>JAWRVF010000335.1:0-152447 GCA_036785485.1 Physcomitrellopsis africana
GATCTGCATGTGCTCGCATTAAAAGCCAAGATGGTAAACGAGCAATGCAATTTTTAACAATACCTGCTAATCATGAGCGCAACAGGGATTATCTACGAAGTGGCATATTACCAAAAATTGATGAAGAGTTTAAGGATTTTTGCAAGGTACCACTATAGAGCGAGGATGTGGTGGTACATCAGAGAAGGTACTCTCGTAAGGAGAAGAAAGTACCTTTTGTACAGGAGTTGTAGAAATTTTTCAAAGTGAATTTGCTGTACATATGCAAATTAATGATCTACAAAAACGAGAGAAAAGGATTGTGAGAAAAACAGAAAAAGACCTAAAAAGAGTGGGTGTGCTTGATGGAGATGAGAAGATAATAGGTATATACACAGAAACAGGTTTAGAAGATATATTGGAAGAACTTATAAAGGTTGAAGTAACAGATGAAGATCATGTGGTGCAAGTACATTCAAGAGAGCTCTATTCCATTATACAAGCGTTTCAAGGTTATGAAGTCAAGGTTGAAACTAGGTACAAAATAGTAGGAAGAAAAATAAAACCTGTAGCTATACCATTGCCTAGTGATTCAAACCACCAAGTTCAAGAGGCTTCAAAGGAAAGGAGTTTACGAAATCTTGATCAAATTGGCCATAAGTTTACAGAAAGTACGTTCAAGGAGTTGAAAGTAGGATCCACAGATTTTCTTCTACCTACCGAAGAAATAGAATTCAAAAAAATGTTGAGGAAGCATGCAAAAGCTTTTGCTTTTGAACCCTCGGAAATTGGATGTGTGGATCCAAGTATTGTGGCACTAATAGTTATATTTACAGTTCCACATGCTCCATGGGATCTAAGGCCAATTTCGATACCTAGAGCGCATCTATCCAAACTTATAGAACTATTAAAAGAAAAGATACGGATGAAAATTTTAGAACCATCATTTGCACCATATTCTAGTCGTTGGTTTACAATACCAAAGAAGAATGGAACTCTACGATTTATTCAAGATATGCAACCAGTGAATCAAGTGACCATTAGAAATACAAGAGTGGGACCAATTGTTGGAGAATTTGCTGAAGCATTTGCTGGTAGAGCCATTTATTCTATTGGAGATCTTTATTCTGGGTATGACCAGTTTCAACTTGTGGAAGGAAGCAGGGATATCACTACTATGAAGACACCTTTAGGGCTGGTGAAAATGTGTACATTACCACAAGGAGCAACAAACTCAGTTGCTCATATGATGAATGGGATGAATAAGGTGCTGCGTGATTTTATTCCAGAAAAGACTATGCCTTTCTTGGATGACATTCCAATAAAAGGGTGTATAGAAGAAGAAAAAGAGAAAATAATGGATCAGAGGGGGTGTCGTAAATTTGTATCTAGTCATATTTTTTATTGTGATAAGATTTTATCGCAGCTTGAAGAAGTCCACTTGACCCTATCAGGAGCTAAATCAACCTTTGGCGTTCGAGAGGTTGTTATTGTGGGGCATTTATGTGGATGGTTTGGTCGTAAACCAGACCCTACTAAAGTAGATGCCATACAACGGATGAAAGAAGTTTGTAGCTCACAAACAGAGGTACGGAGATTTTTGGGAGCTTGTATATTTTATTACATATGGATTCCACATTATGCACATATAGCAGATCCTCTCTATGGTCTGCTACAAAAAGGGAAGAGGTTTAAATGGGAGAAGATACATATAGAAGCAATGCAAAGGTTGAAGCAATCATTGTCTTTTCCACTTGTGCTACGTACAATAAATTATGAGAATAGAAAATTGGTGATACTTACAGTTGATACTAGTCCAATAGCTATTGGTTGGGCACTAGGACAGGATGATGAAGAAGGGAATCGATTTGCTATACGATTTGGAGCCAAAGTATTAAGTGAAAGACAAAGGTGCTATCCACAAGTAAAACGAGAATTATGGGGGGCAGTGACAGCCATGAAAACTGATAGAGATTATCTAATTGGAGCATCAGTGATAGTGAAAACAGATTGTTTACCACTATTGGGAATGATCACCAATTGTAATACCCCTGATATTGCTATGCTGAGGTGGATTGCATATATTAAGTCTTTAAATCCTGAATTCAAGCACATAGCACGTAAAAATAATCCAGTGGCGGATATGCTATGTCGGGCTAGGTATGAACAAGAAGAAGATTTAATTGATGATATCGAAGATGTAGGTATTACCTTCTATTCTCGAACACAACAAGGAGAGAAGGAGTATCCAAAACTATTCATAGAAGAACTATATGAAAGAGAATGGTTAGATATTGGATACTATTTGAATACGCTATTAAGGCAACCAAGATCAAATAATATTTATTTCAAGCAAATTAGGCGGAAAGCCTACAACTACCTTTTACAAGATGGATACTTATAGAACTGATATAAAAGGGATAGTGGTATACCGTAAAGAGTAATTTGCAAGAAAGAAATGCAAGAACAATTGATTCAAGAATTCCATGATAGCTTGTGGGCTAGTGATAGAGGTATTTATGCTACCTTTAACAAGCTTAAAGAAAAATATTGGTTGCGTAATATGTATAGAGATGTAATAAAGTTTGTGGAATCATGTCAAACTTGCCAAATGTATTCAGAGATTCGATATAGAGACGGGTTGCATCCTACATATCCTCTAGCAATACATTATAAATGGATGGTGGATTTAATTACTATGCCTATGGGATTATAGCAAATGCGATACTTGGTTTTGGCACGAGAAGATTTATCCAACCAGGTAGAGGGAAGAGCTCTACGAACAAAATCCACTGAAGGAGTTTGTAGATTTTTATTAGAGGATGTGATTTGTAGATACGGATGTATTGGAAAAATTACTGCTGATCGTGGAGAATTAGATACATATGAGGCAAGGAAATTTTTTGAAAGATGTGGGATCAAGCTTGCACTTACAACAGCGTATAATCCAGAGGGTAATGCCAAAAGTGAGCAAAGTCATCCTCCGATAATAAAAGCCATTGTTAAAGCATGTAAAGGAAGGGCGAAGGAATGGCCAAGATTATTACCATTTGCTCTATGGGCTGATCGTACTACTCACAGTTCAGTAACTGGATATATGCCCATAGAATTGATACAAGGACAAAAGCCTATTATGCTGATTGAAGAGCAAATATATACTTGGAATGTATTACCTTGGCAAGACAATGTGTCTAGAGAAGAACTTCTTGCACTTCAAATCCGTCAATTGGAGAGAAGACCTGAAGATATAGAAAAAGCAGTTGTTAAACTAAGGGAGGCACGAATCAAAAATAAAGATAGATTTGACAAGCGACATCGATTAAGGCCAAAAGAAATTCAAGAAGGTGATTGGATTTTGGTGTATGATAGTAGCTTGGATAACCAGCATAGTACTCTTAGAAAAATTTTTAAACGCTGGTTTGGACCTTATGTGGTTGTAAATGTTTTGGATAATGCCACATATGCATTAAGGGAGCTAGATGGAACACACCTTAAAGTTCCAATTGCAGGAAAATGCATAAACTCTTCAAACAACGGGATCAAGACGTAACACATGAAGATATGAGAGAAGAAATTGACTTCTTTACAGATGAAGAAGAAGAATAAGATTTTGAAGAAGATATTGCTGGAGCAATAGTATGACGCCGACCACAACTTCAACTCTTGTTGGTGCATACCGGAGGATGCACAGGTTTGGAGGGGGTGGATGTTGTGTTGTGGTTTGGCTACTATGTGAAAAAATTGTACATGTATATTTAATGTACAATTTACTACTTAATTAAATAAAAGTCATATCAGTAGATTTTATTGGTTATAGGATATGATTAGGTTGATAGTTTAGAAAGGATCTATTAAAAGGATTATAATTAAGATTTATACAACCTTATTTTCCTTTTAGTAGTGACTTTTGAAGTTAATTTTATATTGATAGTAACTTGTATATATCTTAAGCCACCTATGTTAGACGTTGGTGATCCTTAAGATCTTATTTACTTCTTTTATTTGATGCTTAAAGCACCAAGTATGTAAATCTTATAAAAAGAAGGATTAGAAAAGGATATTTAGTGTAAAAAGGGTAGTTTGGCCATCCATGTGGATGAATAGAGGTAGATGATAAAAATCTCTATTCTAATTGGCCAAAAATCATGCCCAATGGGCTTCAAGGAGGCTGCCCGAGGGTTTATTAGGAGTTAGGGTTTTTTTTTCGAAAGGAGTCAAACATCAGAGGCAAGGGTCATCAGGTTTAGGTTTTTGGGTATGGTTTAGGTGCAAATCTTGCATGATTTGGACTTTTAATGAAGAAGTTATAGGCGCTCAAAGTTAGGGTGTTGATTTTGGACCTACTGTCACTCTTTTGGATATATCTCGCGCGTACAGAGAGCAATCAAAGATCGGCGACTAGGGTTGGAAAGCGCACTTTCTTGGCTACACTTTCATGTACAGCTTGATAGAATCCAAGCTAGAATCAAGGAGATATTGCGAGTTGAAGTCAGTGCTTGTAAGCTAAAGGCAGTAAGTGACTCTGCTTAACTAGCAGTTACATTTTGAGCTATATCTTAGTCAATTTGATAGATTTTTGGCTCAAAATTTTCAGGAGTATATATGTTTATGTCAAAAGACTATGTGAAATTTTTTTGTGGCATTAGGGTTTTGGGTTTGTGAGATATAGAGAAAATAGTGCTCGGGTGTCTCTGAGCTAGGGTTTTAAGCACCTGCTAGGGGTTTTGAGATATCAAACGATCGGAAGTATATTTGCAGTTGAATTTTTTTTGTGATAAAGCTTAAAGGTGAATCCTACCTTGCCTGAAAGTTTGAAGAAAACTAAACGATTGAATCAGAAGATATGATTTTCTAAAGTTTGGGAAGAAAAACATCCTTTTGCGGGAAAATATATTTTTAAGGGTTTTTGTTGCAAATTTGGACTTTTGTGCATACTAAAGGTGTTTTTGGGAGCCAAGACTTTATGGAGGTATAAAAGGTAGATGTATAGAGCCATGATATGATTTGGATATATAGATGAGTCTTTAAAAGGTTTTTAAGGATTTTCTACATATCATAGAGAAAACTTATGTACAAACCTACTTAAAAATAAGAGGTTTTAATCATACAAAACCTTTTTCTTATATTATCGCGTGTATTTATCTTTATTATTAAGGAAAAATAACTCATTAGAGTTTAGCCAATAAATATTAAGTAAAATTCTCTACAGCTAGGTACTCGGTGTATTCCTAGATAGAAGTTCACGCCACGCGACACCGTATATACGGATCACAAGAATTTGAAGTACTTCATGTCGGCTCGGATTCTAAATCGTCATCAAGCTCGATGGAATATATCGCTATCTAGGTTTGACTTCGGTATTACTTATTGGCCTAGAAAGCAGCAAGGACTATCCGATGCCTTATCAAGAAGATCATATCTTGCACCAAAGGTTGGAGAAGTAGCGCTTTATCAACAGTGTACAACATTATTAAAGCCTGAGCAATTCAGGATTTGTGTTGCTGTGGTGCCAATTGATATCGACTTCCTCAACCAGGTATGTGCTGTGACCATTGAAGGTTCAATAGTCCTTGATATTAAGCAGTGTATCAATAATGATAAGTTTAAGGTTGAAGGAGATCTCTTATACTTTGAGGAGCGGCTGTATATCCCAAAAGGGCCAGCACGACTTTGAGTCCTTCAATCTCGTCATGACTTTTCAGTTGCAGGATATTTCGGATTCAACAAGACCTTGGAATTCATTTCTTGAGATTTCTAGTGGCCCCAAATGTAGAAGGATGTGAAAGATTTCATCCTTTCTTGTGACATTTGTTCAAGATCCAAGAATCCTCAGCATCGCCCTTATGGACTTTTACAGCCATTGCCTATTCCGTGTCGTCCATGGTCTTCAGTTTCTATGGACTTTATTACAAATTTGCCGCCATCAAATTCATTTGACAACATCTTTGTTGTGGTGGATCGACTTACGAAGATGGCACATTTTATCCCTTGCAAGAAGACATTGTCAAGCGAAGATACAGCAAGGCTCTTCCTTGATAATGTGTATCGATATCATGGTCTACCAGATGATATCGTGTCGGATCGAGGAACCCAATTTGTATCAAAGTTTTGGAGATTTTTTTTTAAAATATTGAAGGTGGACATCAAGCTTTCTTCGGCATTCCATCCTCAAACTGACGGCCAAACGAAACGGGTGAATCAAGTTTTAGAACAGTATTTACGATGCAGCATCAACTATCAGCAAGATGATTGGATTGCATATCTACCGCTAGCCGAGTTTGCATATAACAACACCCTTCATGGGTCGACTCAGAAAACACCATTCTTTTCCAACTATGGGTACCATTCGAAGCTTGATCTATTGAATCCATCACCGAATAACAACCCAGCAGCTGAAAGATTGGTGCAGCAGCTATCGGAGCTTCAAACCACATTGAAGCTTCAATTGCAAATTGTCCAAGAGTCTTATAAAGCATCCGCGGATAAATTTTGGAATCAGGCACCTAATTTCAAGATTGGAGATAAAATATGGTTGCTTCGATGGAATATCAAGACCAAGCGGCCATGTGATAAGTTGGACTACCGGAGATTGGGACCATTTGTTATCTAGAAGCAGATCAATCCTATGGCGTACCGCTTAGAGTTACCAGCTGCTATGAAGGTACACCCTGTCTTTCATGTTTCTCTGTTAGAGCCTTATCGAGAATCGTCTTTTCTTGGAAGAGTGCAATGTCTGCCACCTAGTATAGAAATTGAGAAACAACGAAGAATATGAAGTGGAAAGGATACTAGATTCACGGCGAAGATGGAATAAATTAGAGTACTTTGTGCATTGGAGCGGCTACGATATTAATGAAAGAATATGGGAACCGGCCGAAAATCTTGCCAATGCATCTCAAAAGGTACGAAAATTCTATCGACGATATCCTAATAAACCAAAAGCTGGTCATTAACGAAGCGTGAAGATGAAGCCTTCTCTGGAGAAATGAATAAAAAAATGATCCATGAATCATCTGCCTCGTGAACGACAGCTGGAATATATTACAGAGACTATGCAACAAATTTTTGATTTCCTACGTTTGTGAGTATACATCTCAAATGGCTTCTTGGAGACCTCGAAGCTAAAGGAGGAGGTGATGTCAACGACATACTTGTTAGAACCTTCTAGAACATTCTAGAAGTTTCTTAGAACTCTCTAAAATCTTCCAGAGCCTTCTAATATCTTCCTAGTTAGTAGAAGTTGCTTGAGAAGCTCCTTAATTGAAAGAAGCTGTTCAAGAAGCTTCCTAGGTAGGAGTATATATTGGAGTCAAGGTTGAAGAGTTCTTTAGTCTCGACAACACATCTCTTGGAGCTCTAGCTCACCTCTGTGGTGTTATTTTTGTATTCATCTGATTAATCCAGTTCTTGCCAGTTCTTCTTAAACTTCTTGTTTAGACTTCAAGTCTATATTCTGTGTCCGTGATATTAATCCAATTCCTGCGAGTTCTTCTTGAACGTCTTGTTTAGACTTCAAGTCTATAGTTTGTGTCCGTGACAACAAGTAATCCTACTGCATCTTTAACTTCTTTTTATTTTTTTGTCAATCTTTCATCCTCTTTTTTATCCTCAAAAAGAATTTCTAACTTCTATTGCAATTTTCTATTAGTTGCTCAAGAAAAAAATTCAATTTTGTTTGGTTGCAATGTTATCTTCTTTACTTTTGATAATCAAGAATATTGCCTCTTAAACTCTCTTATTAACTTTATAGCTTGGAATTTCTTATTAAAATACTTAATTCATTACAAAAATGACCTTTTTAATAATCCAATTAAAATCTTCTAAGAAATACTTATCTTTTAATACGTGGAAGAATGTCTCTTAAGAATTTCTAAATTATTCTATAATTAATCTCACATATTCTCTTATCTCCAACATTGTGGCAAGCTCAAAAAATAGAATCATCTCTTTTTTAAAATTACTATTCAATTCTATTTTTTGCACTTAATATCTCAAATACTTAAAAATATTCCTTCCATCAAACTAATCAACATTGTTAACCACTGCTTGTAATGCTTTGATTGCCAAAGCTTCTTTTTAATCATTGCCCTCTTATTGCTACATAAATAATGTAAATGCTTAAAATATACTTATAGTATTTGGATCCAAGTACATACCTTGTCCACCAATAAAATATCCACTTGAAGCTCTACTTGAAGATCTACTTGAAGCACCACCTAAGGCTTTATTAAATATTCTAAATTTAATTTTTTTAATCTTTTTGCACCATCAATTTTAAATAATCACAAATAAAATAAAACACCTTCCATCCAAAATATTCATATTAAGTTCACAACTTATATTGTATTACATGTCATCTTGTTTAGAAATGCACCAAGTACCTAGTTGTGAAAGGTGAAGTTGTGGTTTACAAGTATGCAAAAAATCTTAATAAGTTTCATCCATTTAGAAGAATATAATTCAAATTTCAATTCGAAAGCATTTAAAGCCATTACAAAGTATTCAAAAATACTTTTTTTTTATAACCTCAACTATACACAAACTCCAATTGTTTTATTACTTTCACAATTAAGCAACTTCAATTTTTCTTTGCAAGTCTTAATCCTAATTAGTAAGCTTCAACAAGCTGTAACTCTTAATTTGACTATCCGCTTGATGCAAAAATTTGTTCAAAAATGCCACCATAATTCTTCTACATGCTCAAAAAATTTCAGCTAATTCAACTTATAAATTGTAAAAAAACATCCAAAATCCACACTGATATCACTTAGTTGCCAACTTGAAAGTTAATGCAAATATTTTAGTAGTGATTTCTCCTTCTCTAATTATTAACCTCAATTCAAAATTGGTATATAGCTTGATCTCTAAGTCTTTTAATACTATGTTAAATTTTAGCTTATTTTGACTAATAGATCTCTAAATATCACAAAAATCCTAAACAACCTTAAATTGCCAACTTTTAGATGTCCTTGCATTAATGATCAAATATTTCTAAACTGCACTATTAAATTATTTTAAAATTTCACACACTCATAGCACATCCAATCAATCTCATATTATAAATTTTTTAATCATAGATGTTATTCCAATTGCACAAACAACCTGGTCAAGATCTAATTCTATAGCATAAAATCAAATTAGATGTTTCAAAAAGTATAAAATTTTATATGCTTGTAATTGGATTTGGTTTTATGCTATATAATCTTTAGATACTTAGGTTGATATACTTGAAGGCAAGATTCATTAGTTGATTTGATTATGAGTAAAAAAAACATTTATCTTAAAATTTAATAGCTACTATTGTTAGAGGCAATTAAAGATGGAGCTTACATTATACCTAGCTTATAGTTCTTAGATATCCTTTTTTTTATTCATCTAATTGTTAAATTGTTGCCATATCAATTCTAAGGTTGGTATATTCATGTATTATATTTTTTTCTAAATTGACTTTGGTTCAAGCTGCTTGATAAATCTTCATAAGTCAATTTGAGTGGACATTCATTGATATACTATATATGTACTTTTAGTGTATATAATATTTGCATATTAGGTGTTGATTATGGCACTTGATGTATTGAGTGTGATGATCTTTATTTACACAATAGCTATCATAGTATGTGGCATTGAATGCTTGTCACGGACGTAGAACACGAACAAGAAATCCAAACAAAGAGTTCAAGAAAAACTGATAAGAGCTAGATTATATCAGTTGAGTACAAGAACAACACCAAAGAATTGAGCTAGAGCTCCAAAAGATGCGTTGTCGAGACTGAAGAACTCTTCAACCTTGACTCCAATATATATTCCTACCTAAGAAGCTTCTCAAGCAACTTTTACCAATTAGGAAGCTTCTTAAGTAACTTCTACTAATTAAGAAACTTCTCAAGCAACTTCTGAGAAGCTTCTTAAGTAGCTTCTATCAACTAGGAAACTTCTCTACCAACTTGGAAGATGCTAGAAGGTCTTGGAGAGTTCTAAGATCTTTTTAGAATATTCTAGAAGGTTCTAACAAGTATGTCTTTGACATCACCTCCTCCTCTAGCTTCGAGGTCTTCAAGAAGCCATTTGAGATGTATACTCACAAACGTAAGAAATCAAAAATTTGTCGCATAGTCTCTGCATTATATTCCAACTATCGTTCACAAGGTAGATGATTCATGGACCCTTGTAGCCACCGATAATGACCAACATCTTCCACTTGAGACCATGCCTGAATTTCTGTATTTTCATTGTAGAAACGACCTGAAAATATCGCTTTGCTACTACTTGCATGAGCTGATTCAACTTCAAAGATAGTTACAAGTGACCTACTACTTGGTATTTTTCAACTTCTTCTTGGCTCTTCTAATTCTTCATCTTGAGGTCAACGTCGTGAGCTACTCGGTTGAGATGGTACCACTACTATAATATCTATATTTTTACTAGCCATATCTATATTTTTACTAGCCATATCTAAATACACCTTGATATTAGATATTTTGATACTACAAAATACAACAAGTTATATTATGATAAGACCTAGATCTCTTTTCTATTCATTTCTCTAAAGAAGGCTTCATCTTTACGCTTTGTTAATGGCCAGCTTTTGGTTTATTAGGATATCGTCGATGGAATTTCCATCCCTTTCGTGACGCATAGGTGAGATTTTCGACCGATTCCTATATTCGTTCATTAATATTGTAGCCGCTCTAATGTACAAAGTATTCTAATTTGTTCCATCTTTGCCATAAATCTAGTATCTTTTCCACCTCATATTCTTCATTGTTTTTAATTTCAATACTAGGTGGCAGACATTGCACTCTTCCAAGAAAAGACGATTCTCGATAAGGCTCTAACAGATAAACATGAAAGACAGGGTGTACCTTCAT
This sequence comes from Physcomitrellopsis africana, assembly GCA_036785485.1. Taxonomy (NCBI): domain Eukaryota; kingdom Viridiplantae; phylum Streptophyta; class Bryopsida; order Funariales; family Funariaceae; genus Physcomitrellopsis; species Physcomitrellopsis africana. The sequence continues at coordinate 10,848 of JAWRVF010000335.1, forward strand.
AGCAGCTGGTAACTCTAAGTGGTATGCCACAGGATTAATCTGCTTCTGGATAACAAATGGTCCCAATCTCTGGTAGTCCAACTTATCACATGGCCGCTTGGTCTTGATATTCCGTTGAAGCAGCCATACTTTATCTCCAATTTTGAAATTAGGTGTCTGATTCCAAAATTTATCCGCGGATGCTTTGTAAGACTCTTGGACAATTTGCAATTGAAGCTTCAATGTGGTTGAAGCTCCGCTAGCTACTGTATCAATCCTTCAGCTGCTGGATTGTTATTTGTGGATGGACTCAATAGATCAAGCTTCGGATGGTATCCATAGTTGGAAAAGAATGATGTTTTTTGAATCGATCCATGAAGGGTGTTGTTATATGCAAACTCGGCTAGCGATAGATATGCAGTCCAATCATCTTATTGATAGTTGATGTTGCATCGTAAATATTGTTTCAAAACTTAATTCACCTATTCCATTTGGCCGTCAATTTGAGGATGGAACGTCGAAGAAAGCTTGATGTCCACCTTCAATATCTTAAAAAAAGATCTCCAAAACTTTGATACAAATTGGGTTCCTCGATCCAACTTAATATCATCTGGTAGACCATGATATCAATATACATTATCAAGGAAGAGCCTTGATGTGTCTTTACTTGACAATATCCTCTTACAAGGGATAAAATGTGCCATCTTCGTAAGTTGATCCACCACAACAAAGATGCTGTCAAATGAATTTGATGGCAGCAGATCTGTAATAAAGTCCATGGAAACTCAAGACCATAGACGACACGGAATAGGTAATGGCTATAGAAGTCCATAAGGGCGATGCCGAGGATTCTTGGATCTTAAACAAATGTCACAAGAGAAGACAAAATCTTTCACATCCTTCCACATTTGGGGCCACCGAAAATCTCGGGAAATGAGTTCCAAGGCCTTGTTGAATTCAAAATGTTCCGCAGTTAGAAAGTCATGACGAGATTGAAGGACTCGAAGTCGTGCTTGCTTTTTTGGGATATACAGCCGCTCCTCAAAATATAAGAGATCTCCTTCAACTTTGAACTTGTCATCATTGATACGCTACTTGATATCAATGACTATTGAATCTTCAATGGTTGCAGCACATATCTAATTGAGGAAGTCGGCATCAATTGGCACAACAGCAGCACAAATCGTGAATTGCTCTGGCTTTAACAATATCATATACTATTGATCAAGTGCTGCTTCTCCAACCTTTGGCGCAAGATATGATCTTTTTGATAAGGCATCGGATAGTCCTTGTTGCTTTCTAGGTCGATTAGTAATAATGAAGTCAAACCTAGATAGCGACATATTCCATCCAATTTGACGACGGTTTAGAACCCGAGCCGACATGAAGTACTCCAGATTCTTGTGATCCGTATATATGGTCACCGGATGCGCAGCTCCTTCGAGGAAGTGATGCCACTCTTGGAAAGAATCCACTATAGCAAGGAATTCCTTACCATGAATCTTGTAGTTGATCTCAGTCGCAGAAAACTTTTGTGAATAGAATACAACTGGATAAAGCTTATTGTCCATGCCGATCTGCAAAAGTACGGTTCTTAAAGCAAAATCCAAAGCATCAGTTTCCAAATAGAAAGCCTTTGCAAAGTTTGGATGTACCAAGATTGGAGTCATAGTAAATGCTATTTTAAGATTTTGAAATGCTTTTTTTACCAAAGATCTCCATTCGAGCTTATCCTTATATATTAATCAAGTGAATGGAGCAACAACTTGAGAATAATTCTTGATGAAGATCCGATAGAAATTAGCAAAGCCGAGAAAATATTGTACGTCTCTAACCGTCTTTGGAACTTCCCAAGACATAATTGCTTCCACCTTCTTGGGATCCATCTTCAAGGCTTCCGTCGTTGCAATGAATTGTAAAAACTCCATCTCAGTTTGGTGAAATAAACACTTCTCCAACTTGGCGTAGAGTCTTCGCTCATATAATTTTTTGAGTACCAAATGAACATGCTTCTCATGCTCTTCTTTGTTCTTGGAAAATATCAAGATATCATCCAGATAGATGGCAACAAAATCATCTAGATATTCTCAAAAAATATCATTCATCATGTATTGAAAGATCGCTGGAGCATTGGTAAGATCAAATGGCATGACATTATATTCAAAATGGCCATACCTTGTACGAAAAGCTATCTTCCATTTGTCTCTTTCTTTGATTCACACAAGGTTGTAAGCTCTCCTTAGATCAATCTTTGTAAAGATCCTTGTACGTCCAAGTTGTTCCAGAAGACTAGAGATCAAAGATAATGGATAGTAATTCTTCTTTGTGACCTTGTAGAGACCTCAATAGTCCACGCACATCTATAATGAGCCCTCCTTCTTCTTCACAAATAAGATTGGTGTCCCAGCTGGCGACTTTGAATGACAAATGAAGTTCTTGACTAGGTTCTCGTCAATGCATTTCCACAACTCAGCCAATTGCATCTGCGATAGGTTGTAGATTGGGCCAAAAGGTGATTGTACTCCTTCTTGCAATTCTATGGCACAATCATATGGTCGATGTTCTGATAGTATGTCAACATTTTTCTTTTGGAACATGTCTTGAAAATCCTTGTATTGTTCCGGTATATCTGCTATTGAAATGTACTCTCCACTAGTTAGAGTCGCATAAATGACCAATGGTGTATCTTCCTTGCACGATCTTACAAACATTCTTGCTCCAATGAACAAGGATTTTTTAGTTTGGGGTCTTTGTCCAGGCTTGTCGTTAGGTTGTTCTATGGGAAATGTTATCCTCCGCAACCTCTAATCTATAGATGGATTATATTTTTTCAACCAAGAAAGACCAAGAATAATAGGATTTAATGGGGTGCTAATAATGTTGAAAATAATATAACTACTATGGTTTTTAAACGTCACCTCTATAGGTTCTGATTCATGGATGATACTACTAGATAATAAAAGTCATCCATCTATTACTTCTACGTGAACAGGTTTGAATTTCTCTACGAGAGGAATTTTGTGACTCTTAGCAAATTATTGGTCTAAGAAACAAGCAGATGTTCTTGAATCTAATAAGGCTAAGGTTTTTAATTTTTGAGGACCAAAAGATAAAAGAATTGTAAAACAATGGGCAGGTTGAGTAGAAAGAGAGGAACCTGGTTTTTATTTATCCAACCACACAGTTCCTATTGTGGCTAGGCATCCTCGTTTTCCTGAACAAACACACCTCTATTCTTAATGCTGCATCCATTTTGCTTCTTAAGACAGTTTTCAATTCTATGGCCTTCTCTACCGCAATAAAAATATAAACCTTGCTCCATATGTTGCTTCTTTTCTTCTAGAGTAAGGGATTTGATACGTACCGTATTAATCCTGCATGTTTTCTATCTCCGATTGTGAATTTAGGCTACTTGTTGATATAATTGCGCCGTGATGACTTGTATATTGTCTGGAGCATTGGTCTTGGCGACATTGAAATAAGTGGTTATCGCACTTCACAGCTTGGCTAATGGCTTTGTTGAGCGTTCATAGATTAATAAGAGATAACAACAAATCCTTCACGTCGTCCCTTAGTCTCCAATAGAATTGACTCATCAATTCTTTTTCATCTCAATTAATGTCGCATGCTAATTGCCTGAAATCCGATACATAGACTGATGTAGAGCGAGTCCCTTGTTGTAACGATCGAATTTTTGTTGTAGTCTATCGAGCCTTATCATGCTTGCCAAATGCTTCCGCAAATGCCTCCAAAAAAGTCTCAAAGTTGTTCAAAATCGGTGATTTTTTTTCAAATAGAGGAGCAAACAACGATAGAGCTTGTCCCGTAAGTAAAGTTCCAACCAATCCAACGTGTGATTCCTCCATCGGATAACGTTCAGATTGTAGAGCTGTTATTAACTTGATTTGATTGACAAAACCTCAAAACTTGGAGCGTGTCCCTTCAAACTTATCTAGAAGGCTAATTTGAGGCTCCTTTCGTTGTAGAAGCAATGGTTCTTGTTGAACCACAAGTAAAGCCGCTTCTTCTGGTGTAGAAGCTTGAGGCTGATGAAGCCCAGATTGTGCTATTCCAGATACTCCATCATTATAAAGTCTTACAAAGATTCTTTCCATCACCGTAGTTCTCTGTGATAACGTAGCAAGAGCATTCATAATGGCATTCATCTTGGACTCCAAACTTTCACTCATATTAATGTCTTGACCTCCAACCATTCTAAGAAAAAAGAAGTAATTGTTTCTACAAGGAGGAAATATTGGTTTAGAAGAGGGTACTCTGCAACCTCTAAAACGCCTTAAGACCTTCAAAAAGAGGGATAATCCACTCTCTCCAAGAAGAATAAGACTCCAATATTATGACAAAAAAGATATCAATTTAGAGGAGGATAATCCGCAACCTCTAAAATACTAGTATACCTTCAAGAAGAGGGGTAATCTACACTCCAACAAGAAGGAACTAACTCTGATATCCAAGGTGAGAGTAATCTTGACAAATTGTCACGGACATAGAATACAAATAAGAAATCCAAACAAAGAGTTCAAGAAAAATTGATAAGAGCTAGATTATATCAGATGAATACTAGAACAACACCAGAGAAGTGACCTAGAGCTCCAAGAGATGTGTTGTCGAGACTGAAGAACTCTTCAGCCTCGGCTCTAATATATATTCATACCTAGGAAACTTCTCAAGTAACTTTTGCCAATTAGGAAGCTTCTTAAGCAACTTCCACTAATTAGGAAACTTCTCAAGCAACTTCTGCTATCTAGGAAGCTTTTTAAGTAGCTTCTATCAAGTAAGAAACTTCTCTACCAACTTGGAAGATGCTAGAAGGTCTTGGAGAGTTCTAGGATATTCTAGAAGGTTCTAACAAGTATGTCCTTGACAATGCCTCACCTCATCAAAGTAGTGCTTGAGTATATTAGCTTATATTTTATTAGTTTACTTTGTATTTGTTAGTGTTTCATCTGTTCTTATATTTCTCATCTAACACATGATTTCATCCACCTAAGATTGGAGTGTATAGTGGAGAAACCTTCTTTGACTTGATATTCTTATCAAGTCAAATTTTGTGTGAGATTTAGAAAATAAGTATTGTTTGTTTTTACTTGGAGATAGTGGTTTTGCCATTTAGTAAAAATTCTTGCTTTTTGTACTTTCTTGCACTCTTTAATTCTTTTTTGGTAGAGTGAGAGATGCTTGACTACTGTTAAATTTATTCTTTTCTCTTTGAAGGTGTATTATGTGTGCACTTTTATTGTATATGATATTTGTATATTATGTGTTGGTTATGGCATTCAATCTATTGTGTGTGATGATTTTTATGAATAAGATATTGTGGATCTAAATAATTAATTATATTTAATCATTTTAAACTATATTTAACAATTATCATATTTATTTTACATCAATCCATATCTTGTAATAAAAACTTATCACATATAATCAAATGATATATAGATGGATTTTCAAGAATTCATTTAAGTGGATTTATTATTATTATTTTAGTATTATAACTTAAATATTAGTAACCATAAATAAATTTAAAAAATATACAAATAACAAGCAGGTTATTTGAAAATCAAATATACAAAATGGAACCAGATATATAAAATTATTTTAATTTTTTAATAATTGATTTAATTTACAACCTTCAGATTTTTTTTTAACAGCATTATGAATTTTTTATTAATGTTCTCTAGTACTCATATTGTTCCTTTGAATGTTATGAAACTTCAATTAAAAAAAAAAAAACATTAATTTGTGAATTACATGATATACTGTTTCCTTGAATGTTATGAAACTTCAATAAAAATAAAAATAAACATTAATTTTTGAATTACATGATATAAAAAATTAATTTCCTAGAGTACAACTTTCCAAAAACAATTAATAAAAACAATGAGGTGCAACCATAATATGATGCATTTCAATAAACACTTTATAGTTTGAAGGTGGATCACTTTTTCAAAAAATTGATCAAAAATTCTTTTTTGTTCAAAACTCTTGATTTAATTTTTAAATTATAAACCAACATAAAATTTTATTTTTATTTATGATTTAGAATATTGATACCAAAAATATAGTAAGCATTTTGAAATAAAAGTAGAAGTAAAAAATTAGGGAATTATATTTTATTTGATCAAAGAACATTTATAGCACAACCTAATATTACATATGTATACTATATCTTAATATACATATGTTTGAATGATTATGTTGTTTATCATACACAAAAGTATAGATAAGCTCGTTTTAGTAGTTGCTCCTTGCTCTTAGTATTCTTAGCTCCACCTTTAGGTATAAGGAGTTAAGTAGTCAATTTTATTTTATTTTTACTCCATTAATACATCCTATTTTTGTATTAAAAAAAAAAAAAAAAAAAAATAGAAAAGAAAAAAAGATTATATTTTTTTAATTAAATCTTAATAAGATAAGGTTTCCCTTATTATTTGTATGTAATTTTTCTTTATTTTTTGAATTATATAAAAATATAACATTATATAGTGAAATATGTATGTGTATGTATATATATATATATATATATATATATGGTTAAGTGTATTCCCAAAGAAATATATTTCTTAAAGAATTCATCACTCAATCACAAATGATTCATTATATTAAATTATTTATGTATATTTATATTTATAACTATATAAATAAGCAAATCATTTGTATTTTTAAGTTATTCCTTCTAAGGATATGGTTGTAGATTTTTTATTCATTGATGTCTTGTTTTTGCATATCCAAAAACTTAAATTCAGAGTCTTCTACAACCATTTTATTTTCTAAGTTTTTGGCAATGATGTAGCAATCTAATTCCATGTTAAAATTCATTTTTGAAATCACATTCACTATCCATTTTAAAAAGAAACTCACTGAGAATAATGATGAAATTCAATTAATATTTTAGGTAATGTTTTCTCTTTTCTTACAAAGAACCAAACTTGCAGTTGTTAAATTAAACACAATTTTCCAAAAAATAATTGCAATTGAAAATCCATATTAACTATTTATCCAACATCCGTTATAGAGAATTTTTCATTCATTCAAATCATATGAGCCATATGAAAGATCAAGCTCCTAATCAAATTATTTGATCAAATTGTGGAGTTGGCCTTTAAACTTAAAGCCATGTTACAGCCCAATTGATGCTGGAAGAGCAACTTTGGTGCCTGACGAGAAGTTTCCTCGGTCATACTCTTCGTCCGTCAGCGACTTTTCGTTCGCCCTCCGGGCCTTCAGGAACCCTCTCGAATCCCAACCCTGAGTACAGTGGCTCCGACATCCGAAGCTTTCAAGCGTTTCATGCATCGAAGTTTTGCATTTCATCCAGGCCGATCAGAAGGTGCGTATGGCGCTTTGATTGCATTGTGATGTTTTCCTTTGTGCTGATAGAATTCCGTTGCGTGAGTCGCAGTAGGTAGAATAGTTCTGGTGGCTGGTTGTGGCTGACGAGCAGATTTTGTCATTGCAGCCAGTACTGTAATGGAGTATGCATGTTATTTCCAATCTCTTAGAAATATTCACAAATACTTAGTTAGGTTTTGGGATCAGCATTATGCAACGAGTAACTGTGAATTGAATTGAGATATAGTTAGGGGACACTTTAGCGCAGCCACGAGTGTTCGAGAAATACTGTGTTAAGGACGATTCCTTCCAAATGCTATCAAGTTCAAGTGGTGAGATATTTTCCATTCATGCAGGAGTATTTGTTTAGGTGAGACATCAGGAGAATTCTTCTCCCAAACTTGACAGACATAGATTCTTTAAGGAGTTCTGAAAGGGAATCTTGCACCAATATTGCCACCAATCTCAGAAGCACAAACTCTACACTGGAGTTGCTCTCGTATTGTCTAAACTTTCTGGTAACGTTCCGGGCTGTTGTTATTTGATTCATTTCAACATGTGACGTGGCTACTATTGATCTATAATTACCCTGTGATTTTTTTACATGACCAAGATCCAAAAATTGAGAAAATTCTCCTCTTGTGAACTCGTTTCTATGTAGAAACTCATGCACAGTGACGGAGGGTTGTTCTTCAGCATTGTTTTTAGTGTTTTTTACTCCTGCAAAGATGGACACGTAGACCCTAGCAAGATTTGCTGCATGTTCAACAATGTCCCGTGTTCATGTTTCAGCACCCTGCTATTTACTTGACTGTACTTTTGTTACTAGGCAATGAATACACCCAGTTTCTTCGGTTTCTCAGTTCAAACTTATTTCAGCATCATGATTTTAGCTTGAGTGACTTTGTTTGCGATGCATACTAACATTCTGATTCTCGGTGTTTGTGTTAAATTCTCTGCGGAAGTGGATCGATTTGTAACGAGTGGCGTGTGTAAGGCTTAGAACCATCCCTTATTGTTGACGGAAGGACTCGCTTATTTGATTATTACAAGTCTGGGCAACAGGAATTAATTATTCCTATTAGGTGATGACCAAGTCTGAAGAGTTGTCCTTCAATCTCAGCGATGTCATAAACAGTTTAGAATACAATCCAATGAAATTTTAACAATTTTACACCCATGCTAAGCGTATTGATAGACTTTCAACTGTTGGATCTTCTTTGCCTGAAGGATTCTTACACTGAAGTAGTGGTCACTGATGATAATGTAGGCAATTGTGCTCCCACTCTGAGGCTCTACAATCCACAACCTGTATCTTCGAGAGAGAGAGAGAGCTACAGTTGTAGTTACCCAATACACACCACAGTATTTGAACCTGTAATGTTACGATCATGCAGTAAGGATAAGGATTCCCAATAGACTCGTCGCCTGTTCAGTAGTTCAACTGTGTTACGCTTTTAGTTTGTTTCACATTTATCATAGACACTCTTGGGAACACTCTCGTTAATAGAGTGGATTTCCAAACTTTGACGCTGATGTCTTTGTTAGAGAGGTGGTAATAGGATTTTGTAATTATCTAACCAAACGTGAAAGGATCCAGTAGGGAAGATGAGAATCTGCCAATCTTCTCGGATTGCTTGGTCTGTCATGGACCATTAGTGGGGAAGTTTTGTAGTGAAAAACAAGGGAAGATTCCTGGTAGAGATGTGCGTAAACATCACGTATTAAGGTCTAAAGATCGCGAGTACATGAGATTTCAAGCGTTTGTTAGTCAAGAAAGTCCCGCCGATGGAACGTCTAACGGTCAGCTTTGTTCTCCTGCACATGTTGCCTTTCCAAATATGAAAAGATTTACAAGTCAGGGTCCTTTAGCCATCATTGGATTTAGAACAACCGTCCCACTCGAATCCCCGCTCGGTCCTCTCCTCTTCCCCTTCGTGCCCTAAGTTGCAAGGATTCGTTGCCATGTCCTCGCAGATATTTGCAGTTTAATCCTTCGACATCGCGAACTCGGATACGTTTGAACGAATAAAATTTGCTCTGCCATGGGAAATTTTGAAATAAATTGCGGTGCATCTGCGAGTTGTATTTGTTGCCGTTTCAATCCATGTGGAGTAGTTTGAGCGAGGATGAAGTCGGGTTTTTGAAATACTTCGGAGGGGGAATGGTGAATGTGTTGGTCGTATGGAGGTTTAATGACGCCTGTTACGGGAGACGGTAATTTATGGTGAGGACTTTGTAATCTGTAGTGGTACTTGCTGCGTTTTGTGAAGAATTGTTAGGTGTAGTCGTTGCGACTTGTCACACTTGTAGCAGACGTGCAACATGTGCATGTATTTTGGGAGTTTTGTTCAATTGTGTTCTTAGTGTTTGATGACGAAATTATTTTTGATAGTTGCGTGCAGGCTTTGATATCTTTTTAGTTTTGAATTTTTTGTTTTCATATAGTTGATTGGCAGCCGAAGCTTTGAGGTGTCCTGGTTTCATGTTATTTCCACGATAAGTTTGACTCGTGATCTCTTAACCTGCCCAGACCTCGTGCAGCACTGCTTTGTCTGGAGGTATGTAACGACTGCGCATCAGATGACCGAGTTAAGTGATGTATGATGAAGATTCGGTGGATAGTACTAGTAGGTGTAAATTGGCATGAAATTTTCATTGTAAAGGTGCTGATCTGAGATGTATAGACTTATTGGTCGTAAAAACGAGGAGGCGTAATTCACTTTAGATAAAATAACAGACTACCTCTGATCTGATTGCAAGGGAGTTACCTCTTGCCTTTTAGGAGATGCACCGGCATCGTGGGCAGAATGTATAAGGGGGCTCCGACGCTATTATTTGCGACCTACACAGATAACCTGTTCCATTGCGGTTCAAAGTGAAGCTGCTTTTTGAGTTGCTTTCTACATGGTGAATTCTCAGTTTCTGTAGACATAGAGACTGAAGCCATTTCATATGTATTTGCAACGAGTCGTTGTTACTTATGAGGAATATTTGCAAAGTCCTTATGATGTAGATAAGCTTGAAGCGTTCTTCTTCGGGGCGATTCAATGCTAGATTTTGAGCTAACTGCTGTACTAAAATTAAAACATTATCTCGTATATCCTTCCTACAAGTGGTTGGTTTGATGTATATTATAGAACTGGATAAAGAACAGTTCTTCATCTGCGCTCCACAGTTTGTGTAAGTTTCGCTGTTCAGTGGATGATAATTTGATCTAAAAATCTTTTGTCATTTTCAGTTGAAAGAAATGAATTCACGGTTTGATCGGATAGAGCCTATCAAGCAGACAGTGAATGAGTCCTCTACCAACAGGGGCTCGAATCGCGCTTGTCTGCGAGATTCTTGCAATGCACTCTCCGAGCAACATTCCGCCGCCAATGATCCTGCGGCCCCAAATCATAGTTGCAGCTCAGAATCAAAGGATGCTCATTCTAGGGGAAGCCAGCGGCGATTTAGTTCAAAGTCTAAGCCAACCGTTTACTCTGATACTGATATAAGAAGTAAATCCTGAAATGTTAAGCCTGAATTGTAATTGATGTTCATAGTGCCGCCATTTTGATGCCATCTTGTAGTCTAGCATAACTGCTGATTAAATCTGGTGTCGTGTAATGCAGGTGGAAGTGAAGGGCACGAAAAGCCCATCGATCTGATAAAAGTCTCTTCGGAGAGAGAATCGACCAAGGAATTCGAGAAAATTATCAGCTCGCTCAGATCTGAACAGGATTGGACTATTCGGATGGCAGCAATGCAGACTTTCGAAAGAATGATTGTCGGAGGTTGAATGGCTCTTCTTGTTGACAATGAGAACTATTCTATTTGTGTAGAACGGATTCATGCATTACTCTGGTATAGGAAAACTAGCCGGTACCGTGATCTGGTGTGTGTCAGTTTGGTGTTTAAAATTTAAAGCTCTGAATATTCTGAGAAGTACGTGCGTGTGTGTGCCTTTCGTGTGTGCGAAATTATTTATTTTCTGTACGTGGGCATCCACATTCCTTCGAACAAAATGGTGCAACTGCAAATTTAGACTTCTCACTTAGGACACTAAGATACGATAGATGAATTGTTTGTGCAGGCGCTGCAGAATACCCGTCTTTTTTGCCACTCTTCAAGCACTTTGTGGGTCCACTTAGTGCCCAAGTGTCAGATCGACGTTCTAGTATTGTAAAGCAGGTATGTTTCCTTCGGGTGCTCTTTAATTCTGTTGTCAACCTGTTTCATTTGGATCTGCTACTCTAAGATTGGTTGGAACTCTGGTGGAATTGAGGACATGAATTAAGGTATACGTAAGCATCAACTTATAGATTCAAATTGTCGCTGGTTGACTTTTCTTTCGTATCCTCACTCCTAAGGAGTTGACACTTGCTCAAAACGTATATGTCTTTACTTCCGACATTTGATAAGATTTTCTGAGAAACCATTTTGATGCATAACTTAAATGTTTAAATTTCTAGGCATGCCAGCTTCTGAAGATACTCTCAAAGCAGTTTCAGAGAGACTTCGAGCTCTTTGCAGAGGCATTCATATCGGTGAGTTGAAAATTTCTCAGTGAACTGGATAATTCAGCTAATGTAAAAGAAAAGGATCAAGAGCTGCTCTACTGAGCCTCGGCTTGAGCAGGTTCTGTTGAGATGGTGTCCCTATTGCTTATTCGAATATCTCATGATCTTTACATTCAGAGATTTTTTTTTTTGAAGTTTAACTATGAGACTATTCGATGTTTGCAGGCTCTATTTAAATCAGTTGCAGTTACCGTGCTTGTGATTGCTGAATCAGCAGACAACTGTGTGAAAACGGTTGGCTCTTAATTGCAATCACATTAAATTGCCGTGCTTATTCTTGCGCATGCACTGGTAGGCTATTCATTCTGTTTACTACGTCGACTTGGAATGGAAACGGCCTGGTTGCAGATTTTGAAGAATTGCTGCGTAGCACGCGCACTTCCCCGGTTTCTTGAATGCGCTACACGTGACCTAAATCCAGTCATGCGGATAAGGTAAATTCAAAGCTTTGGTAGGTGTTGTTTATAAGCCTTTTATGATGATTTTCTGAACACTTCTATTACAAAAAGGTATTTAGTTCAAGGATATCTTTATTAGTTTTGCTTTGTTTCATTTAATTTTTATTTTATTGCGCAATATTGACGAAGTGTTACTTCGCAGGTCCTGTGAGTATGCTTTACTGGTTCTTGACAGGTGGGGAGATTCTCCAGAAATACATCGATCTACTGACCTATTCCAAGAGTTGATCTTATGCTGCTCACTCGATGCTGTGGCCGAGGTAAGTAGTACTCGACATTCGAGCCGTAAACTGTAAGCTAAATTGGATCATCTCGAAGATGAGTTATTTTCGTTAATTGAATTTGCCGCTCAGTATGTTCAGTTGTCAGTGCCGTATTAAGACCCCTGGGTAGCTTGAAACGGCTGACCATCATGAGTGGCGAGTTGTAATCTCGTGTCCTGCCCTTTGTTCGTATACAGGTTCGCTCCACTACAAGTGCGTGTTACCGAGTATTTTCAAGATTATGGCCAGACCGGGCACGCTGGGTTTTCTCAGTACTTGATCCTGCCTTTCAAAAGGTGAGCATCTGCTGTTTCTGAGTTCACCATACCTACTTTTGGTGGCATTTTGTGTCAGTTTCTGGATACACACAAAAATCTTGATAGACTGTTACGGTTGGCACATCTTCTGTTGTGATTGTAGGTCTTACTTGAAGAATTGGAAGAATTGGTACGTAGTCGATGTATGTTTCCACCTTTTTTGATTGATGGAGGCTATCAAAATCTTCTTCTGCTGCAATCTAACGAAATATCTCCTCATTTACGTCAAGCTTCTGGGGGGGAGAGTTTACATGAACGATGTAAAAGTATGATTTTAAGTGATGAATTTGCGAATGCTGTAAACGCGTCGATTCTAATGCTTAAATAATGTTTAAACGCGTCAATACCAATGAGAGTTTCGATTGTGTACCGCTCCGTCAGTTCTTCATGTCTTTTCGAATGATCTCATGCCTCGAGAAAGAGAAAACAGGTTTGACATATTTCAAGTGTTGAATTTTGATTGTCTGTTGTGCATCCAATGTGCAGTGGGTGGAAGTTATCGAGAAATTCATGCGCCTTCATCTTTTGGAACTACGAATGTAACTATTGAACCGCCATGTGATCGAGACCCACCTTATCTAGCATCTGCTCCCACATCCTGCCGTAATAATCTCTCTGGTCACAGCAATTTCACTGGCCTGTCTGAAATTGTCCAACCTTATTCCAGCTTCGAAACCAGTAAAGGAGAGGAGTGTGAGGATAATAGTAAGGAAGTCAGAAGTGGAGATCTCAACGCAACGGAAGCAATTCAGAATCACCAGTCAGGAGGTTTTAACGTAAAAGGAGAAACTTCCAGCTATATGGATGGAGTGATGTCTTTTAATGATACTCTGTCTGAAGGATTGGGACCTGACGCAGACTGGTCAGCGAGGGTTACTGCATTTGTATACATTCAAAAACTACTGCAACAAGGTTCCAACGGATTACAGGAAGTGATTCAAAATTTTGAGTCCATTATGAAGCTTTTCTCTGGACACTTGAACGATCCCCATTGGAAAGTAACACAAGCAGCGCTATCTGCGTTAATTGAACTTGTGCCTACATGTCGAAGAATGTTTGAATCATATTTGGAGAGAATTCTGTCATCTGTGTTTGCAAGGCTAGTAGATACAAAAGTCATTATCCGCCAACTTGGCTTGTCGGTATTGGAGGCAATCGGGAACACATATGGCGTAGATACTTTGCTGCTGCCGCTGCTGCGTTCAATTGACGAGCAACGTAAACCGAAGGCCAGAATGGCAGCAATTGAGTTCACAACTTCTGCTTTTGCAAAACTGGCGATGCAGGGTCCTGGAACAGCACCAACTGGCCTACTGAAACTCTGGCTTAGTAAACTTGCCCAGTTAACTAACGACAAGAATACAAAGCTTGGGGAGGCAGCTATTGCTGGTATTATATCTGCCTACTCAAATTTTGATACAACAATAGTGTTAAATTTCATTCTAGGGTTGGCAATTGAGGAACAAAATATGCTTCGGAGAGCTCTAAAGCAGTTCACTCCCCATATTGAATTGGATGTGGTGTCGTATCTTCAGAACAAGACTCAACGGCTAAGAATTAAGTCTGCACTTGATCAAACCGATGCTGCTTTAGATACATCAGAGGACACAGGTAGGGCTTTGTCTGAATTGTCGAGCACTAATCCTGAGATTGAGAATCATTCGACTTTATCACATCTCGAGGGGTGTTGTAAGCGAAATTTTAATCAGGCTGGCAGAATGTTCGTTCACTGCTTAGGACGTCGAGCACCATCTTCTGATGATCTGAAGTATCTGACATCATTTCTAGATTTGGAGTCTGCAGGGGATGACAGAGAGCCTTTAGATTGTGACGGGACAAAGGAGATTTTTAATGGAGTGTCAGGAGGCCCTAATACCCCTGTTCTGTGGTCAGATCAAGCTCAGTTCAAAGATGGGTATATGTCTAGTGGTAATTTTGGCTATAAAGCCTCTAATATTCTTAATTCACAACTACGAGCTGGTATGACATTGAAATCAGATTCCAAGAGGAGTAACGAAATGCCTGCAGTAGGCTACAAAACTTACACTGAAGCGTATTTGCAGAGGGTTGAGGGGTGGAACAAGTAGTTCAATAGTCCAATGGCTAACAAGGATAAAGGCCACGGCCTTCAACGGAAGACAGGCATTTATGTCAGTCTTCCCATGTAGCACCTAGACACTAAAACCCAGTTACACCAGTTATTGATGTGGAATATTCCTGCCATAGTGTTCGAGATTGAGAGAGTTCATCCCAAGTAATGTAGCCAAAGTTGCCAATTCCTATGCTGATATTCAAGTGTTTTGTCATGCGCAACCACTGCTGTTGCATCTGAGAGCCTGACCAGCTTTTGAATTCTCCGCTGCTCTTGGACAGTCGCCCGAAAGTCTCAAATGCCTCGGAATAAGCGAATGCCCTAATCCAAGTTGAACTTCCGCTTGCCGACAAAGTGATGCAGCAGCACATACGAGTTACACAAACGGATCTTTACTTTTCTGGTAGCAACCTGATCGCTCTACAATTGTGGCTCTACATTTCCTGGTCCAAAGTTTAAGCAGCAATCTCTGACCACCAGCACAAACGGCACAACGAGAAGACTGACGTGCGTACACTGGCTGTTGACGATGTAAGAAAATTTGGTTTCAGTGCTAGGTGCTGTGGGTAATTTTTGCGATGATTTGTAGATCAATGCCCACATAATATTCACTGCTCATGCTTCTTTCTTCTCATCTAACAAAGAGCACATGAGAGCTTGATGAGAATCTCACCAGTGATGATCCTTGAAAGTTTACATCGTTGCAACAGGAATATCGCCATGCAAATCGAACCATCTTCTCACAAGCAATATCTCGCAACACGTAGAAGTATAACACTGTTCAATTGCTGTTAGTGTCAGGATGAAGGGCTGGCCTGCCGCTTGCTAATTGCTGCAGGGCTCGCAGCAGCTTAGAAGGAAAAAATGAAAAAAGATGTTTTCAAATTTCATGAATTATTACTATTTTTTAAGTTTCAGTTCTAAAGTTTTTTTCATTATTATTATTATTAGAAAAGATATAAAATTAAAAAAATCTAATATAGAATTAAAGTAGATTTTAAGATAAAAGAATATAAAAATGAGAATATAAAGAATTTTTTTAAAATATAGAGGTCTTTGGTTGAATTATAAGAATAAAAGTATTTTTCTTTTTTTTTATTTATTATAAATTTTAATTTAATTTAATTTATATTTAGCTTTTAAAATATATATTTTTTATATTTTAAAATTTTACATTAATTTATTAAGTAATAAAAATTAAAACTTGAATTTAAATCTAATATATGTATTTAATGATATTAAAATTAAAATGGATATTTTTTTATTGATCAATTTATTAAGATATAACAATTAAGTGCATAGTTAGAAAGCTATAACATGAAGGTGTTAAGGACATAAGAATACAAAGTAAGAAATTTGAACTAAGATAAGGTTTCAAAAAGAAACCAATAAGAATTTGAATTAATCAGACGAGTATACGAATAACATCAAGAAAGGTGAGTTAGAACTTCAAGAGATGCATTGTTGAGATTGAAGAACTCTTCAACCTTGACTTTCCTATATATTCCTATCTAAGATACTTCTTAAGTGGCTTCTATCAAACTAAGAAGCTCCTTGAGCAGTTTCTATCAATTAACTAAGAAGCTTTTTGAACAACCTCTACCAATTGGAAAGCTTCTCAAGCTCCTTTCACTAATTATGAAGCTTCTTGAGCTACTTTCATCAATTAAGAAGCTTCTCAATTAACTTTCATTCACTCAAAAAGCTCTAGAATATTCTAGAAGATTTTGTGAACCTCTTAAGTGAATGTTCCTAACATCACCCTCTTTTCTAGTGACAAGTTTTAAGAAGAGTTCATACCTTTAAAAGTCTTTTTACACATGTAAAAAATCAAGGATACACTGTATTAATGAAGCTATGTATTTTGTTCTCCATTCTTAGACAATAGTTTCTACTGGTCCTTGAAGAAATCACCTATGGCCTTGAACTAATACCTCCATTATTGAAACATTCCATCCAAGGACCTGATCTTCACTGCTGCCTTCAAAACATCCTCCAAATAAGATCTAAAGCTTAAAAGGATTCATCTTTCTAAGTTCAAGTAATATCACTAAGCTCAAGCATTGAAATCAAGACTTGCATGGTTGAGTCTTACTTTTAATGGCTCCAATCGAGGTTGTATTTGGCGCTAAAATATATTATCCTCACTTTGCTCAATTGAAGGCTGTGAAAATTACAGTGGTTTATTTGAACCTTGCGTGGCAAGTGAATCTTTTGAATCTTGTTCTCTCAATGCATAAAGGTTTGACATGGTGATTGACTTATTTCTACCACTCTATTCTATCTGAGAATAGATGACTACATACTAATAAAGACTTTAATTTAATTCTCTTCTTTTTATGAATATTCTTTAAATCCAAGTTTTATCAAGAAGTT
Organism: Physcomitrellopsis africana; assembly: GCA_036785485.1. Taxonomy (NCBI): domain Eukaryota; kingdom Viridiplantae; phylum Streptophyta; class Bryopsida; order Funariales; family Funariaceae; genus Physcomitrellopsis; species Physcomitrellopsis africana. The sequence continues at coordinate 28,248 of JAWRVF010000335.1, forward strand.
ATCATTGAACGCATTTGGATTTGTGGGAATAGAATTGATGAAATTTTTATACCTTTTGAGATATATTAGCAGATTTTTATCTGATTTACATATACGCTCATTAATATCATAGCCCTACCAATAAACAAGATATTCTAATTTGCTCCACCTTTGCCGTGAATCAAATACCTTTTCAACCTCGTATTCTTTATGGTCTTCAATTTCAATACTAGAGAATAATTATTATATTTTTTTTAAAATATATGACTTTCTATAAAATTTTAAAAAAGAGACATAAAAAACTAGATGTATCTTTATACAAGTTGGTAATTCTAAGTAATATATTAGTTGATTAATTTGCTTCTAGATAGAAAATGGTCCTAACATCTGATAATCCAATTTATTATATAGTCGTTTGATCTTGATGTTCCATTAAAGAAGCCATATCTTATCTTCGATATGAAAAGTAGGTAATTGAATTTTGAATTTATCTATAGATGCCTTATAAGCATCTTGAGCTCTTGTAATTGAAGCTTCAAGGTTGTTTGGTGTTGCAATAGCTACTTTGTAAATCCTTTAGCCATTGGATTGTTGTTCTTTAGCATATTTTACAAATCAATCTTTGGATGATATCCATAGTTGGAATAAAAGAATGTTTGTTAAGTTGAAGTATGAATAGTATTATTATATGTAAACTTTGTTAATGATAGATACAAGATCCAATTGTCTTTTTGATAGTTATTGCTACATCATAAATACTGCTTCAAAACTTGGTTAATTTGTTCTCTTTGGCCATCAGTTTAAAAATAGAAAGCTAAAGAAAGTTTAATATCTATCTTTAATATTTCAAATAGATATTTTCAGAACTTAGATATAAATTGAGGTCCTCGATTGGATATAATATCATTTGATAGGTCATGATATCAATATATATTATTGAGAAAGAGCCTTGTTGTTTCTTCACTACACGTAGTCTTTTTGCAAGGAATAAAATGAGCCATCTTTGTGAGTCAATCAACCACCATAAGGATGTTGTCTAATAAATTGAATGGTGGTAGATCTATGATGAAATCTATTGAAATAAAAGACCATGACTATTTTGGAACAAATAAAGGTTGTAAGAATTTGTAAGAACGATGTTAAAGATCTTTTGATCTTAAACAAATGTTCAAGAGAGGACAAAGTTTTTCATTGCCTTCTACATTTGAGGCTACTAAAAATCTCCAAAAATAAGTTCTAATGTCTTGTTAAATCCAAAGTGATCCGTAGTTGAAAAATCATGGTAAGATTGAAGAATGCGCAGTTGTACTGGTCCTTCTGAGATATATAAATGTTCTTCAAAATATAAAAGATCTTCTTCAAGTTTGAACTTGTCAGAATTTTCTTTTAGATGATGCTGTCATGGTGACAGTCTTAGCCCTAAGAAACACTGGGTCTTTTGTACATCTAGTTTCTCAAGTGCAAGATGAGATTCATAAAAGTTCATGAAATTGAAGAATTTACATAACAAAACATACTTTATTAACCCTAACATATTCTATATTTAGAGATCTGCCACCAATTTTGATTATAAATCTTAGGATCTCACATCAATTGAAGCAAAATTTAGAGACAAGCTACTTAAGGGAGTAAGAAAGAAAACCTCAAAAACATTTTGATCATAGCTATTGTGGTTAGGGAGAACCACATTGTCAAAATTATCCCTCCTTGCAGCCTTCAATTCTGGACCCCCTTTGCTTCACACCTTCATTGCTCTTCATTAAAGAAGACCTAAGTGCTGAAATTTGGTAGGCTTATAGCTTATCTCATGTTGTAAACACCCTCCAAATATTGCTCCAAGAGCCTTCTCCAAACTTGAGTTATAGGTTCCATCCTTCTTCTTTAATTTTGCCTTCTAACAACTCTGGATCCGACCACAACATTCCTCATAACTCCTCGAATATAACTCCAATAGCAATCAGTTTTTTACACAACTTAATAGACTCATATATCTACAAACCCCAACAAATTTTACTCAAAATACTACTCTGATCACAAAGATATGCTCCCTCAAACTTCACTGATTTGGAGATAGACCCCTGTCACTTTGAAAGAGCATAACATTTTATTTATAAGACTAATGAGTATCAAACTTACACTCGTCTCTTCCTTAACTTACATAGATTATGTCTATCGAATTTCACACTCAAATTCGTCTCCTAACTTCCTTTATACCTAAAAAAAACCCACATACATGCATTGCCTATACAAACCCTCAACCCTGCTTTCACTCTATTTCTCTTTTCATTCAAATTGGTTACAATTTTACTCATAACTCTTTGCTCAAAGGTCATATTGACTTGAGATTTTGACACAAAGTAGTTAATTCTATAAGGAACACAAATCCAACAAATTTCGCTGTTAAAGTCCAAGTGGTTTCCAAGAACCAAGGCCCGAAATTTAGTAACCCTTATTGCCCTAGTCTTAGATACTTGCAACTTTGACGACTCATATCTCCCTTGATACTTAATCAAAAGATATGATAATTATCTCTATGAGTTTCTTATCTTTTCTACTACAAATCTACAAAAAATTACACTTAAAATCCTCCTCAAGATTTCTCTACACACAAAAACATATACTATCTATCAAAAAAATCCTATGCCTTCTAAAAAAACTCTTCCCCTTCTCTCTCACGACCCTTCCTTGTCATCTCCCTCCTGGTCTTCTTTATTCTCTTGGTCAAAAAGACCTCTTAGCCCATGTCTTTTCCACTTCCTCAACCTTTTCCTTTGGACTAACTTGAAGAAATTTCACTTTTCAAGGTAAATTAGTAGTAAGAAGATATTAAAACATATTGCATCAAGTTACATGTCTTCTATTTTTGAGTGTAGATTCAGAATGCTTGCAATGTAGTATAAGTATGTCGGATTGCACGTTGTCTTGTTGAAGCCCATGAATGTTGATCTTGATGATGTTAAAATAATCAATTATCACATTTTACGACTTAGCTAATAGATTCAATTAGCAATTGTGGATCCAAAATAAAAAATTCTTTTTTTATTATCTCTTAGTCTCTAATAGAATTAGCTCATTATGGCTTCTTCATTCCAATTGATGTCACATGTTAATTGTCTAGAATTGGATGTATAGATTGATGTAGACTATGCCTCTTGACACTGTCATATTATAATTCCTTACAATATATAAAAACCAGTTAAAATATATGATATATTTATAAATTCTAATATGTGTCAAAATAATTAATAAAATATTTAAAAGAATTGATATAAAAAATTTTATTTTTATTTTTTTTAATTAGCTTGATTATGCCGTTTTAATTATATAGAACCTAAATATTTAATATGAATCTTTAAGAAGAGATTGGAGGCCAAAGATGAAGAATTAAGCTACTAAGAGGCTTATTTGGAAGATTGAAGGCAAAAAATGGATGAATGAAGATAAGTGGTGAAGCTCTTTATTCCTGTTGGTCAATGGTCATATCTAATAGGCTTTGAAGAGGCTACTTGCAACAAAAATAAGGATTTTAATAATTTCAAAGAAAGCATTTGAAAATCAAAGATTAATCTTATTTTTTTTACTACAATTTTGGTATAAGAATCAAGAGATTTGGAGTTGTTATGAAAGAGGAGTAGATGCTTGAAATTAAGATGTACAAATCATATCTACTATCACTCTTTTGAAGATATAAGGAATTATATAAAAGCTTTTGGAGATCAAGAGGTATATCTAGAGAGGTTGTTTTAGGATCTATATTTGATGTATAAGAATTTCTACCTTTGAAGTTTTAAAGAAGGAGATATTGAGAGTCAAAGACAACAGATTGAATTCCAAGGTAATAAGTAGACCATTTTATTGATAGTAATGGTTTTTGCTATATCTTAAGCTTCCAGATGAATTTTTATCAAAATATTTTTAAAGATGTATAATATTATGTTAAAAAACTATACATCAAATTTTCATAGCATTTGGACTTTTAATTTATGAGATATAAAGAATTTAGTACTTATATATTTGTAAACAAGGGTTTGAAGCTACTATTAGGATTTTGACAATATCTAAAGATTGATAATGAATCAATGGTTAAAATTTATTATGGTAATTATTAAAAATATATTAGTACTTCATATAAATCTTGAGTAGACTTAGACAATCAAATTAAAAATTATAGATTATTGAAGTTCAAAAAAAATTCCCCCCTTACGGGTGAATGAGGGTTTTAAAATATTTTGTTATATTTTGAATGTTTTGAAGAAATAAGACTTATATATTAGATATAATAGCCCTATGAAGAAGTCTTTTATAAATTTGGAGATTTTATTATTTTGGATCTTGGTTGAATAATTAGTCGTAATTAGAAGCTTCATGCTTTATTAAAGTAAATTTTTTCTACCACAATAACACAATGCTCAAATCTTAGTTATTATCCAACAAGCCTTGTTATGTTTTCCAAATGCTTTTGCAAATACTTCTATGAAAACTTCAAAGTTGCTCAAAATTAATAATCTTTTTTTAAACAAGGGAGCAATCTATGATAGTGTTTGCCCCGTAAGCAAGGTGCTAACCAATCCAATCCATAATTCTTTTGTTGGATAAGTATTAGATTGTAGGGCGATTATCAATTGAGTTTGGTTGACAAATCCTTAAAATTTTGAATGCGTACCATCATATTTTTTTGGAAGACCAACTCAAGGTTTTTTACCTGATTGAACATGTAGATTTTTTTGGCATAACATAGGTAGTACTGCATCCTCAAGCGCAAAAGTTGGAGGTGGATATAGTCTAGATTGTGGCACTATGGATGTTGCATTGTTATGAAGTTTTGCAACAATCCCTTCAATCTTCGCAATCCTAATAGATAAAGTAGTAAGAGCACTTATAATAGCATCTAATTTAGACTTAGAAGATTTGGTCATATTAATGTCTTGACCTCCAACCATTCTAAGAGAAAAAAGAAATGAATTTATAAGATGATAATATCAGTTTAGAGGAGGATAATCCGCAACTTCTAAAATGCTTTAAGACCTTGAAGAAGAGAGGTGATCTACTCTCTCACAAGAGGGACAAAGCTCCAATATTATGATGAAAAAAATATCAATTTAGAGGACGATAATCTACAACTTCTAAAGCGGTAGTATATCTTCGAGTAAAAAACTAATCTGCTCTCTAACAAGAAGGATCTAACTTTGATATTGAAGATGAGATCACTCTCGTCAAACTATCAAGGACATAAGAATATAGAGCAAGAGATTTGAACTAGGATAAGGTTTCAAGAAGAAACCAATAAGAACTTGAATTAACTAGATGAGTACACAAATAATGCCAAGAAAGGTGAGCCAGAACTCCAAGAGATGTAATGTCGAGACTGAAGAACTCTTTAGCTTTGACTCCCTTATATATCCTTATCTAGAACACTTCTTGAGTAGCTTCTATCAAACTAAAAAGCTTCTTAAGTAGCTTCTACTAACTGGGAAGCTTCTCAAGCAGCTTCTACCAACTGGAAAGCTTCTCAAGCTCCTTCTACTAACTATGAAGCTTCTCGAGCTACTTTCATTAACTAATAAGCTTTTCAACTGACTATCACTAACTCAGGAAGTTCTAAAATATTCTAGAAGATTCTATGAACTTCTAAAGTATATGTCCCTAATAAAAAGTGTTCTATTAAAAAATTTTAAGCAAAGAATTATTTGAAGGAATAAGATTTTAATAATCATATTTAACATGATTGCTCAATTTTAAAAATATCTATTAAGATAATATTTGGATAAATCAATTTACTATATACTTTTCTAATTTTTGTGAAAAATAGACTCATGGCCAAGCTTTTTTAATATTGGATAATTTTTTTAGTTTAAGGTATTTTTTTAAAAATAACTCTCACTTTTTGCTTAATCTCAGATATTTATCTTTTATATCTTTTATTAGTAGAAATTTGTGTCTTGTATTATTTAATATAAGATAAGTAGAATAATATATTTTATTAAAAAAACTTGCTCATAGCTTCTAATTGCACAAAAATAATCATTATGTACCAGAAATATAAAATTAAAAAAAAAAAAAAAACACTTATATAAAAGTATTTTTTTATTTATTTTAAAAATATTTCACTTTGGATTCTACTACTTATACAAATTAATATATAGACTTTTTTTTTATGTTGTCACAAAATTTATTTAAGAAAATTAAAAATCACATACAAAAAAATGTATATAACTATTCAAAATAAAATATAAATTAAAAGATCTTAAAAATTGACTAGAATGAAGAATTTGATATAATTGAATGGCTTTTATACAAAGATAGCATTCATGTAAAAAAATATATATATATATATATATATATACAGCAAAAATATTCATTGTCTTGGTAAACAAAATATATTTTTCCTAAAATTTCATAATATATAAAATTACTACTACCAAATGCAATGACAATATCATAAATATAAAAAGAATAAAAGAACAATCAAACCTGAACATCTTCCATCAGGATCCTTGTTTGACATGCATCAAAATTGAATTGATGCAAATTGTCATTCATATTCAAATTGATCAACAAATTTACACTGCAAATGTAATTTTGTAAGACAGACACTTGCTCCATCCACAATTATTTCATATTCCAAAAAGTATTCATCAAGTCTTAAACGTGTATACTCTCCAAATGTAACTGCATAGCTAAAACATCACTTATTTGGACAACGTAAAATCCACTCAACCGTCAAAATTATCAACTTCAAAACGGATCTACAAGACAAACGAAAGCACTGTTAATGCTGTATAGACAGTCCAGTTTATCAGGATTGTGTCACAAGCAAAGTTACAAGCCTCCACACAAACAAATAGGGGCAAATTCTAATTTCAATAAAAAGACTGATCTCTGCACAAACGAGTGTCAAAAGACCTCACGAAGAAGAAGAAGAAGAAGAAGCAAGGGCTTTCTCAAACAAACTGAAACAAAATGAACAATCTACATACCTTCAGTGAATCTAAAAGGGTCTATGCAAGCCATAGTCAGTTGCATGGATAGTGAACCTGGAATGATATGTGCACAATCCCAACCACAACCCGGCAGGGAAATACCGCACTGCAGATCGTCGTCTAGATTATTCCATGGAATTTGTACTGGAAGAGATTCTTAGCATGTGATCCGCACAGATTCCGAGACATAGCCATGGTCTGATAAACGACGAGTAAAATACTCCACATCCTCGGTTCTCAACAAAAAACCACACTAAACCATCACTAATCCTGAGGATTAGATCGAAGAGTAGGCGTTGGGGGTGAGATTAAGAATATAAACAACCAGGTGGGTCAATTTACCCCAGAAAGACCACTTCGAAAGTTTGACATAACATTCAGAAGAAACCTACAACCGACCTCTCTGATAATCTGGACATGGGAGTGAAAAGACACGCACAGCGTAAGTGTTATACAATGTTGAACATGCGCACCCACAAGCTCAAAGGGTAGTAAATACGCTAGACAATGTATGTATAGATGAGGGCTATGCACCCAAAAACAATAGGGAAAAAGGTAATTACATTTGTAACGAGAGTTTCAATCTGCACAAGAAGAATGAGGCTGTACTCCTCACGAGAGCAATCGAGCGCTCTCGATCGCCTTTACAAGCTCCTCGTACTTCGCTCCCCGGATTTCGCCGACGACCTTCGCGTTCTTGAAGATCTTGAATGTGGGCACGGTTTTCACACCTAACTCCTTCGCAAGAGGCTTGTTCTCCTGATTGCAATCCAGCTTTGCAAACACCACGTCGGTGTATGATTCCGACAGCTTCAGCACCTTGGGCAACATGAGCTTGCACGGGCCGCACCATTGGGTGTACATGTCTAGAACCACCACTTTTTCCCCTGCCTCTTTCAGAAACGGATAGAACGTGTCGTTGCCAACCTCGGTTATCCCAACAACAGCCACCTCCACACTGCCGGAGGGCGACTCCGCGCTTCTGCGCACGATGCTTGGAGCCCTAACCGAGGCAGCCTCCTTCACATGCCATGGCTGGTCCACCTGATGCCGCAAAACTACTCCACACGTCCGATCATTCACCGCAACGGTCCCACTGCCAATTTTGCTTGCACTAGGCACTGCTCCAACGCATCTCGTCGCAAGTGTGTGGCTCCCAGCACTGGTGGCGCTCAATTGCAAGGCCAGCGCCATAGCTACAGCAGTGGCTTCGGTGCAACAACACTCGTAGCCACGCAGCAAGAAATCTAAATCAACTTAGAATAGAAATTTGCAAAGTTCGGACCAATATCAGAGAATCAGAGCAACCAGTGGCGTGCGAAGAACAGAGGCAAATAGGAAGTTGTCACCGAAATGCATAAGGAATATGTGCCAGACAATTCGCAGTTCCCTCGTGATGAGAGGTGTTTGTGGTGGACAGAGGCATTCGTCCGATGCCAGGATTTTGATATCACACCTTTTCTCGGCCACCTTTTTGTAAAAGGCAAGATTTTATTCAGTGGAGAAAAGTTGAGATGCCCAGCAATCTCATATTCGGTGAACATTTATCGCTCATATCCACTAACCACAGCATCCGAAAAACAAGCAAAAATCATACATGTCAAATAGAGCAAAGGAAGTTGATGGTCTCTTCTAAACCGACGTGCAAACAGTTCTGAAAACACACAAATTATTGTGAGGATTGAATACTTTCAATGAATGCCACTGGTCGGAGTACCAATGAACAATCATTCCCTCCGCAGTGCTGGCCACCGGGAAGCACCCCGACACTGAGATGACAGTAGCCCTCGGACATTACAAGATCTATGGAAATTTCGTTGTACTGTTCTTGCGAAACTGATTGCAAAACCAATTTTGTGGACCACAGATTCGTCGTACAGATTTTCTAGTAGGTGGGTTCTTCTCATATTCAGTGTATACTGACATTTCCAGTTCCCGGGCTGCACTACGACCGCCGTAGACGTCTTATCACTGCAAATGTACAGTATTACCAGTTTCAGTTTTGAAAGGAAGAGCAGGACATGTTTGTTTATTGGCACAATCTCTTAATTCTCCGATTCAGAAGTCTTCTTCAGTGACTGCTACTTCATATAACGAATTCCAATTATGGTGCAGATTCATGATCTCGGTCAACAATGTGACACGATCTGAACGTTACGAATGTATTCTCCATTCGCAGAGTACTAGATTAGCCTGGTAAAAATCCTATTCATACACTCGCCTTGATTTACTAATGCGGAATGTCACTTAATTGATAATTTTGCAACGAATTTTAAGATTCCAATTTCAGCATCGACGCACAAGACCGCGCAAATTGCCGCTGAAGAAGGTTGTATGTAGCTGTGCACGATTCTAATTTATAACACAGGTCAACGAGTGTTAACACAGAGTACTGGCTGTCGTTATGGAGTTGTGCACGTTTTCTCCAGTTGAAAAAATCATGCAGCTATGACAAGCAACACAATCTGCCATTCACTCCCGCAGTAAGAATTTCGTCACCAAAACTCGATTCGAGTGGTTGCTATAGTTGCTAAGCTGATCTTCATAATGTCTCATATGGATGACTGCTTGTTTCAAATTCTTTCGACCCATTTCATTCAGACTAGACTGCCACTTGAATGATGCATCTTTCACGTTTACAAAAGTCATGCATTTAGGCTACACACGCAAAAAGATACAGCACTGAATGAAATGGGGCGTCATGTGAGTCACATGAGCTCTAAACAGAGCTAAAACTGATGATAAGAATTTCGACAAATCAGAAATATGTGGTAGTCCAGTCTTGGTGAGGCCGACGACACATAGACCATTAGAATCTATTTGCGCTGTGACATCAACAGATACAACAGTTGACGCCGAACAGTTCCTACGTCGGAGAAGACAGCAAAATTCAGATTAAATTGATGTCAAGGTGCACACTATCACGCATTAAAGTACAACCGCAAAAATGGTAGTACAAATCTTAATTAAAAAAAATCAGGAAATGAAGGATCTCACTCCAGTCCGTGTATGTCACTCCATTCTTCGATTGTTTGTGTGACATCCAGGTGCTTGTAGATGGTTTGCAGAATCCTAGCTTTATCGCGTGTTGCGAAGGACGCCACAAGGTTTCCGTGCTTGTAGAAATGAAACAATGGCACAACCTGCAAGCAGCCACATGCAGGTTGTCAGATCATCAGTGCTGATGTAGATAAGAGGATATGAATCCTATCTTAAGCATCTCAATGCCACTGTCGTCGTACCACCGAATTGACTGGCATGTTCATCCCAAAAAATTAACCGCAAAAATGTTAACTCTGGTCGACACAGATTGTCAAGAACACAGTCGGCTAAAAGACTGGCAGATTGGCTTTATAGTCCTACAGTGCAATGACCCCACGCAGCTTGTTAAAGCAGCCATACCTTAATTCTTAGCCTCTCTGCTATATCCGACTGCTCGTCATACTCATTCACAACCTGCACAAGTAAAGAGAAGTCATTTAATCAATTCTGTAGATTGAGTTGTGCCGCATGCGGTATGAATTGAAGTTGCAAGATCACAGAAAGTCTTTCTCGAGAAGTCCCCGTTTCAAACGTTAAGTAGTCAATTAGCAGGGCGTGTATGTATGTGTGTGTGTGTAGATAAATAGATAGATATTCTTCTCTAAGTAGGAGTGCGTGAGAGAGATTGAAGAACGACTCTACTTTACAAACCCACATTGACAATCCAGGCAAGTGCTGCAGAGTCCATTTCCATGGAATAGCAGCAAATACAGTTGTATACAATGTTGTCAAGTAGCAGTAATCAAACCCCGTTTTGAACGACCATTGTCAAGTAGTGTCACTCAAGGAGAGCAAGGCAAACTCTATATCAGAATAGTTGTCACGAAACTCTCAGGATAAGTCATACGTACATTGTGTTTCACAAATACGACAGAAGCTTCACCATTCCCAGCTCCTTTGCAAAGCTTCTGGAACCCTTTTTCGATATATCGGCAGCTCCCACATGAAGTCCGGAAGAAATCTACAACAACTAAATCACCAGCGCTCTTTGATTCTTGGATTATATGCTCCAGCTCACGCAGTGTGGTGATCTCACGCACACATTCAATAGGGCACAAGTCTTCGTCACTAGTATCACTCTCAACATCAGATCCCACCTCCTTCAGAAATAGCTTCTCAAGTTTCTTTTTCTTGTACTCATGTGAATTCAACAAAGCTGATGGCACCCGTCGACATCTCTTAGAGTACGAGAAGAAACCTTTGGGTGAAAATGTGCCGCCTAGAAAAGAAGAGTTTAGAGCTGTAACGTGACATACCGAAGATTTTATTAGAGACTCATAACGAACACACAATTTCCTATGGACGCTACTAAGAGAATTTGGATTTACGCAAGCTCCGGCAACTAATGCAGCCTCCATAAGTAGCCAGTGTCCGGCACAACAAAACTAAGTCCAAGCTCCAGAAATGCCCTGCGCGAGGAAAAATAGGGAAATACGCTCCAAAAGCTTCAATTCATGCCTTTTTAATCGCGGATGGAACAAAAATGTAGAGTGGCTTCCCAAGTTGGTTGAGCTACCATACTAGCGGTATTATCAAGGGTGAAGCTAGAGAAGGGTGGGGAGAAGGAGCATAGAGGAGGAAGAAGTGCAAGCAGAACTGAAATTTATCTAGAATCCTCTCAAACTACGACATCCAGCAATGTTAGAGAAAATCCTGCTCAACAAAAATTCAATTGTTGGGTACACTGACCCCAATACAAAAAAACCTGCAGTCAGCTACTATATACGAAGCGCGAAGCGATTACTAAAGCAGGGAAAGCCTTGCAGTCGCAAACTTCTGACTATCGATCTTCAGCGCTTACAGTTCAAGTCTTACAGCAGTGTCTCACAACACTATCTGCTCTTCACAGCGCTAATCTACCACAGCATCAGCCCAGCAGCCGGATGTGCAATTACCTCATACTAGATTAAACTCGGAGAGATGCGCTGAAAAGAATTTCACCCACAGTTCGCGCGCTTTTGACAGCCTGCAGATATTTTAAATATCTACATGTCCCGACAAAGTGCGGGAGTGCATTTTTTAGCTTTGCTGCAGGCTCCGCCATAGAACGCAAAAAGCTCATTTGGGTGTTGACCCAACTCCACCAAATCTCTGCACATGAGAGTGTGAACATGACCAAATTCAGAGTCACAAACTGGAACAAAAAGAGGAAACGATAAAGGGGTAAAAAGCGCCTCGATTTTTGCACCCCGAGCAATGGGTTCATGCGATATGACGAATGGCCTCAGATGTTAGCAACCGGAACCAACTCCCTCCTGTAGTTGCAGCCTGGGGTGTCCATGTCTGGATCGTCTTTGTTTTTCGAATGCGTCACTTCCGAAACTGTTTGCAACAGTTTAGAGATCAGGACTCCACCCGCTCTACCACCACATGGATCACACACAATCAGATCAGAAAGTTGGAGTGATAAAAATTAAAAATAGATATCAGAATACAGTGCCGAGGATCTTCACTTTTTTTCCTCTTGTTTGGTGCTCTTTCGTATCCAAGATGTACCAAAGGCGACTTTTTTCAGATTCTAATCTGTTGGCGAGGCTTTGACGCAGATTGACGGTGCAGCACAGAGCCTCCGAATTCAAGCTCTGAAATGACTTCAACCAAGCTGGAATGAGAAGATTTGTACAAAAACTGTTGCGTGAATTGAACAACGTGCACAAGCGGGGTTGCGAAGACAGAACCCAAATTACTCAGATGCTATAAAAACCACTGTAGATTCACATGATATAGATGTGTCATATTAGAAGCACTTTGGCAGTCTGGGCGGATAGAACAAATGTGACTACGATGTGTTCTTCCTGCTGAATACGAGCATAAAAAACTAGGTGATTTCCTTCTTCATACTTGCAATCTCCCCAAAATAAAAGTGTGGTGTTCTACAAAACTTGTTGAGCTTTATGAGAATTCGACTGACATGCTCTGCCCTAACATTTGACCCCAGGTTGCTGATGGTCAAGCTTGTTATAAGGCCGAGAAAGCAACCCACAAGTTGTATGGATCATCACATCAGCCTTCACAAGATGCAGCATCTAGTCCACCAAGGGAAGCTCCTCATCCTCATGCTTGACCAGGAAACAATCCTCCTGCAGCCATTTCTTATCCTTTTTTCAGACCTGGAAAGTGCTTTTCTACTGAACAGAGACTGAACACCCATTTCTGTGTAGATTGCAAATAAGTTCAACAACAACTAACAGCATGTTTCGCTCGTTCTACACCAGGTTTAAGCAAATTGTGATACTACCTGCTGTGGCTGGAAGGTGTGAGAATGTGTGCGAAGCAAATCGAAAAGTGTATGTATTGATGAGAAGTGTTTTGGGTGGATTTGTGTCTTTTGTCTGTTTAATTATTGCATGTGATTCATTGTTCAACTCTTTTTCTTTTTTTTCTTTTTCTTATCAGGGTATGTATAATGAATTGTAGTATGTTAGTTTTTTGTTTCAATGCATGTTTGGGTTTATACATAAGGTATTATTTGGGATAGGTCAGAAAGAAATGGCAACTACCTCCAGTTCATGAATGCAAATAAAACATGACAAGAGATCCACATATGTGTTGAAAAAATAAATTATATTAAAAAAATGTAATTATATATATATACATATTTTTAATTTAATTATTTTGTTTATTTCTATAATGTATGAATAATAACATATTATTGTGTATATATTTGCATCAAATTCTTCAACATATATTTCAATATCAGTGCATGTAAAATTTATTTCAGTCTAAATAAAAAATTCGTAACCTAATTAAACATTTTAAGCAAGTACTTATTCATTGATAATCATGCTCAAAAAATAGTAATTAGTTGCTAGTAAATAATTATTTTCTGTTGATATTAACAGAAAATCCAAAATCCTTTCTTCATCATGTTACAATGATACTTGCATCTTTTTTATAATATTAAATATAAAAAAGTATAAACAAAAATAACATGTCATGTAGAACTTTTTATAACATGTCATGTAGTACTTTAAGTGATACTATATATATATATATATATATATTGATGAATTTATATCCTCAATATAATGATTTTGAGGACATACGCACAAAAACAAAAAGATATTTTTATAGACATAGGATCTTAGATTCTTCTTGTAAGAATCTTAGAATTTAAGTTGTACTATATACAGGTGGCTTTGCTGCCGACGGCCGCAACTTATCGCCAGGTGCCGCGTCAGAAACCTTACACACAACACAGGTGATGCATTACGGTTCGCTGATTCCGAAGCAATGCAATGCAAAATAGAATATTAGTCGCAGGCCATTCATCAGCTTGGCTTCTTCACGCCCTTGGCTTTCTCCGTGCGATGCGCTGCCGTTCCCACGGCACTGATCGCAAACCTCGGAGCCTGGCAGACTCCGGATCAGTACAGATGTTGGCACCATGTACCACATTTTGGTTCTTCGGTGCTAGACTGGAGTGGATTTCTGCAGCGGCGAGGTCAGACGCGAGCTGGTAATTTCTGCGTTTCGAGGAATGTGGGTGGCATTGCATTAGAGTTTTGCAGGCGAAGAATGGTGTGTTTCCTGGCGTTTTGCAGTTGTTCGCTCGAAAAGGAACTGGTTTATTCTCCCCCATTTGACCACATGTTTTGGGACAATTCAATGTAGTGTACTACTTGTTTGTGAGGGATTTGGTTATGGTGTTACATTCTTGCTGTTGATGTTGCATTCCTGTTTTTGGTTAGGCAGCTAGGGTTATGGGAGGTGCAAGGCAGTGGTGAGTGGAGGGATGTAGGAGATGCTGTGAAGGACGAACGGGTGTTGGATTGGAATATGTGACTGTTGTAGGTGGAGGACGCGGCACATAATGGGTTTCATCAAATAAAGTGCTTGCACAGGGATGGGATCAGTGGATAACGTGCTCACTGCAATGTTGTCGGATGATCATGACCACTCGTCTCTTGCCGCTGTCAAGACCTCTTCCAATTCTCCCTTCAGATTACCCGACGACATGTTTGCATCGCTTCCATTCTCTAGTTCTTTGCAGGGAAGTCTTACCGGTTCTGGGCAGCAGCTGGGCTTATCCAAGAGTTCGAATTTTCCTGGAACAGATTTGGACAGGTCCCTTGCACAAATATCAGAATGGCCATTTCCGAAATATGAGAAGTGGGGTTTGGATGTTTTACAAGAGCCCGGTCTCACAAGAGCCACGAATTTCAGTCCCAACATGATTGCTCCACACAATATGAAAACCTCAAGACAGAGGGGCCTACAACGGTACCATTCTGCTCCCAGCAGTTTCTTGCAGTGCTCGGACGATTTCATCAACGAGCCTGGTGTCTATCTACAAGCCTCAAGCCTGTTGCCCCGACAGCGATGGACTTCTCACTTGGGCGGACAACCTGGCGCCCATCATGGAGCTTTGTTCTCAGCAGATGGACACAGAGGATCCACCCCAGCTCTGAATTGAATGATTATGAGGAGTTTATTGCTACTCTTACGGATTTCTCCACCATGTCCCCTTCACCTCAGTCTCAAAAAGTTGACTCTAAGGAGTCTCTGATTCGCCAAGATGGTCTCGGAGGATTCGCTTTACCAGGTTAGTCTCAGCCCATTTATGCCAGTTAATGTCTATTTTTGCTTCTTTCACAGATTTGCTGTCATTGTTTTTTGTCTGCTCAACAAAGCAGGAAGGACAATCACTCAGCCAGGGAATTGGTGTCAAGTTCTAAAGTGGGTTTGATTTGCACTTTTCAGATTGGTTTGGTGTTCTCTGATAGAGCAGCTGCTCACCTGCGGACTTTTTGGCAGCCATTCAGGATAACATGGAGGACAGTAGTGATGTACCTTTTCAGATGCCGGGCTTCTTGCCCCAACGTGAGAGTATGCCTGGCCCAACTTCGGAGGAAAACGGTGCTACCAACAACTCCAAATCATCCACGTACACACCAGAGGATTGTACTTATCTTGTCAAGGAACCTGTAGTATCTGGGGGCCTTTGGAATTGCCCTACAAATTCAGGTATCGGACTTTGGATCTTCTCTTCCCTCATCTATGACAACATCAAATTCCCGCTGATATTGTGTGAGTTTCAAGCTCGTGGATTGTGTTTATTCAATTCTCATTGTGAACACTAATGGTCTGGTCAATTCAACATTGCTGCAGGGAAGCTCGGTGGTAACATGCCTCCTAGAGGAGAGGAAGTGACGATAGAACCACCACTTGATTGGTCCAGAACTAACTCCGTCAGAACTGCAGCCAGAATTGGCGAGGCGGGACCAAAGTTGGGGGGCTTAATTCGACACTCTAGTCTGCCTGCGCCAAGCCGTCCGTTTAGTGGTAATGTAGACTTTGACGACTTAATTTGCCGATCCCTCGGCGGTGCCTCTGAAGACCATAAGAGCAAATCGTGGACACGCCACTCACCCCCGAAGTATCGCGGAGCGAGTGCGGCGGGGTAAAATCAGCGAGCGAATGAAGAAGCTGCAGGACCTGGTACCCAACATGGATCGACAAACCAACACAGCTGACATGCTTGATGATGCTGTGGAGTACGTGAAACAGCTGCAGCAGCAAGTGCAAGAGCTGTCCAAAACCGTAGCTGAACTGCAGCAACTACAGGAAAGGTTAGGACGCCGTGACTGATACTACTGGTCCAAAATAATGTAGCTCATCTGATGCGGAGCCCTTCAATCTCTTTGTATCATATTGTACCCAATATGTATCCGATCAGTTCATAATCCCACTTCCTCAATGGCTCATCTAAGAGCGCAAGTGTTTAATAGCTCCGTTGCTGTTTTTTCTTCTCCGCCTTGGATGCTGTGTGGCATGAAGAAGCTATATAGTTGCCACGTTTCACAAGTTCTGCTAGGTTAGAAGTTTCGAGCGTCATTTTCTTCTCTACGTTCCACAAGTGCTTGAATCCTCTTTCCCACCACCCTTGCTAAACTCCTTTCAAATGTCGGATCTCTTTGACTCATCTGTGGTTCTACCAAAGTACCTTACAAGGCCTTTGTGAAGTGGTTTCTTCTTCTATCGACGGTTGATGTAGGGTCCTGACAGCCATCTTGGAAACATCAGAACATTCCGGAGCTGTTCCTGGTACCCTTGTTTGTTTGGTTTTTGTGATATACAAACAAATTGATTCCAGTGTTTCTGTACTCTCTGTGACTTGATTCCAGTGCTTCTGTGCTACGTTGCGCCCATTGAATCGTTTGCGGTCCAAGCTGGTCTGGTGTGTTGGCACTATTCGGACCGTAGTGACTGCGGTTGATCTGCAAGACTGCATTTCCACGATTCTTATGAATTTCCACATGAGAAGAATTGTTGTGAGATTAGTGCACTGGGTTAATCTTTCCAACTACAGTAAACATGCCAGTCACAGCACATCCTACCTTCGAGGTCGTAGTGTCCATGCTTGTACACGTAATTTTGTGGAATTTTGCACTCTTGCCTGTGCAGTCACAAGTTTTTGATGTGTGGCAAGCAAAGTGATGTCCTTTGAAACTTGATTATATGACACAGCAAGACGTGTTCATCAGAAATCTTCTGCTTCTTTCCCACTCCAGCAAACTTTTGCTGTGGCGATGAATTGAGAGGCCGAAAGGTCAACCTTCCTGAACTGCGTGTGTAGTGAGCAGAAAAGTGGTCAGCAATTATTAGACGCTCATTTCACAACGCTTTGGATACATGACTTGCAATCATCACTGAGTTGGCCAACCAGGGCTGACCAGCATTAGAAGTGTCTAAAGTCTGAAATGCTCTTACTCCCTTGCTCTTTGATGTGTTGCTTGGTCCACAAATATCAGTGAATCGACAGTGAGAGGGTTTCAAAGTACATAGCGCTTTTCATTAAGTCTTCTTCTAGATATACTTAGAAGTTTTGTGATGATGTTTGAAAATTATGGATTCCAAACTTATACATAAACTTGGATTGAGATGCATCTCCCCTCTTATGGTACAATAAATGTGTTTCAGAAAACTGTACTCATCAAAGATTGAACAGATATCAATTTTAAATAGTAAACTGTTTATAAGAATGTAGAATCTTACAAAATATCTTATTACGATTTGATATTTGAGTAAGTTACATTTTTAGCAAGTAAAGAGAGCAAAACCACTTTACAATCATCATTATTAGGTTTTGTCTATAGTCACTTACTTTTTGTCCAGGTTTACACATACACATCATGTTTTGAATTTTTTGACAAATGACTTATTTTTACATTACATTTTATAAATTCTAATGTTTTAAAGATTATTGTTATTGTTTGTTTTTGATGTTAAATTTTTAACAAAAAAAAAAAAAAAAAAAAAAAGAATTTAAAACTTTAATTAAAAAATTATATATGTAATAAACTCAAAGTGTCATCAATATATGAAAGAACATTCTTTTGCATATTAAAATAAAATTTAGTTGTATTTAGAAAAATATAAATATGATTTAAATATTCTTGAATATTATTAATTGATAAGAAACAAGTAGATAATAGATGCTTTGTAGTGGTACTTTTGGATGAAGTGGATAAATTACAAATATAACTATTGATAACCAAAAATGTTAGTTATATTTGTACTTATCCACTTTATGCACTTATAAATATCTTAAATATTTATAAATATTACTATTTTTTTCAAAAATATAATGCAAATTTTTGCACATCTAAGATATTTGACCTTCAATTTGGTTTTAGGTGATAATCAATAAGTTTTATAATCTTTATTAATAATAATATTATTATTAGAATATAAAATAATTTTATTTAAAAATAAATTATCTTATGAAATTAATTATTGTTTAAGTATTGTTGGTTGCAAAGCTTGATGTTATTATACTTATTATAAAATTAAAAAATATTTAGGTATATTTTGTCAAGGACACAAGAATACACAACAAGAGACTTGAACTAGGACAAGGTTTGAAGAAGAAACCAACAAGAACTTGAATTAACTAGATGAGTATACAAATAATACCAAGAAAGGTGAATTAAAACTCCAAGAGATGTATTATTGAGATTGAAGAATTTTTCATCCTTGATCCCTATATATACTCCTATCTAGGACGCTTCTTGAGTGGCTTCCATCAAACTAAGAAGCTTCTTGAGCAGCTTCTATCAATTGGGAAGCTTCTTGAGTTCCTTCTACTAATTGAGAAGCTTCTTTAGCTTCTTCCACTAACTAGGAAATTTCTCAAGTGACTTTCATCAATTAAGAAGCTTCTAGAATGTTCTAGAAGGTTTTGTGAACCTTCAGAGTGTATGTCCCTAATATCACCCCTTTTTCTAGTGACAAGTCTCAAGAAAAGCTAAAACTTACTACATACATAAGAAATCAAGAATATGCTGTATTAATAAAGCTATGTATTTTATTCTGCATTCTTGAGCAATGGATTCTACTAGTCTTTGAAGAAATTGCCTATGGCCTTGATCTAGTATCTTTGTTACTTAAATATCCCATCCAAGGATCTGATCTTCATTGCAACCTTCAAAATATCTTCCAAACAAGATCTCAAAATTAAAAGGATTTACCTTTTCAAGCTCAAGCAATATCACTAAACCTCAAGTATTAGAATCGAGACTTGTATGGTTGGATCTTGCTCCTAATGGTTCTAACCGAGGTCATACTTAGTATTGAAATATATTGTCCTCATTTTATTCAATTGAAGGCTATGAAAACTACACTGATTTGTTTGAAGCTTGCATGGCAAATGAATCTTCTGAGTCTTATTCTCTCAATGCTTGAAGGTTTGACATAATAACTAACTTTCTTCTACTACTCTATTCTATCTTAGAACAGACAATTATATACTGATGAAGGTTTTAATTCTCTCCTTCTTTATGAATATTCCTTGAATCCAATCTTCATTAAGAAGTTATCATTGAATATGTTTGGATTTGTGGAGATAGAATAGATGAAATTCCTATACCTTTTGAGGCGCATTGGCCAGATTTTTGCCAATTTATGTGTACGCTTATTAATGTCATAGCCCCGCCAATGAATAAGATATTCTAATTTGTCCCACCTTCGCCGTGAATCAAATATCTTTTCAACCTCGTATTCTTCATGGTCTTTAATTTGATACTAGGTAACAATTATTGTACCCTTCCTTGAATATGCGACTCTCTATAAGGTTCTAAAAGAGAAACATGAAAAATTGGATGTACCTTTATAGCAGATGGTAATTCTAAGCAATATGCCACTAGATTGATTTGCTTCTGGATAGAAAATGGTCCCAACATTTGATAGTCTAACTTATTACATGGCCACTTAGTCTTAATATTTCATCAAAGAAGCCATATTTTATCTCCAATATGAAAAGTAGATAGTTGAAATGAGCCATCTTTGTGAGTCAATCAACTACTACAAAGATATTGTTTAATGAATTGGATGGCAATAGATCTATAATAAAATCCATTGAGATAGAAGACCATCACCATCTTGAAATAAGCATGGATTATAAAAGTCCATAAGGGCGATGTCAAGGATTTTTGGATCTTGAACAAATGTCGCAAGAGAGCACAAAGTCTTTCACTGCTTTCTACATTTGAGGCCATCAAAAAACTTGGGAAATAAGTTCAAAGGTCTTATTAAATCCAAAATGACCCTCAACGGGAGAGTTATGGCAAGATTGAAGAATGCGTTGTAGTATTACGTATTGTCTTGTTCGGAAATGCACCGGGCACCTAGCTGTAGAAGATAAAATTGTGTTTGCAAATAATCAAGAAATCCTAATAGGTTTCATCCATATATGAAGAATATAATTTAAATTTCAATTCAAAAGTATTTAAAAACACTCCTCTTAGTAACATCAACCATACATATATCTCAATTTCCTTGTTTCTTTTATAATTAATCAATTTTTATTTTTGTTTATAAGCCCTAATCCTAATTAGTGAGCTTTGACAAGCTATAACTTTTAATTCGACCATCTTCTTAGTGTGAAATTTTGCACACAAATGTTGGTATAAGCCTTCTACATGCTCGGAAAAATTCAACCCAACCCAACTTACAGATTGCAAGAAAATGCCCAAAAACCGCACTAATGACTCTCAGCCGCCAACTTGAAAAGTGATGCAAAAATTCTAGTGGTGATTTCTCCTTCTTCAATTATTAAATTCAGTCCAAACTTAATATGTAGCTTGATTTCCAAGTCTTCTATCACTATGCCAAAATTTACATTGATCCAATCTATAGATCTTTAATTATCACAGAAATCCTATCCAACCCTAAACTGCCAACTTCTGACAACCCTTTGTATCAAAGGTCAAATATCTCCTGATTGCATTGCTAAAGTAATACAAAATTTTTTATATACTTAGCACACCTAATAATCCAAACAATATCAAATTTTGAACCATAGATGCTACACAAATTGCACAAATCACTCAAGAATACAAACTATTATTGTCTTATATAAAACCAAAAACACTAATACAAATCTTGATTTTGAACAACGATTGCAAAGTCATCCAAAACCTTATAGTAACAAGCTTAATGCCTTTGGAACAAGCTTCAAGCTAGCTATCTAATCCAAAAATCTGATCTGAAAAAGCTCCTTGTATTTTGTCCGAGGCGGCCGTTTTTGTGGCCAGAGGTCTAATTTCGACCCTGTCCTACAAACGGCCAACCCCTGGGTATCAATCCAACTAGGAATTTTATAGCATGACCCTATCCTCAACTTAATCCTAGTATCAATCATGCTAGAAATATATCCTTTTTATTATATTTTTACCATTTTATGGCCTTTCTAAGATAGTAAAAGAATTACTACAGCCTAAAAGATAAAATTACTAACTAATTCTTATGTACTAGCTATTAAGTGAAGAAAATAAACTAAGAGGCTTTCATAAAAACCTTGTTAAAATATGTTGAATTCTTGTTGAATTAAGATAATAGAGTATTAATTGAAAAATTATTTTTAGTCATAGTTTCACCATATAATTATATCACAACACAACAGCGTAGTCGTGTTGGTCCTTTTGGGATATATAACTATTCTTTAAAGTATAGGTCTTTCTCAAATTTGAACTTATCACCATTTTTTTTTAAGTGATGCTTAATATCAAGGACAAAAGCATCATTAGTGGTTGCAGTATGCATCTCATTGATAAAATTAGAATTAATAGGTACCAATGTAATAGTGGCACAAATGCGGAATTGCTCAAGTTTCAACAAAGTTGTATATTGTTGATCAAATACTACCTTTCCTACCCTTGGTACAAGATATGATCTCTTTAATAGAGCATCAGATAATCCTTGTTGCTTCCCAAGGTGATAAGTAATGACAAAGTTGAATTGAGATAACAATATATTTTATCGAGCTTGAGGGCAATTAAGAATCCAAGTTGATATAAAATATTCTAAATTCTTGTGATATGTATATACAGTCACAAGATGCATTGCTCCTTCAAGAAAATGATGCCATTCTTGAAAAAAATCTACAATAGCAAGAATTCCTTATTAAAGATTTCATAATTAATTTTGGTAATAGAAATTTTTTTAGAATAAAATGCAATAGGATGGAGTTTATTTTCTATACCTAATTATGAAAGTACGGCCCTTAGTGCAAAATTTGGAGTATCATTCTCCAATTAGAATGCCTTTATAAAGTTTAAATGCACCAAGATTGAGACTATAGTAAATGTCGTCTTGAGATCTTGGAATGCCTTTTATGCTTGAGGCCTCCATTCTAACTTATCCTTTCATGTCAATTGAGTAAGAGGGGCAGCAATTTGAGAATAATTTTTGGTGAAGATCCGATAGAAGTTAGTAAATCCAAGAAAACATTGTATGTCTCTTACAGTCTTTGAAATGGCCTATTGCATAATCACCTCTACCTTCTTAGGATCCATCATCAAACCCTCAATAGATACAACGTATCCCAAAAATT
Organism: Physcomitrellopsis africana; assembly: GCA_036785485.1. Classification (NCBI taxonomy): domain Eukaryota; kingdom Viridiplantae; phylum Streptophyta; class Bryopsida; order Funariales; family Funariaceae; genus Physcomitrellopsis; species Physcomitrellopsis africana. The sequence continues at coordinate 51,084 of JAWRVF010000335.1, forward strand.
CCATCTTAAGTTGATAAAATATGTATTTTTCTCGTTTGGCACAAAAAATTATATCTTGCAGCTTTTGTAATATCAACTTAACATGTCTCTTGTGTTCTTTTAGATTTTTTGAATAGATTAAGATATCATTGAGATAGATTATTACAAATTTATTCAAATACTTTTAAAAGATGTCATTCATTAAATATTGAAAGATAGTGGGTGTATTTTTTAGTCTAAAGGACATGATACTATATTCAAAATGTCCATATCTTATCCAAAATATGATCTATCATTTATCTCCTTCTTTGATCTATACCAGGTTGTATGCTCTGCAAAGATCTATCTTAGTATAGATCTTGACTTGGCCGAGTTGTTCTAAGAGTCTTAAAATTAATAGTAGTGGATAATAATTTTTTTTTGTTATTTTATTCAATCCCCGATAATCAATGTACATACATAAGAAACCATCTTTCTTCTTTACAAAAAATATAGGTGCAATTGTTGGAGACTTTGAATGTCTGATGAAGTTCTTTGCAAGATTTTCATCAATATAATCTTTCAATATAAAAAGCTCATTTTGAGAAAGATTATAGATTGAGCCAAAAGGTGGTTGCATTCTTTTTTGAAGATCTATAGTACAATTGGATGGTTGGTGCTCCGACAATATATCAATATTCTTCTCCTAAAAAACATCTTGAAATTTGTTATACTACTCTGGAATATTTGTCGATGAAGTCATATCTTTTTTAATTGGAGTTGCGTAAATAATAAATGGTGTATTTTCTTCCGCTAATCTTATGAAAGTCCTTACTTCAACAAATAAAGATTTATTGATTTGTGGCTTTTTACAAAAAAAAATTGTAAGATTTTCTATCAAAAATGTTATTCTTTGTAACCTCCAATCTATAGATGGATTATGCTTTTCCAACCAAGACAATCCAAGAATAATAAAATTTAAACAAATCTTAATAATGTTGAATAAAATTTAGCTTCTATGATCTTTGAACAATACTTCTATAGGCATGGTTTCATGGATGACATTACAAAAGAATAAGGGTCATTCATCTATTATCTCTACATGAATAGATTTGGATTTCTATACTAGAGGAATTTTGTGAAGCTTAATAAATGCTTCATCTACAATACAAGTAGACGCCTTTGAATCTATCAAAGTAGTTCTCTAAAGCTTTTGAGGGCCAAAATATAAAAAGATTATAAAACAACAAGTAAGTTGAGCAAAAAGAGAGGAACTTGAATAGTTTTGAAATGTTGGATTGTCCAACCGCACTATCCCTACTATACTTGAACATTGTCATTTTCCTGAACAATTGTATTCCTAGTTTTGGTAATATGTCAATTTTGTTTCTTTGGATAATTGCCAACCTTGTAGCCTTCCACTCCATAATATAGGCATAGACCTTCTTCCATTTGATGCTTCTTTTCTTATGAACTAAGAAATTTAAATCATACTATATTAAATTGCATATCTTCTACTTCTGAGTGTGAATTCAAAATGCTTGTTGATGTAGCAAGGGTATATCGGATTACATCTTGTCTTGTTGAAGCCTATAAATATTGATTTTATCAACATTGAAATAATCAATTATCATATTTTATGGCTAAGCTAATGGCTTTATTGAGCAATTGTGGATCTGGAAGCGATAATATTAATTAATAAATCCTTCACAATTTCCAATAAAATTAATTTCCAATAAAATTGGTTCATTTGGGCTTCTTTGTTCCAATTGATGTTGTATGCTAATTGTTTAAAATTGGATGCATAGATTGATATAGAGCATGCCTCTTGATATAATACTTGGATCTTAGTTGTTACGTAATGAGTCTTATCATATTTTTCAAATACTTCCACAAATACTTCCATGAAAATTTCAAAGTTATTCAAAATTGGTGATCTTTTTTCAAACAAGGGAACAAACTATGATAATGCTTACCTCGTAAGCAAGGTGCCAACCAATCCAACTTGTGATTCTTTTGTCGGATAAGTATTAGATTGTAGAATTATTATCAATCGAATTTGATTGATAAACCCTTGAAACTTTGAACGCGTACCATCATATTTCTCTAGAAGACTAACTTGAAGATCCTTACGTTATCAAACAGGTAGATTTTCTTGGCATAGCATAGATAATACTACATCCTCAAGTACAGAAGTTGGAGGTGGATGCAGTCTAAATTGTGATACTGTAGATATTGCGTCATTATGAAGTTTTGCAACAATCCCTTCAATCTCCATAGTCTTAGTAGATAAAGTAGTAAGAGCATTTATAATATCATCTAATTTAGACTCAAACGATTTAGTCATACTAATGTGTTAACCTCCAGCCATTCTAAAAAAAAAAAATAACAAATCTATAAAAAAATAATATCAACTTAGAAGAGGATAATCTGCAATTTTTAAAATGCTTTAAGACCTTCAAAGAGAAGGGTGATCCACTCTCTCACACAAAGGACAAAGCTCCAATATTGTGATGAAAAAAAATATCAATTTAGAGGAAGGTAATCCACAACTTCTAAAGCATTGGTATACCTTTGAGTAGAGAGATAATCCACTCTCTAACAAGAAGGATCCAACTTTGATATTAAAGATGAGGTTATTCTTGAAAAACTATCAAGGACACAAGAATACAAAACAAGAGATTTAAAATTAGGACAAGGTTTCAAAAAGAAATCAATAAAAACTTGAATTAATCAAATGAATATACAAATAATACTAAGAAAGATGAGTTAGAACTCTAAGAGATGTATTGTTGAGACTGAAGAACTCTTCAGCCTCGACTCCTATATATATTCCTGTCTAGGATGCTTCTTGAGTAGCTTTGATTAAACCAAGAAGCTTCTCGAGCAGCTTCTACCAATTGGGAAGCTTCTTGAGCTCAATTCATTGTGGGGAGTTACAATGGAAAGTCACATTGAGAAGCTTATATTGTGAAGAGTTTTTGTATTTTGATTTGTTTTTTTGCCATTGTAGAAGTAGTCCTTCTTAAGTTTTTGTTCATCATTGTGGAATGTTGTTCATATCCAATTTGTTACATGCCATTGTAAGGATTGTCCCTCTATAGTTATTATTTATTGTTGCAAGGTGCTATCTATGTCCAGATTAGTTGCTTGCCATTGTAGATGTTGTCTCCTCCTTAGTTGGTATTCATTGCATAGGATATTAATTATATCCTAGTCTACTTAATTGCCATTGCAATGCTATTTTTTTTTTAGTCTATAATCTATTTTATGAAGATTGTTCTTTTTTTAATATATAGTTTGTTGTTGCAAGGTCTTATTTCCATTCAATCTGTTATTCATTGTTATAAGGTGCTATTTGTATCTTATTTCAATTACTTGCTATTATGATTTGATATTCAAGCCATCATATTATTATACGTGATATAGTGCCTTGTTATTATTTACCATTATTACTTGCTATTACAAAGTTATTGTTGTATTGCAAATTCATCATTTCCTTCACAATGTTGTATTGTGATTTGGTTACTATGTAAAAATATTATATATATATATATATATATATAATTTATTATACAATTAAGTGAAAGCCACATTAGTGGATTTTTATTGATTACAAAATATGGTTAGATTATTAATTTAGAAGAAATCTATTAAAAAAGCTATTAATGAGATTTATATATATATATATTTTTGATAATAACTTTTGAGGTTGATTTTATATTGATAATAATTTTTATATATCTTGAATCACTTTTATTAAATATTGGTGATCCTTGATATCTTCTTTTTTTTTATTTTTTTTATTTGATGTTTAAAATATATTTTATATAAATCTTATTAAAAAAATGATTAAAAATATGTTTTTAGTATAAAAAGGGATAGTTAGGCCATCCATGTAGATGAATGGAAATGGATGATAGAAGTCTCTATTCCTATTGGCCAGAAGTCATATCCAATGGACTCCAAAGAAGCTGCTTGAGAGCTTATTAGGGATTAGGATTTTTTTATTTTTTTTAATAGGAATTTGAATATTAAATGCTAGAATCAATAAGTTTGGATTTTTGGCTATGGTTTTAGTACAAACATTGAGTGATTTGGACTTTTTATGAAGGAGATATAGGCACTCAAAGTTAAGGTATTAAAATTGTATCTATTATCATTCTTTTAGACATAACTTGCACATATAGAAAGCAATAGAGGATTAGCAACTAAGATTAGAAAGAGCACTTTCTTGGCTACACTTTTTATATATGGCTTGATGAAATCTAAGCTAAAATGAAGGAGATATTGGAAGTTGATATTAGCACTTGTAATCTAAGGGCAATAAGTGACCTTATTTAATTTCTGATTGTGTTTTGAGCTATATCTTAGGCAATTTGATAAGTCTTTGGCTCAAAATTTTTGAAAGTGAGTACATTCATGTTATAAAATTATATAAAAATATTTTATAGTATTAAGATTTTAGATTTGTGAAATATGAAGAAAATAGTGCATGGATATCTATAAACTAGGATTTTAAGCACCTATTAGGTTTTTTAAGATATTGGATGATTGGAAATCAATGTGCAATTGATTTTTTTGGTGAAGCAAAAGAGTATTATTTAAACTTTGGAAATTTTTTATAAAAATTGAATAGTTGGATTAAATGTTATTGAACTCTAAAGTTTAAAAATAAATAAATCCTTGCGGTACCGCGTGGCATGATCTTCTATCTAGGAATACATTGGATACTTGGCTGTGAAGAATTTACTTGAAACTTATTGGCAAGAATCCAATAAGTGATTTGTCCTTAATAAAAATAAAATAATACAAAGATATTACAAAAGATAATTTTTATTAATAAATTCTTTAATATTTAAAAAGATTTATATAAAAAGGCTCAAATTGCTACAAAACCTTTCAAAACCTTATTCACTTGCAAAGACTTATTTCTCTCTAAACTTTAAAGTTCAAAAACTCTTGATCGAACTATTCAATTTCTAGAATATTTTCTTTAAAATATAGATAATCTTCTTAAGTTTTATTATAAGAAAGAATTAACTATAAATTCACTATCAATCGTCTAATATCTTTAAAACCTTAGCAGGTGCTTAAAACCCTAGCTTAGAGACACCCAAGCTTTATTTTCATCATATCTCATAAATCCAAAATCTTAATGCGATAAAATTTTTACACATAGTCTTGTGACATAAATATATACACTCTTGAAAATTTTGAACTAAAAATCTATCAAATTGCCTAAGATATAATTCAAAATATAACCACTAGTTAAGTAAGGTTACTAATTGCCTTTAGCTTACAAGCATTGATTTCAACTCTCAATATCTCCTTCATCCTAACTTAGATTTTATCAAATCATATATAAAAAATATAGCTGAAAAAGTGTCTTTTTTAACCTTGATTATTGATCATCTATTTTTTTCTTTGTGCACAAGTTATATCTAAAAGAGTGACAGTAGGTACAATTTCAATACCTTAACTTTGAGCACCTATATCTTCTTCATAAAAAATCCAATTATCTAAGATTTTCACCAAAACCATATCCAAAAAACCAAACTTACTAATCCTAGCCTTTGATGTTCAATTCATCTTAAAAAACAAACCCTAATCTCTAATAAATCCTCAGACACTCTCCTTGAAGCCCATTGGACATGATTTTTGGCCAATAGGAATAGAGACTTCTATCATCCATCTCCATTCATTTACATGGATGGCCTAACTATCCCTTTCATATTAAAAATCCCTTTCTAATTTTTTTTCTTATAAGATTTATATAATATATGTTCTAAATACCAAATAAAAGGAATAAATAAGATCTTAAGGATCACCAATGTCAAATAAAGGTGATTTAAGATATATAAAAGTTATTATCAATATAAATCAATCTCAAAATTACTATCAAAAAGAAAATAAGATTGTATAAACCTCATTAATAGCCCTATTAAATAGATTCTTTCTAAACTAACAACCTAATTACATCTTGTAATCAATAAAATCTATTCATATGGCTTTTACTCAACTATATAGTAATTTATATATTAAATATATATGTACAATGTTTTTACATGGTAGCCGAATCACAACACGATAATACATGAATATGCTATTCAAGGTTTTTGTTGCAATTTGAGCCATTTATATAAATAAAAGGGATTTTTTAAAAGCTAAGATTTTATGAAGGTAAAAAAATAGATATATGAAGTTATCATAAAACTTTGATATGAAGATAAAATTTAAAAAGAGGATTATGGATTTTCCTTAAAAAATTAGCAATATAATTTATCATCAATTAATTATTTATGATTTTATTAAAAAAGAGGGTATTAAGAATTTTCTACATACCATAGAAGGACTTTATATATAAATCTATTTAAATATAAGAGATTTTATTAGTATATATATATTTTTAATAATATTATCATATTATTTGTTTTTTTTTATTAAAGACAAATCACTTCTTGGAATCTTGCCAATAAATTATAAATAAATTTTCTACAACCAAATATCTAATTTATTTCTAGATTGAAGATCAAATCACACAACAACGGCATAGTCATCTATGTTATGGTGTTGCTATGCTCTCAAAGAGTTGTTAATTGGCATGGATTGATACTTGGCTGAGGTACTATGATCCATGTCTCAACTTGGCAATTACTACTATAATATTCAATAAGAGCCATTATGCTATATTAATTGGAGGTCACAATAGCCAACTAATTATGTATTATATAGCCAGTTTTTAAGATCCGGTCTAAAATTAGGCCTAAGATGAAAATTAAAGAGCCACTAAAAATCTGATATAAGTTGTGAAGTCAATTGTACAAGGCCTTGACTAAGCCAACCTTTTACTATTATATATCTATAAAAGTAGTATTGAAACAAAGAAAGAAAATTAATAGTGAATTAAGATAAGAAATCATAAAAAAATAACAATCAAATAAATAAATTAAATTAAATTACAATATAATTTCAAAAAAATCTAATTAATCTAATATTATCACAAATGTGAGGAAAACTAACTACCTCACTATTGAGAGGGCTATTTTTACCTCATACATGTCAATTGACCAATTTTTAAAACCTCAAAAAAAATACAAGTATTTGTTGTCAATAGTCCAAAGATTCTATTGTGCCACTCTTAAAAACATAAAGTTTAAAAAATAATGTGTATATCTATAGTAGTAAAAATTATGTACATATCTATAGTAGTAAAAATTAGTAAGCTATTCCTTAGATTCTTTGCTTCTAGACTTCTCCATCTAGTACTATCACCAACCACACTTCATACATTTTCTATTCTTTATACTATAAATTTTTAAAATGATTTTATTTCTCCAAATTAAAAATATACATACATATATATATATATATATATATATATATATATATATTTTAAAATATTTTACAATCTCTATCCAAAATTAGTAATTTTTATACTGAAAAGATTTTAAAAACCTCCTCTATTAGTCCTCTTGAATAAAACTATTTCTACTTACAAAGCTTCAAATTCCTTCTAACTAATGTTTTCATGTTGTAATATGGCTATAGGATAAAAGAGCAAAAGAAGATATATATTATAGAAAAGCTTAATTAAAAATTAAATTATAAAATTACTTTAAAAAATATAAATAAAAAAAAAATAGAGAGATAGTAAAAATATTTAATATTAATGCTATCTTTTTATAAAAAGAGCTTCTACTTATTTTATAGAATCATAAACAAGACAAAATAAAGTAGATTAAAAAAAATACTACTATAGATATATTAAGATAAAAATAAAAGGTAGTTTTAAGTAAGAATTACCTAAAAAAATCTTCGATTGATATCCAAAGAGGGCTAGTTATGATCCAAGGTTGAAACCAAATTCCAAGGTACAAAACCATGCTCCTATGGTAGATAGGGAGTTTTTCTTTATTGATTAGGAAGTGAGGTTTGAGAGCAAATTCAATAAGATTTTTTTTATTAAAGACACAAGAATACAAAATAAGAGATTTGAAACTAAAACAAGGTTTCCAAAAGAAACTAAGAAGAACTTGAAATAAATAGATGAATACACAAACAATACCAAGAAAGGTGAGTTAGAACTCTAAAAGATGTATTGTCAAGACTAAAGAACTCTTCAGTCTTGATCTCTATATATACTCTTATCTATGATACTTTTTGAGTGGCTTCTATCAAACTAAAAAGCTTGTCAAGCAGCTTCTACCAACTGGGAAGCTTCTTGAGTTCCTTCCAGTAATTGAGAAGCTACTTGAGCTTTTTCTACTAATTAGGAAACTTCTCAACTGAATTTAGAGCTTGACTAAGATTTGACTTAGGATTTGACTTAGGATTTGACTTAGGAATTGATTAAGATTTGATTTAGGATTTGACAAAGGTTTGATTTAGGATTTGACTTAGGAATTTGATTAGGATTTGACTTAAGATTTGATTTATAGTTATATTAAGATTTTATTAAAATTTGATTAAAATTAATTAAAATTAATTAGAAATTAATTAAAATTTGATTAATATTTAATTAAGATTTATTTATGATTTATTTAGGATTTGGTTAAAATTCAATTAGGATCTATTTAGGATTATATTAAGGTTGTTAGATTCTTAATTAGTTACAATATATAAGTTTACTTCCTACAGCCAAGTGCTTAGTGCATTTTCAAATAAGGCAACACGTAATATAAGAACGTTGATGTCTTTGTTGTTTTCTAGATTTGCTGAACATGACTTCTTCTCTTCTTAACTACTTTTCACCTTCATCAATACTCTCTCAAAAAATCAATAATCTCATAATTCTCTTTGTTTTCTTCTACCACCAATTCCTTCTTGGTTATTGTAGTCCTTCCATCTAAGACCTCTTGTTTGTCCATTCTTCAATTTCTTGTTACTTGAGACCTCATTAAGTACAACCTTTCTCATTAAGAACAAAGTCTTTATTTTTGCCTCCAAGATCTAGTGCTTTTTTTCCCATGCACTATTCTTTCTTCTATGTATTGCTTTAAAACTCTTCTATTAAGTTGCAGTCAAAGACTTTCATTGTTTAATCAAAAAATATATTTTTATAATGCTAAAAAAATATCATAAAAAATTATCAAAAAAATTACCAAAAATATAAAATATAAAAATAAAATAATTAAATCTAAAAATAATAATAAATTTAATATTAGAATCAAAAGAATCAAAAAAATAAAAATAAAAATAAAAATACAAAGAAATAAATTAATATTATTAATTAATCTAATTTTTAACAAAAATGAGATATAATATTTATATACAATATATATATATATATATATATATATATATATAAGATCTATTTATATTATGACAATATAGATTAGATATTTAGACTATATAGATATGATATATAGCTTTTGAAACTTATTTTACAAAACTTGTACTTTTAAGAAGTCAAATTAGAAGCAACCTACAGCTTAATGCTTGGACCATAAGCCTTATAGTTTTAAGAAGCTTCTATAAGATCTTGATAGCTAATATTATTAGAGGCAAGATTAAGACTATCTTTTCTCTTATCAACACCTTTCTTGTATTCCAATCTTGGTTCAAGACTCTCTAGGTCTTTGTAATTGGCAATAGTTATTTTAATTTATTTCTATTTTAAATCTGTTTCTCATTTGTCTACTTTTTTTCTTTCAATGACATAATAGTGTATTGTTTTCACAAAGTTTTGTCTTAATTCATATCTATGATAGGTGGTTTAGATTATAAAATTCTATAGATTTTTATTATGATGTTATTTGTAAAAAAATTATTAAGATATAGAATTTAGATATCTTTGATTTAAATACAATAAGATTTAAAAAATAATAATAATAATAATAATAATAATTCTAATATTAAGATATTTTTTTATAATAATATATAATTTAATAATTTAAAATTTAAACTATTAAATTTTTTTATAAATTATTGATTATTTATAATATATATATATATATATATATATATATATATATATATGTGTGTATATATATATATATATATATATATATTTTTTTTTTTCTATTAATGCCACAAAATTAGAATTTAGACTTTTAAATGATATAATTATCATATAATAAGTATTAATATAGATTTTTTTTAAAATTATAATTATAATTTTTTAAAAATAATTCAAGACTATAAAAATATTATATAAACCATATTAGAAAAAAATAAAAAATATTAAATGAAAAAGTTTTGATCAATTTAAAGATTATATATACAAAAATATCTTGATTTGATTAATCCAATTTCTATTTAATATGGTCTTTTAAAAAATAATCTCCTTAAAAATTAAGTTATACTTGCTAAGATATTTATGTTTGTAAATTCATAATATATAATTTATGTTTGTAAATTCATATATATATATATATATATATATATATATATATATATAATTTATTAATTTTCTTCATAAATTAAGAAATAATATTCAATTTTTAAAAGATTAAAAAAATCATTCATCAAAATTAAAACTCAAGGATTTTATGTACAAGTAAAATAAACTAAAAGATAACAATGACGTCTAAAAATTTAATAAAAATATTAATTATTAAAGAGATTTTTTATTTTAAATAATATTTTATTAAAAAATGAGAATATAATTTATTATATATTTATTATTATTTTTATAATGAAAAAAATCATTTTTTTCTACTCTAGTCTTAGTCTGATTGTCTTAACTTTAGTATTTGGCAATAGCCATTCTAATTACTTCTTCTTTTGTAAACATGTTTCTTGCTACTTTTCTCTCTTTTTTTTTAATTGAATGAGAATATACTTATTTTTGAAATATTTATTTAGATTTATATTTTCAATACTTGACAAGATTAAAATATATAATATTAGATTCTCATTTTATTAATAAAGTATAGACTATTAATTTTTAAAAAGTATCAAGATAAATTTAGAAATTTTTTCTTATCTTCTTTTAAATTGGTGTTGATTTTACATCAATGTGTGTGTATGTGTATGTATATATATATATATATATATATATATATTTATTTAATTTTTTATATCTATTTTTTATAAAATATTATAATATAATAATTTTTATTTATTTTTATCTTTTTTATCTTTTTAAATCTATGGTAGAATTTATAGGCATAAAAAGTATTCTAGTACAAATAAAGAAAAAAAAAAAAAAAAAAACTTGCAATACATCAATTAGTTTTACAACCATAATTAATATCATGTATTATTAAACAAGAAAGTTTAGAGATGACAAGAGTTTCTTTGAAAAAAATAGTATGTCAAATGATTATTTATATTGCAAATCATTTTAAAAGTATAATCTTATCTATTGAATAATCAAAAGTTATTCTTTTTTAGAAGTATACAATTATAGTGAAGTAGTATTAAAAGAATGTAAAAAGTAAAATTGAAGTGTGTTCAAACAAGATTAATTTGGAGAAAAGAGAAGAACTAAAATAATAATTATAATAAGAAAATAGCAAAATAATTGAATTAAAGAATTGGCATCATTTTAATGTAATAAATTAAAAAATAAGATTCTAAAAAAAAATCTAAAGTAATAAAATTTATAAAATTATAAGATAAATAAGATATTTAAGATTATAAATTTATAAATATTAAATATAAAATTCAAAAATAGAAAATTAAAACTACTTAAGATTAATAAAACTTAAAAAATTAAAATAATCTATACAAATTTTAAAATAGGTTCTTTTTAAAATCATATCAAATATTAAGTAAAACTTTAATTACAATTGAAACCAAATTAATGAGCAATTTGTATATGCAAGAAAGATATTTGAGACTTGTATAAGTATAAACAAATTTATGGTTTGACAGTTATAAATTGAAGAAGATTTAGTGTATTATAATCTTAGATTTTGATGTGGTTTTTCTGCCTCTTATAATATATATTTTTGTATATTTCATGAAATTTAATTTTTTAGATTTTTTGCTTTTACTTGCCTTTTGACAATATAATAACTTTATATTATTTAAAGATTTTTATTTTTATTTTTATTTTTTTTTCTTTATAATAACATTATTAATTATGCAAAAAAAAATTTAACTATTATTTATTCTAAGAAAAATTATGATGATTTTTATCAAAAAAATTACTATAAATCTATCAACTTTTAATTCTTTCAAGACAATAATTGTAATGGTGGATTATTTAATCAAAATGATATAATTCTCATCTTAAATAAAACCTATTATAAGTAAAAAATTATTCATATTTTTGTTTTATAACATCAATCAATATCATAAATTTTAAATGAAATGGAATATGACAACATATGTAGGGCAGTGAAGCAGAGAGAGATGAGATTAAAAATAATGGACGATCTGGGCAAAGAGGTGATCAGGACAAAGAGTTGCGGCAGACGAGGAGGCAATCAAAAACAATGGTGATTAACGTGTAAAAAGGAGGTTAAGGACGATAAGAAGTTGAGCAAGACGCTGAGGGAGAGTACCATGCAAACCAACAGTGTAAGATTTGAATTAGTGCGACGACATAGCAGAAGAGTAGGGGAAATGAAACATGAGAACAGTGACAAGGTGCAATTGGAGGAAACCAGTAGAAAATGGCAACAAACTGTGAGGAATGTGGGTACTAAAACAAAGTGAAGAAAATAGATTTATAATTAAAAGCAATGCGAGTGGATTGGTGATTCAGGAAGAGTAAGATTTTGCAAGGCAAAGAAGATATATAGAAGAAGGGTGAGTACATCATTGCAAAGCAAAGAAGATTTTGGGATAAGGGCAATACTAATCAGAATACATGAATACATGCACAAAAACACACATATGTGAATACACATGTATATATATATATATATATATATTCCATGTAAAATAAGCTATAATTGGTAATGTTTTGCCAAACACTGTGAGCCACTTTTGTTGCACAACTCAAGTGTGTTGTATTCATTAACATAATTCCAACAATTTGATGAGCTTTTTCGATGGGGCGCACTGCACATGATCAGCATCAACAACAAGAGCTGAAGGGGAAAGAGGTGGAGAAACTGGGTGTTTTTGCGGTACGTTCCGTATATTATATTTGGAAAAGACGGCAATCTGGATGTCGAACTGTGGCGCAAAATGCACACTACATGTAACAAGTGCTACTCGTAGATTCGGTGTTTGACAGAGTTCGAGGAGGCTGCGAGAGTCACAGCAGCGACGTCAAGCATGCACGAGTCTACTCGAAGGAGTGGGTTTCTCTCCGCAAACTGGCTAGCCCTTGAACATCATGCTCACATCATATTGACTTGTCTAAGGGACTTCAGTGTATTCCAATCCGCAGGTGGGGCTTATTTGCAACAAAACAAGTAGATCTAGCGGTTCTCAAGGTTTGTTTTGTTCGTGTGTGTGTGTGTGTGTGTGTGCGTGTGTGTGTCTGTCTGTCTGTCTGGCTATGATGGGGTTTCGGTACCCTCCTGCAACAAGTGCACCGCAGCGAGGAGGTGGTGAAGCATACGCTCCCGCAACTGGGTTCTGGGTGTGCCGTTGTTGCATCTCCGGCTGCGATCCTACGTACAACCCCCTGATGAGGACAAGACCAAACAACCAGTCAGGCTTGCCAGTCCGAAAATAGTTATTCTAGTGCGACAGCTCGGGTAAATATAACGACTGAGGTATTGTCGTTCCCCGGAAGGAGTTTCTATAATAAGTCATGTCACTGTCAGATTGAGATTGTACCAGGTGTATGCCAGCCGCAATTGACGCACTTGCCACCATTACTGGCAACAATCGACTGGCTTGAGGCATGCAAACTGTCGCTAGAAACATCGTTCTCTGCACCAGTGAAGGTCGCGCCGGTTACGTCCCTGCACAGTCAGTTGCAGAATTCGGAGTGAGATTTGGGAGGAGCCACTTCAGATCCCTTGATTCTTGACTGGTGATTAATCATTCCATCAATTATTGCCTTCAATATTACTTGGGATTGAAACTTCTTATGTTGAGTTCGCACTTTTGTCTAGAGTTTTTGGATTTGAAGCGGTAATCGATGCATTCTACTCGTTCGATCCGTAACTAACGGTTGGTTCTACTCGGACACATACGGGAAATAGTTTATTTTCAGCAGGGGTTCTGAGTTTATTCGCAGCCAAAGGCCATAAACAACTATGTCCAGGAATCATGCCAGATGTCCTACAAATTTGATAACCTGGAGCCTGAAGGTGCAATTGGGTTACTAAATTCTAAGACTGCAGAGGCAATTGAACGTTACCTGAAGTCTGCATAGCTCTCGAAATCTAACCAAATGCTTTGATTGCAACTGATACACAGAAAAACACAGTCAGCATTGATCGAAGGTGATCAGAAAAACCAAACAATGAATCAAACAGTTCGAGTCATCAACGTCTAATAAGCTGGCAATTCACAAAAAATCAGGAACTTACGTGCAAGTTGCCCGGCATCCGCACTTGGGGCAGCAGCCACATCCACCGCAAGACATGGTGGCACAAGATCGTAGTTGCACTTTCGACTGGTGTGCCGACGATCGATGCTGCAATCATCAGAGCAGACCAAAAACAAAACACAATGAAAGTGAGCACGAGAGTAGCAGACTCCGCCGGAAGATTAATAATTCATGGAAGAGACAACAACAGAATGTATATGAGGAAGAGATTGTCATGCTTAAGATCAATGTGCTTCAGCTTCCTACCCCCTTTCCCAACTTCATCCACTATTACGAATCATCATGCCGCGGCTGTTCGAGACGGCATATCTGGCTTGCCAGAAGCACTTTTCCCATTAATCTCCAAGTTCTAGCCGGCATTATTCCCCCGAATACAAGTCCTGATGACTTTTCCTCTGATTCTCACTCTATAGGCAAATCATCTTGGGCGTGCCATCAACGCTATAGCAGTGACCACTATGAAGCTATAGAATAAGGAAGCGGCAGAACAAGAAGGGACTAGCTCGACTACAATAACATTATGAGTTGGTCTTGAGCACGTTAGAAGAGCTTCCACGGCCAAGGCACAAACAGTACCATCCCGGGAACCTCAACCTCCAAACTCGCGTTCAGCAGAACAGTAACCGAGCAGCGTTCTCCACAGCTGAAGCCAAGCTACAACGTATATACGAGATAGAATCTAAACCCTCAGTGCATCTTCTAAAAAACCTGGCATGGACGGTTACCGACGTCAACCAAGCTGGTACAATATCGTTGGACTTCAACCTAAAGCAAAATAATAAAAACTAACAGTGGAAGAAAACCAACCTGAATGGAGTATGCTTGGTGATAGGAATGATCCAATGCCAGGGAACTGCAGACACAGAATTTCAACAGCGATACAGTGTGTTCCAAGCGAACAGAAAAGTGGAGCAGAAAGCAAGGTACGTGACGGTGGGAGGAGATCGATGGCAGGGGGAGCGGATGGGTGAAGTGCCGACTAATCAGAGTTGATTATAAACTATAGCATCCCAGGGGGTGATGGTTTTTCTAGGCTGAGGGTACTGTGTCCTTTGAGGCGTCCTAGGGATCCGGATGATCCCACTTGACGAAGTCTGACCTTTCCTTGTTGTTCCCAACTCCACTAACCAATTTCTTAGTTTAGACAATCGCTTTCACGGTGCATGGCTGCTCAGTGCGGGCTTTCTTTCTTTGCTGCCTCATGTGTAACGCGTCCCAGGGAGCCACCCTATCATGCACCGCCTACACCTCAGGGCGCTGGTTCCGAGCGGTTCACAAGGAGGAGTCCACCTGGGGCGTCAGGATCGAGCTCGTCGATTTCCTACTGTGTTACTCGCGGATCCATGGGTGCCACCCCCACCTGCAGGTCTAGTTTTTTGACAAGTCGTGCCGGGGGTTGTGTTGCACCCACCGCGACTGCATTACATTTCAATATTGGGGAGTGGAACCGGGCATCTAGATTTCTGACTCGTCGCTCCAACGCAACAGAACGCAACGCAGCAGTGTATCAGTGCATCGGGATCAAAGTGCGAGCCTGGCTGGGGTGTTGGGGGCCACCCGGCGTGTTCCCATAGTTGACATGATCTTCCAAACGTGTGATTCTCATTCTCTAGTCATGCCATCCTTGTAGCACACACACACCCCCCGCCCTACCCTACCCTTGTGGCCTGCCTACTGCCCTGTACCCAGCCAGCCAGCACAGACCCATACTGCAAGGAATATCACATTCTTCCCATGCACTGCTCCCACTGATCCCCCAAACCCTAATTTCTCCCTCCATCTCCCTCTTTTGTGCATTCCTTTCTTTCATTCTCCTTGCTTGCTTTCCCACCTACGCCTTGGCTGGCTCCCTGGTTTAGTTCTGAAAGCTTGTTGAATTGGGGCATTTGGGTGGTTTACTTCATTCTTCAAAATGGTGGGGGATGATTATGCATGTGTATGTAATTAACCTGAAAGTTGTTGATACTAAACCAGAGTTGTGTGCCAGGAAGTAAAAGTGTCAACATCATGCCACATTGACAAGTATCAAAAGTGCATGTTTTTGCAGTAGGTTGATGTGAGGTAGCTGGGACAATCTTGTACCATTTCAGACATTTCAAAAAAGTATTAATGGGAAAGAAGTTGTCTCAAACAATCATGCATTATGAAATTACCATTTGTACATATAATTATGAAATTACCATTTGTACATATAATTATGAAATTACCATTATACATTACCATTTGTTGGAATGTTGGATCATTTGATTAAATCTCATCCCCATGTACAGATAGATGAAATGAGCCCAAAAATAATTGTTACATCTATCATGGGGTGATTACTAATTTGTAGGTGCTTGTAGAAAGGGAGGTGTACATATAGTAACATAAAGTACTTGTGCTAATGATCTTGAGAAGCCAAAGAGCCACACATTGAGAAGTGGAAGTCCTACACACATGATTTGAGAAAGATATTTGTATGGAAATATAGACAATGTCATCATGTACCATGTACAAGGTTCAAAATTGATAGTGAATTTGCCACTTGAGGTTAGTGTCTATTTGGCATTTGAGCCAATTTGACCCCAACTTCTTGGCTTTTTTCCAGTTTGGCTCTACCACAATATTGTTTTATATAAGATTATTTGAGCTCCAATACTTTAAATTCTTGCCTTTGAAGTGATGCTTTACCTCATGCCATATGATGTGACATCATATCATGATGTCACATCATATCAGTGCTGGTTGTAACAGCTTATTGTAACAGCTTATTGTAAATGCTTTACATGTTTTTGTTTGAAAATTGAATCTGACTGTTAGGTGAATGCAAAAAAACAAATTCCAAAAATAACATTATAAAAATCAATACCAAAAAAGTGAAAATGGTGGAATTTCACTAATGATTAACATAAAATCATTGAATGATTTGATCAACAGAATACTTTTCAAAATCATGAGTTGTGATATTGTCATAACATGAACTGTAAATTTATATAGTTTGTCAATAATTTTAGGATTAGGTTTAAACTATATGAGATCTTGTTATAAAAAACATTTCTTATTACAGTGAACATGATTTTTAGTTTATTATAACAATGTAAGTTTTTTTTTTTTTTTTTTTTTTTTTTTCTCCAATAAGCTGTTACAACCAGCACTGATATAAGTAAAAATTTTATACTTAGTACTAAAAAACCATTATTAAAATATTTAATTCTATGATTTACATTAAAAACGTAATTTCAAGTTAATCACCATCAATCAATACAATATATTATATTATATTATATTTGTGTGGAACTGAAGTGCTAATATTTGTTTAAAAAAACGACATGAAATTATCCTTCACTAAATTTTGATATATTTCAGAAACGTTTTCTTGCAAAGATATGTTAAAGTAATAATTCAATTGCTGTGTCAAATTTTTATGTTGAATGTTATACATATACATACATGTATACACATATGAATGAATAATTCTACTTCACAAAGATTTTATTGTAAATTATGGTATAATTCAAGTCTGATGTAGTTCTTCAGCCAATTTTTAAATTATTTGCTATTAGGTATGGAATCAAGTTGAAAGACTTGTCAAATAAAATTATGACTGATTCAATGTTTTTAAAATTTTGAAAAAGGAAGAAAAAGAAAAGAGATAAAGATTCACTCAAAAACGCCATTGTTCTTTGGATTTCTTTCCATCGTCCGTCACATATTAATAACAATAGAAATAATGATAAAACAACAATAATTAGCATAATACTAATGGTGGTGACGGCCCCTTTGGCAAGTTTTGGAAGCACTAGCAATAGATTTGGTTAATTTACGGGGTCATCCACGTGGGCCCAGTTCCCAAGTGGGTGGGACCATGAATGGGACCCACTATTCCTTGTTCCCAGTTCCATATACTGTGATGGATAATTGGTGTTGCCCCCCATTGTGCGTGGTTGGCTCGTTCCAATCATCCACGTGTACTTGGACGTAAAGTAAGCTATTCTATCTCTGTTCATGTATATTACAGTTTATCATCATCCTTCAGGAAATCATGTTTTTATTACAACGTCATCACCTCATGGAGTTCGATGCTCCACCTGAAAACTAATCTTTTCATTAAAATACATAATTTTAAGATAATGTTCAAATGAAATTGAACAAATTCAAGGCTAACTTTTAAAAATCTTAAATGGAATAATATTTTAGTATTTAAACATGTAATTTTTTCTAGCATCTAAAAACATTCTTGTTTATAATTATTTATTTTGATCAAAGTTTTTTTAATTAATGTATTAAAATAAGTATAATTTTATGTTTTATTCCAAAATTACGCAACATTTTCAGAAGTATTTGTTACTAATGTGTTACATGATTACTATAAATATGACATACATACATACATACATACATACATACATACATACATTTTATTATGAGTAATAATCATATTACAAATTTTTATACTTTATATTATTTTAAACTTTCTCACAATTAATTCACAATTATTGATTGTGTATTGAGTGCATGTTACAGACATTGTTCATGATCAATCTCATACACTTCCTTTGCACATATGTTCTAAGGAATAGTGCAATTAGATTTCTGTGTTTCTAAAACATACTACAAATTCAAATGTAAAATATTCAGTTCTATGCGTAAAAATATTAAAATGAAATTTCTATACATATATATTGGCATATATTTCCTCTTGGTCAAATTGTTTATTGTAGAAATATACAAGAAGTAAGTGTGTGACATGGTAGAAAGTAAACCAATTTCGTACCACACTTTTGTCCTGTTACAATTAGTCATGAACATTCATATCACACTTCCATTTAGAATCCAAGTTATTTTCTACCCAACCTTATCCCCAGTTGTGAAAGCTATGGGCACCACCATGGTGCATGATCAGGCTTGTGATGTACAAGAAACGCCCATTTGCTATAGAAATGACTAGACACTGGGTGGCTAAAGACAGAAGCAAAACATGGCTCCAGCTGCCTCTTGGGTGACACCAAGGGCCAGAATAGAAACCTGGTTTGAGAGCTGGGACTGTCACGGCACGGCGAGCACTCCTTCGACACATCCTGAATCATCTTCGGCAAATCTGTGTGATGCAGACACTACGATTGCACACCCATGTGCTGCAGAAGATGCATGTTTTGCAGAGTCCATGCATGGAATGTCATCCTTGTGTGTCCAGTTCCAGGGACCCCACAAGACGCCGCTGGGAGCAAACACCATGACAAGTTTCAGTTTCAGGTTCAGTTACAGTCAGCGTTGAAGGAAGTGGTGTAGACGACGCGATGAAGCTGGCTCTGCAGATTCCACTGCCGGTGGAACTCGTTGCGGCGCAACTGTTTCGTGAACTGACAAGCTCACAGAAAACTGGTGTGCTTGCCAGTTTGCATGCCAGCATTTCACATGTGGCTGGGACATTGTTTTGAGGAAACCGAGGTGCTCGAAGAGCTGCGAGACAAGACCGCGGCTTGGAATGGACTCGAGATTGTTTACCCTCAGTTTTTGTAGGGGTACCTCTTGCAGAATTCTTGATAGCTTTTGGCTCCTATCATGTGCATGATACATGATGTTAAAGTGTTTCCTCCCACGCTTAAACAGTTCGTTGATTGCTGGGTTGTACCGTGCATGTGTTTGTTTTTCAAAATCTATAATGGGCGCAAGTACAACCAGATGTGTATATTGGTGCGGATTTGCTTCAAGAGCAACTGGTATATCTCTTGATGTTCCACTTCCAATCCATCCGCTCGACGTGGTTATTGTCGAATTCATCTTCAAGCACGAGCTTATGCAGGACTGTACCCTTGTGGTCACTTCCGCAGCTCCCACACCTTACTGATCCTCATATTCTATAACCAGAGTAGTGCACAATGCGTAATCCACACAAAAGGTTGGCTGCTCAGTCAAACATGCTCATGAAACAACTTATTTGCAGCAAATAGAGTGACGTTGAAGCTTCGAATGCCGTGGTATGCTGGTAATGTGGAAGTTTTGGACCAGTTACCAGAAATGGGGCCACTGTCCCGACTTGATGACGTCCTTTGAGGATAATCCTGTCGTGGTGGTGATAAACTACAAATCTGTTATTGTATTTGGAAGTCGTAGTCTTTCTGGGGAAACCTGTATAATGGTTGATTGGGACGCAAATCGCACAGCTAGGCCTCGGCGTCTGTATCACAACTATGGCCAAGTATGGGACGAAGGCGAATGATTTGCACATAACCAACTCATGTTCAAGTTCCAGATTCTCTCAAGTAATTGAAACTCTAACACAAGTGACCAACCTTTCACTTTGGAGCGAACAAATAATTTTAGATGACAATGATATTGCTGCAATTATGATTTAGTTGCGGCTAGGTAGTCCCAAATCCTTTTGATGCATTCAAACCTTACCGATGTTCTTCTCGTTCGATCTATAATTGGCAGTTATATTATCCGAAGCAGCAGTTTCCTGTTGGCACAACGCAGAGAAAGATTTTGGAAGGAATGATTCTTAAAGTCGGACTGCAGTTGGAGTGTACGACCATGAATCGGAGTTTATCCCTGAAGAAGATTCATCCCTGTTTCGAAGATGCAGTTTGATCAGTTGTTAGAGACTTTTATGAATGTTCAACCAATACGTGCGCTTCGTTTCATTCAGGCAGTACTGTGATCGGATAATCCCCTGAAAACCAGCCGCCGATTTCAATAGGCGGTAATTTAATCGATACCAATAATCAGAAAAACTCGTAGATTCGCCGTCCTTCGTCATTATGGAACGCCGATAAACTCCCACGGGCCGTGGGCGTCCCGGGTCCTGGAGAGATGCCGAGGTCGAGTCACCCCGGTCGAGGATCGTGAGGATGGCCAGCCCTTTCTTTAGCGGGCTTTCTTTCACCCAGTTTCCCGAGCTCTCCTCCCCATTCTTGTTCTTCCATAAAGCTCAGAGAAATGGTTTCACTCCGAAGGAACTGTACCAGATCATCGACTTTTCCAGTTCTCATTTTTGCTCAATTGAGCAGCTATATTGGAAGAATGGATTCCGCCTGTTCCACCGCGGTTGGCAATGGGCTAGTATGCATTGAAGTTCTCTCATTTCTGCCATCCCATCAATGAGGTGGTTCAAGCGACGACCGCTTCGGACACGACTCGGTATTTGAAAGCCATGCTGGGTTTTGACAACGATGCACACCGCACCACTGCTTGCAACATTACTAGTTACGTTGCTGAAGTGAATATGTGGCGCTTCTTAAGCGATCGCCAAAGCCAACCGCTACGCTTGCAAGGTACGAAATGCAAGCTCCTCCCATGCCTCACACAGTACGAAATCACCGTGTGTGCCAAGGGCGGGAGATCTTTCCACCAGCTTCATGGTTGGCAAGATTTGTTGGTGAAACTCCGACGCCTCACTTGAGCATTGATAGGTGCCCCAATTTCAATCCGAGTGGTTTTGACATCTTCATAATTGGTCTGGTTATAATAATACATGCCCCTACTCATTGCGAGATGCAACAATTACCAACACCACTGTGATCTATTCGCTTACTGATGTCAACAGCAGCATCATAAAATGCTCGTGTGACACAAAGTAGGAAGCCTCAGCGAGCAGTGAGTAGGACGACAGTGCAGGAGCTACACTGGAAAGCATGCCAGTGATGAAATCCGTGAACATGCACGATCTCAGGCAATGTACCGGAAACCGTGAAAGGGTTACCATATCCCGTGGTGTACGAGTTGAGTACATAATGGAGCATCACCTACAGAGTTTCGCTTCAGTACACTGGCCTTTCCTGGAGTGAGCTTCGGATCGTCTCTCACTTGTTTGCTTGCTCGCTGTGTCTTCCTTCATCTGTCTCGGTGGGACGACGTCCGCATCCGCCTCCTCTCGAACAGTTCACACACAGGACGGGCATTCGGTGGCTTGCAGTCGTGACCACACTTCTGTGAGTCTGGGTGCGCTTTTAGCGACGCAAGAGCGTATTGCATTTCGAAGGCATTGCTTCGTATACGCAGATCTCTTTTCTTTCCTTGGTGTGCACACGACGATCCTGGTGAACTCAACCACGACAAA
The DNA here is from genome assembly GCA_036785485.1 of Physcomitrellopsis africana. Taxonomy (NCBI): domain Eukaryota; kingdom Viridiplantae; phylum Streptophyta; class Bryopsida; order Funariales; family Funariaceae; genus Physcomitrellopsis; species Physcomitrellopsis africana. The sequence continues at coordinate 73,490 of JAWRVF010000335.1, forward strand.
GCAGCTATTGTAACTACGCACATCTTTCTAGAATTCGGAGGACGAAATCTGGTTCTAGCTCGGTCTGATTCATTTGTTCTTTGGTCCTTGACGCATATGTTTGCAGGTTTGCAGCTACATCCGCTACCACCACTACCGACGCTTTCAAGAATGGTGGAGGCAAGATCCAGCGCAGAAACTGTGTTGGTAGTCCGAGCACAGGATCTCAGGATAGACCGAGCTCCTCCGCACGCTCTATGACCGACAATCACTGTGGATGGTGATGTCCAGATTGCATCATTGTGATGCATTCTCCGCTCATCATACCCGAGACCAATGCTAAATCTAGCATTCAATGTTCTACGGCATGTGACCTAAATGACTAAAAACGGAGAAACAGTTGCGTTGCGGCTGCACACAGCGCACCATTAGAATGTATTACTGAAAAAGGGGAAAGTATAACTAACTTTTATCCCGAAGTTTGTTAAACTTTGTTGTTCTTTTACTATTATTAACAGTCACCTGTGCTCCCGGTGATAAATATTTAAATAATCCAGGAAAAGATTTGGTTTATATTCTATGTGCTTCTGCAGTCGCAGCAATTTGGACTGTGACCTGGTTCAAATGAGCTATTTGAACCATTCCATGTCTCTCAACCTATTATAGGCGTCATCATATTTGAGCTGGGGAGGTGGATGTTCCTTCTCCAAGTGCATTTGGTATTGAGCTATAAAAGGAATTGGACTATGTGGAGTCTTTGCCTTGTCTACATTGTTCCTATCAGTCAGTTGTGACAGCGGTGAGTATTTCCAAGTCTTCAATATGAAGAACCACAGTCAGCACTGATAACCAGATTATATTAGAATTTGAGGCGAATTTGGAACTGAGTCTTCCTTGACTAGACTCAAAAATAAGAATAATCCATTTGCTGTCATTTTACCATGCATTTCAGAATTTGATTTGTATGAACAGAGAAACAATATACTTGATACGTAAACAAATATGTATTTATAATTAATGCAATTTCTAATGTCTACTTTTGAATTCTTATCCAGGCAACAAACATGTGCAATCAAGATCTTGGGTTTATAGTATTGAAATGATTGATAATCAAATGTCAGCATGTGTATGTATATATTAATGTGTGTATATATGTATATATGTATATATATATAAACACATTCATTCTAAGCTTCTGATTTTATTTAGGATGTTTGTAAATTAATGATATTTGAGTTAAGTTTGAATACTTTTACTTGAATTTAACCATTTTCAAAAATTTAATGATGTCTGTTTTTAAATTGTAGAATTGATATGGATAACTTTCTCAAGAAATGTTTCATAAAATCATTGATTTACAGTGCTTTGTAATAATAAACTTAACAGAACCTCACTTGGTTTAGTTATTCACTAATATGTATTTCTTTAATTATTTATATATGAGTTCAAATTAAAATAAATTTGCAAAATTCATTTTTTAATTAAATTTTTAATAAACTTCATTCACATATGCAGATATATTTCATGACTTTTGATTATGATAAATTTTTAAAAAGTTAAAATAAGTATTTTTTATTTTAGATTTACATACTTTTATATAACAATATTAAAGTAAACAACTTAGACAAAAAAAATAAAAATAAAAATAAAAAATAATTCCAAATGTTTTTATAAATAAATAGAGATAGATTTTAAATACAATCTTAAGTATTAATAAAAATAAAGATGAATTTTTCTATCAAATAGTAATATTATAGGGCTTAATTTCCTTAATCAATTGTTGAAAACATAAAAGAATTTTTTAAATAAAAGTTAGGTATATGTTTTATTTTATTTTATTTATAAAATTTACTTAAATTTATTAAGATTATTATAAATAAAACTTCTATTAAAAACCAGTTCAAAAGGAGAATAAATTATTAATAAAAAATTAGATTTTAGAAATTTTCTTTATCTTTATAATTTATAAAATAAATCATAATTTAAAAATACACTAATTTTTATTTTGTGTCAACTATAAACTTATTATGAATTTGGTAAAAACATATAATTAAAGATTTTCATAATTATATGATTAAAAAAATATTTTTATACATATGTTACTTATATTAGATTACATGTGTTTGATTAGTAGGTGGATAGTTGGCACAATAATATCACTAATTGACAATTCTATTGCCATAGATTGGTAGTGAACCTTAAGTGAACCTTTAGTAGTGCATTAATTGGTAGTGGATTCTTACTAGAAATTCTTTTACAATAGACTCTAGACTTGTGCTATGCTTGATGTGCTACAATAATTCAAAGCTGGTCAATGACTAGCTTTATAAATCTTGATAAAATTATGAAAATAGTAATTAAAGAATTCGTGAAACTTTATACTTTAACTAGTATTGAGTAATTATGTTCAAAAACTCTAATTTTTAAATTTATGTGCAGTGAATTTTACGATAATATTTAATTTCAAATTATAAAATTTATACATAGACTGAAAAAAAAGAATATATTGATATAAAAAATCGATGAAACATGCAATTATTATAGAATCTCACAATATGTATTTTTACACATATTATGATAAAATTTCAACTTTTCTGAATCCATAATATAAACCTAAAGGACCTTAAACTAAATTGTTGAAATAATCTCTTTTGTCTTGTCATAAGAATCCTATTCCAATTAACAATGTAGATTTTACAACAGAATTAATAGAAGTATAATTTCTGTTTTTTAAGAATTGGTTTTGGAACATATTTCACTTTGGAATTAAAAATATATGAATAGTAAAAGAAACAAATGAGAAGAAACCATGTGACCATCACGTGAATAAAGTGCACATGCTGACAAGGTGCCAGCCTGGATGCTGCATGGGGTGTTGTAGTAAGGAGGACCTTGTGCAACTTGCTCATTCCTCTTGCTTTCTCAAGTATAATGTGGTAGCATTATGAATGGCTTCATTTTGATCATGATTAAAGAAAAAGAGAGAAACCCCTTCCTCATAATGCGCATCCTTCTATCAAGGAGGTTATTACATCACTTTCCTCACAACATGAGTAGGGCATCCTGTGAGTTCCTTCTGCAAAGGATGTCCTTCCCCAATGGATGTCCATAAATGTTTTAGTCTAGTGCAAAGTTGTGGCCAAAACTGCCTGTTGTCCCCATGTCTATAATATTTTTTGGCACTTTGTTTAGTATATCAGGAATATGGTATTAAACATAGTTTGACAAAGTTTGTAGGATGCTAAGGTACAACAAAAGACGTGCAATTAACATAATAGATGGAAATCAAGAAAGAAGTTCATGAGATTGAAGATAACTAGGTATATATATATATATATATATATATAATACTTTTTCAACATATAATACTTGTAGATGTTGAAATGAAATTTGAGCTTTGAATTATTATTTAATCTGTGCACTTAGATAAAATATTATTAAGTTTATTACCATAATTAAATTCAATTTGATATAGAAGCTTCTGAAACACTTCTAATTAATATTGTGTATTTCTTTAAATATAAATTTTTATTCCAAATTTGAGGTATGCAAATTTTAATTGGAAAAAAAATTCTTTTATAATCTTGCTCTAATTAATTATTTTAAAGACATAAAAATAAAATAATAACAATATTTTTTAAATAATACTTAAACCACAATCAAAATGATAGTGAGTATATATATGTTTGTGTATATGTGTATATATATATATATATATAAAAGATTATAAAATAAATAAATAAATAAATATAATTTAAATAAAATTAAAAATTAAAATTATATATAATAAAAGCTATTCAAACAACTACAAAAAATAAAAGAACATGGTAGCAGGACATCACCAATGTGTTCACAACACATCACCTCCTAATATTGACAACCTTTATATATAAAAATACATAAAGAGATTCTTTTCTTGTAAAATAAAAATCTTATTTGTTAAATCCGTCACTCCTATCTAAATTGCTCTTACTTCTCATTGTCATTACTAATATCATCTGCTGGTACTAGATTTTGCATACTAATATCATTTGCTAGATTTTGCAAACTTGCTAGAGAAGTTCTACGAATAAGATATATATGGACATTATGGATAGCAACTTATTTACAACCTCCATATTTTTTTGTACTTTGAATTATTGTTCTTATCTACCAATTTAAATTTAAAAGGATCTCCACATATTAAACTTCTAAAGGATTGTCTATAAGTGTAGATTTGTGTTGAATCAAAGATTTTGTCCATAACGTCAAAATCTAATACCACAATTATTTCAAATTAACTTATTGGTAAGAGAACAAGTTCTTATATTTTTTTGCAATTTTGGTCTAAAATTCTTATAGATTTATATTTATTTATTTTTAATTATCTTTGTTTGATGGAATTAGAGATAACAAGAATGGATTTGCATAACTACCAATGTTGGTGAAAGTCCATCATTTTAAGCTTCTATTTCTCTCTATCAAATTTGTTGAAGGTATATGTACAAGATATACCAAGTATTATTGATAATGTTGTTGTATTGTGGTTCAACTATTATGTGAAAATAATATATATATATATATATATATATAATATAATTTATTATGCAATTAAATAAGAGCCATGTTAGTGGATTTTATTTGGTTACAAAATATGGTTAAATTATTATTTTGAAAAGAGTTTGTCTAAAAGAGCTATTATTAAAGTTTGTACAATCTCAATTTTTTTTTGATAGTGACTTTTGAGGTTGATTTTATATTGATAATTTTTATATTTTGAATCATCTTTGTTAGATATTAGTGACTTTTAAAATATATATATATATATATATATATATTTTTTTTATTTGATGTTTAGAACATATATTATATAAATCTTATTAAAAAAAATATTGGAAAGAGATTTTAGTATTAAAAAGAATAGTTAGGCTATTCATGTGAATAAATAGAGATAAATGATGAAAATCTCCATTCCTGTTAGCTAATAGTCATGCCCAATGGACTTTAAGGAGGCTATTTGAAGCCTTATTAGGAATTAGGATTATTCTTTTATAAGGATTTGAACATCAAATATTAGAATCAGCAATTTTAGCAATTTTAGGTTTTTGAGTATGATTTTGATGTAAAAATTGAGTGATTTGGAGTTTTTTTTTAAGGAGTTATAGGCGCTCAAAGTCAAGATGTTGATTTTGTACTTACTGTCATTCTTTGGAGCATCACACATACATACAAAAAGTAAGGAAAGATTGGTGACTAAGATTGGAGAGAAGCAAATCTATAATATTTTTCTTGTGGTAAAATTTAAAAATACAAACTACAGTTTTAAAAAATTTGACAAAAACTGAATGGCCTAGCGTCTTGATTCTTGTTAGTAGTTGAATCTTGCAGGGCATGTAATAGCCATCTTTTGGAATTTTGCATCCATGTATGAGAAGCGCTGGGCTTGACAATGTCCAATTCCGCCAAGAGACTAACTTGCTCAGATTGTTTGTCTGCAATTGGGTGATTTTGGTGGTACTTATGAACTATTTGAGAAGTGGATTGAGTTGGGAGGCTAGTGTTCTTTAGAATATATATGGCTACAAGATCCAATGAGTTTGTAATATTCTACATCGCACATTTTGTAGCCTTTGTTGTTCAGGTTTGCATCATTGTCTATATGGAAGTCAATTGCTATTTCCTTCTTCGTCTTCTTCATGGAGTGCGTGGTATCAGATGGTCACCACTCCAAGCGGCTATACGAATAAGTTCCTTGGAAGTGGATCGACGTCCTACTCACCAGTCGTAGCATTCAATAATTGCCTGGCTATTTGAGAGGTTTGTAATTCTAAGAGGCTTTGTGTTTGAAACAGATTCTTCGTTCAGGATCAACTTGAGGGTGATTCAGGTATGAACTTTCTTGTGCACTTAGATGAAGACACAATACAGGCCTAGGATATTGGTCGAGTAATTCGTAGTGACGTCCAGGCTCTCATTTAGTGTCAGGTAGACTGTAGCTTTGGTTTGTCCTACAGGATTAAGGAAGGATAGGTGAAGTGCGATAGCACCCGATTTTTGGACACGAGATTTACATAGATCGAAAAGAATTTTCTGTAATGAGAGGATTTGGCTTGCTTTGAAGTACTGAAATACGAACGGGGAATTTTCAATGACGAAGATTGTGTTTCCAAATCACATCTTCGGTAACTAATTCCAATCCGCATCAATGGCGAATAACACTGGAAAGTGCGGCGCTGACTGCAATTGCCCGGATGGAACATGCGCCAACGAGAATGGAGGCAAATGCGGTGACTGTGATTGCGCTGCAGGTATGACATTACCGCTCTTCTTCCAAGTTTAATTCAGGTGACGTCCATGACAGTTGAATCTGCCATGATCCGTGTCACGGGATGCGATAATTTCACGACTTTTGATCATATCGCTTAAATGTTGTTGAAAATTGAGGTGCAATTTACGGTGACAATGGTGACCACGGTAGGAACTTGCGAGAAGGAGGACGGAGGGAAGTGCGGAGACCGCAGAATGTGCGGAAACTGCAACTGCAAACCCGAAACCTGCGCCAAGGCATAGATTTCATTTGAGGAATGTACAAGATGACCGGGGTCTACATACAGTTGGTTGCCATTACAAATCATGAGATGCTTGGAATGTCAGATAATTTGTCAAACCAGATCATGCTCATACAAATAGCCTGGATGTACTATTACGAATAAAACTGAGTCCTAGCAGCCGAGTTCTGACATAACGCATAGCGTTGGGAGCAAGCAATGTGGTACGGGCCTGAAGAGTCTGCTGATCACCTACAGGGGGTTACTGAAGCTCCCGACAATATCTGACCTGGTATACTGTGCACATTAAATATCATTTTCTCTTGGCATGCTCCTTCTTTGAATGGAATCAACTTCGCGCAAAATTGCATTTGTTACTGCGACCATGTGTACATGGTAGGCTTGTAAATCACAGTGTGAAAAATTCTGGAATTCCTGACCTGATTAACCAGAGAAATTGTACTGCCTCAGTACAAGAATCCGCTGCATAAGAACTCTTATTACCACAATTCCATAATCTCTAATTACCACAATTCGATAAAAATTGTGATCCCAGCTGATTGAGACTCCTTCGTCCCAGCTCACACAACTAAACCCATAGACCTAATACTATTCCAAAGCAATCGAGGACAGTGCGCGGAGACGGGCAGTAACCACTGGTCAAGTCGATGTAAGCAGTCGTCGTAGGCAGTGGTAAATTCGGCCAAACCCAGACACCAAGATCACTACTACAGGTAATTCTCCTACAGTTCGCGTTCAAAACTTCATCAACGGTACAACTGAAACCTCATCTCATAACTTGGGTTGTCTCACGTACAACCGTCTGGTTCCTACTTTACATCTCCTCGTTCTAAAGTTGATGGTTCCATTCACAAATGCTCTGTACATACCACTCCTTTCCTACAAAGAAGCATGCACCTGTTTTCTCGTCACTACCGTTTGTCTGTGCTTTGCTCATATTGCTTACAAGCTTCCTTTCTTTTCCTAGCAAGAATGATCTCAATGGCTTGAAGAAACTGCATCACATCCAACCTTGAGGACTCCTGACTTGAATTTGCAACTTCCTGCACAAAATTCAATCAAGGAACACGTCAACCGACCATCATGAAGATTGTATAGCAAAAACTTCCGGATAAATCCGAATGAAATCCTTTTCAAAACCACTATGCATAAACTGATGCGTACTCATCGTATACACTGGCGGTAACTCTCAGCTCATTAAGGGTCAGTCACAAATTGTACATATTATGCACGTGGCAGGAATCCAATGGTTGCGTGACGTAGCAGTACCACCAGGTACCAATAACCGGTTTTGCATTTCGTATTCCAAACGATATCACAAATAGGTAGGTGGTACTAACCATGTAAGTCAGACTGCTCTTGTTGGAAGAGGGCCCTGAGTAATACATGCTTTCGAAGTGCTCGAGAACATCATGTAAATGGGCTGAAGAGTAGAAGGGAGTACCACGCACTGTTCGAGAATGCCTGCAGCCTTCAAGTCACTGGCTTTGGATGACGCAACGAGCGACTTCAAGTGCAGGGTGAACCCAGGCATGGGCCATCCATGAGGAGCTTCTATACTCGCTGTAACAGGTCCTGGATGAGTAGCTATAATAAGATTCCCTTCCGGCAGATACTTCAGCTTGCACCTGGCCACAGCCCAGCACAACACGTCATCCTTGAGGAATGAGGCTCTCTTCACTGATAAAAGTTGTGTTCAGAGCCTCCAAAACATTCGGAACATGAAGCCTCTGTAAGCTGATCTCCATTAAGGTAGGTCATAAAGAACACATTTGTAGCATCATAATCAGACGCCTCGCCTTAATCACTGCAATGGTCAATCACTTGATAATGTGTGAGTGGTGTCCAGAGCGGCATGTCACTCACATGAAATAGCACCATGACGTTCATTGACTGAATGCAACTGAGAACAATCATGGATTACCTAGGATCCTTAACAGATGCTGCAAGTGTCGCACTCTTCAGAACATTCGCATAAATTCGATGACGGATTCTGGTGATCAGACTAGGGATCTGTCTGCTCCATCATCCTTCTCCATTCGTAAATAATGGCGCCTCAAGAAGGGCACTGTACCAATCACACACGACCAAACACAGAACTCAAACAAATTTAGACTTCACAATACGTGACATGTAAGCTTCGCGCTTCTTCCACTCACTACCGCTTCAAAGGACAAGCATTTCTGAAGGATACAATACGACACATGAAACCAGGCACATCAGACTCGAGAATACAAGGCGAATCATCACCTCAGAGCCTTAGCTTCAACAACAAGGTCATCGTAAGGTACGTCTTCTGGAGATAGCTACGCAACCACATTTGAAGACATCGACATCCACATCTTCTTATCCCAACAAGCTGAAAGATCTAATTGGTACGTATATGCTAACACGTTAGGAGTAGTGAGGCTCTTTGCACCTCCACATGCAGTGGTCAACAAAAGCACTTTATCGATTAAAATGCCCCAATATGCAATCAAGGTTTGCACTTGAAATCCAACACTTGCAGCAGAAACAATACCTGCACTGCTTCAATAGTCATTGCAGTAGTGTCGAAGATGATGATGAGTTCGTGCTCTTATTTGCCATTATGTTTCCAGACGCTTTCATAGTAGGTAAGTGAGTTGTTATCCGCCTTTCCAGAAAATTACTGCCCACAGTCAGTACCTCCAATCCTGAGGCTCTTTCCAATTCGGATTCTATGTCGTGAAACCTACACGCGACAGAGCGACTCAATTCACTTCAAATCCCTCGACAGGTTGGTCACTAAGTATCAAAGCCACATGCCCTGAGATACATCTGTGCAAGTATGAGTTACACTACATGAACCTGAATGACAAACACCACAATTGTGCACCTGTCACTGTTCTTGACGAATATTTCCAGTCTCGCAACTTCTTCCTCCTGCGGCTCGATCTGCTCTTCCATCTCCATGATCTACCATTCAAGTCACTCATTTCTACTCAAAACGCAGAATATGCATTCCATACAACCACAACCATCATACTAAAAATAACACAACTTCACAGATTTAATGGTTAAATGCACACGATGTTCCAGTTACTGTCATTCGACGTCAGGACACCTTCGCTGCAAAACATAAACTCACGAACATTCTAACAGTTTCACCATCACGCAGATACAAATCACGGCACCAAAACGGAGCCCTATCACCACACAAACTAGTGAAAGCATCGTACCTTGCTCATGGTGTTGTCCAGGTTTGCTTGCAGCAAGTATGGATCATCCACCGCAGCGCTTGCCCCTGCCATTGTCGGTCTCCACGTATCTTTCTTCTCTAACACTACCAAGCACTGTCTCATACACTCCTTCAGCAGATTTTATGACTACAGACACATCCACTCAGAGACAGACTCTCAAAGCCCATTCTCTAGCATGTGATAATTTCCCTCGACACAATAGCAGTTAAGGCTGCGAATGTATGAAAGATACGCACAGAAGCTGCAGTGGAAGACTGCGTAGGCCTGCTGGTGGGAATGGTCATGCGAGACCACGCTGATGAAGGTTGCCACAGAGCGTGTTCGGATTCCGCCACAGCCAAGCTTGGAGGCCGTGGCGGGAGACTAACCACATTGCCTGCACTTGAAATTTGGATCAGGAGAGGAATGAAAATCAAACGGAAGTCGCCGACTATCCGGGATGAGGATTTTCGGTGGGTGAAATCAACAGTTGCTACGAGCCCCCGGAATTTTGTGAATGCTGCATTGATTGCGTCTCTCTTCGCAGTCTCCTCCTCCTCCTCCATACCCTTTTTCCACGCGGATCGCTGAGCTCCGGTTCTGTAGAGTCATTGTGTAGTGGTTTCCATTCAGGCATTTGTGAATTTTACATCGTGGTCGATGTTCACGTTTATGGTGGTGCCAGTGAAGGATCTGCTGGAGGAGGTCAAGCAGCGGACATTTCCGGTGGCTCTTTTGCTGGTCGTGGTTGCCTTCATTATGATGTCTTACATGTCCACTCTCCATCAAATCCTGGAAATGATTGGAACAGTGCTGCTGTTTCGTGTCACCACCTTCGGAGGCTGGAACGCTGGTTGAAGACGTGTTGAAGTGCCGGAACATTATGGTTACTGCTTCGTGGTCCGGGTTGAAGAGATCATGCTTTTGTTTGGAGGTATGTGAGGTGATTCGGTCGACACTTGTAATGTATCTGCACCTTTTTGTTTCATGATGCAGTGAGTAACAATTTGGTATGGATCCTATCTGTTTGTCTCTAACGACAACTTGTGTCCCTGACGCGGTCTCTTTTTCGGCGCTGAAATTCGTTGGCAGTGTCGGAGAAATGAGAGTCGGGCGCAACATGCACAGCACCGCCATCAGATGACGATTATTGATCCTCTTCCCAGTGGACCAGTTCAAGTAGGCAGTGAAAGATTTGTTCTGAGCAATATCGTCTGCTTGTTTTGCAAATTATTGTGTATTAGTTTGCGAGGGTATACTGCAGATCATGTGTGCAAAGTGAGTACACGTCTTCGGCTCAGTTCCGATTTGGATTCTTTTCAGTTAAGAGTACAACAACATCTTCATGGCTATCAGCTTCCGGCCTTGGACTTCTTGAGATGAGGATCTCCAAGAGAGGTGGTTGAAGCGACACAATGCATCTGCATTTCGATGGAGCTTGCGATTCTTCGTTTTTCTGGTCCACATCAGTTGGTCGAAAAAATTGAAGTAACGCAACCAATATATCTGTGGTGCAGGTATGTTACAGAGCTCATTGAGTTTCTTACAATGCCATCAACTGAAAATGAAACGGCGATAAGGAATGGGACTTATGTGGCACATTCACCAGGCAAGTGGCGCTGAGTAAGCGAGTTCCGATGCAATGAAGTGGCAACAATATAGGACGACTGAGTTGAGATCGTGGTAAGGTTTGATGAGTTTTTGAGGAATCGGTGCACACATGCAGGTTTCGTGTTCTCTTCACAGGTGATAGTGCTGCCTCTGCGTCCTCCTAATACTTGCTGTTTATTCTAGATATGGCAAGTTTTAATGGCAATGATTGTAGGGGATAGGGGAGGTAAAACAGTGAGTGTAGAGAATTTAGACGATTACCGAAGCATTTGTGCAACAGCATGTAGTCTGTATTCTTGACTATGTTTAATCCGTTTTCTCATATGCATCACTATCTTGAATAGTGAAAGGTTTGGTAATGATTTGGTAATAAAACCTTACTAGGTTTTATTTCCATGATTAATAAAAGTTTTGGTAATGATTTTGGATTTATTTTTGTAAGATTTTGGATTTTAGTCTACAATCAAAGTTATTGTTGCTTTTTGGCTGATATATATATATATATATATATATATTTATATATATATATATTTTTATAATCATCCCTCGTTGTAGTCAACCTCTCAAGATCAAAGATACTATTGATGATATAATGTGATTGACTATATAGTGTTGACAATATAGTGTAGGTGATGCAGATTGGGACAAGCAAAATGGGTTGACTATAGTCCAAAGTTGACTTTAATGAGGTAGATTATATTGAAGGTTAAATATATATATATATATATATTGATTCTTAACTATCATTTAGAATAATATTTTTTTATGTAAGATTTAATCATTTGTATATTTTATAAATATATTTTGAATTTTTTTTTATTATGCATAAAATTCTCAAATATTTTAGTATTAATTTATTTATTTATTAATCTTTTAGAGATATATATTATTAATAGTTTATTAAAATAGAATACCACAATCTTATTGAATATCAACCAATTAGAATATTGAATCTTGTATGTTAATTTGATTTTGAAGGTAGGTAATATTAAGTGTTTATTTATTTTTGATATTAATTTTTTTTTCACAATTAATGATAGATTTTTTTTTTCTTATTTATAATTATAGTTTTTTTTAGATTGGTATCCAAAATTATTATCTTACTTGTTATTAAAAATTTTTAGTTATATAACTTTGGCTTAAATTTGATATTCTTTAATTTCTTATTAAATACTTTTTTTATAAGTTTTTAAAAACATTTATGTGTATCTAATAACTATATATAATTTTAATTATAATTTTTTAATTTTCTTTTAATTTATAGCTTCTACTTGTCCTATAATTTTTATTTCTTCTATCATATATTAAATTTTGTACAATCAATTACTTCAATTAATATACTCTTTGATTGATTTATATTTTAAAATAATAATTATAAGTAAGAAAAAAAAAATCTTAACTTTTGAAGATAATATATAATTTAAATTTCTATTTTTATATTTCTTGGAGATTTTTCAATAAAATCCAATAATTTATCTTCTTTTTTTGTTATTTATCCAATAATGATAAGTGGTGCAATTACATTTATTTTAACTATGACCTCCTAAAACTTTATCTCTAAACTATTACAACTACAAATATTCAGAATTATCAATCTCTAAAAGTGACAGTAGGTCTTTTAAGTATTTCATCATTACAATCTATAAAAACCTAACAGAAACTTTAGCCATTCAGCTTGTAAATCATAACTAACATTATCCTTCACACATATCTGTTGTTTTAAAGACATCGCATGCAAATTCCACGTTCACTCAAGTAAATATTCTCTTTCTTTCAAAACATCCTACTAGAAGTTAATACTCTAATTGATAAAAAGAAAAAAAATAAAATAAAATAAAATAAAAACATTTCGGCTAATGAGAGCACTGCTTTCCAAGTGCATCTCAAGTGCATCTCAAATGCAATTCATCCTTCCTGGTGTGAAACAAGAGATAGGGTTAACTTACGAAGGATTCAAGCCGCCTCGCACAAGAGGCTCAGTTTCAGAGAGCGAAGACCGGGGGGTCTTCGGGGGGTCTTCGACCGCAGCGCCTGGGGATTCCCTCACCGACCACAATCGGAGGGATAATCGTCATCGACAACATCCAGGCGCTTTGCTAGATCCACTTTCTTGGTGGTGTCAAGTGAGCGCGAGGTCGTCGTTCAATGACAAGCTTTGTTCTACAGCACGAGATCCAGGAGCCTGCAAGTGCACATTCTCCATGCTAGGAAGGTCTAAAAGAGCGACGCGATATCTTTGCAGCTTGCTTGCTTGAGAATCGCTGGAGTTGCGACGTCGTGGGTTCGGAGTCTAGGTGCACTTTGTCAGTCTCGGGTGTGGAGAGTGTGCAGTAGTGTGCAGATGCCGTATCCCCGGAGTACTGTCGTGGTGCTTTGATTCACAGTAGTACAGCTGTGACAACCTCTTTTGGGTGTGAGGCCTCGCTGATTGTCATACTGTAATCCATTACAGAAGGGGGGTAATACTCCGGTGCTTAGTGACATCGTGGTGTCTCAAATGTGGTCATGATCACGATGATGATCATCGCTGCCTAGTTATAGTACCTGGAGTTCTGTAGTGTTGGATCCATCAGTTGAACTCGACTTCTAGAGTGTCGCGTTACCTAGTTTTCCTTGGATCTCCCGATCTCCTTAAAACCCTCTCTCCAGATTTGTCAGAGTCATTATTCCTCGGGGACGCCCACCCAGCTTCGGTTGCTTATACCTCGCAGGACAGAGAAGTGATCCTCTTTTCTATTTGGGTTAGACCATGCAGGTAGATTCTTCTTAAGCAGCTGCAGACAACAGTCACATATTATCTCCGTTCACTGCATTAGTGTTCCACTCAGCTCCGAAAGATGACCTTGAACTGCACATCATCACTCTCGGAAGAGACAGCATCCTGTCATGACAGCTGCACAATTGGTTGTTTCTGAAGCTCTCCGACTCGTCGAGATTGAGGTGCGGTGAAAAGGCCTGGGTGAAGAGTAGCGGAAGGCTGAAGAATCAGCTCATACTTTAAAAATACTGCAGTTGATTGATCCAGGGTTTGTTTTGGAGTTGACTACACAATGACGATTAGCTTGAGATCGAGTGATCGGGGGGGATAATGACCACCGAGAAATGGTAAACGCACTCACCTCAGTGGTTGATCAGTCTGTAAAGAATCAGCAAGCATCTGTATAGACCACGACAATATCCTCTAATTTCGTGTTAAAATTCATTTGAGAACCTCAAAATAAACTTTTCCATTACTTGGAAGTGAGGGCTCACGGTGCATGCACTGTCCGGTTACAGTTGCAGATTCTAGTCTGATATTTGGAGTAGTTCTGACGCTCTTCCTGTACGTTTCTCGCGCAGGGGAAAATCTGGGGTAGCATGGGGAAATCATCTGTACACCATGCTTGAAACGTCAATTGGCCCTCTTTGGAACTGTTCTCATTCTCATGGCGCTCTGCAATCGCAATCCATGTCTACTCAGCTGATGGGCTCTGCAGAACATCAAGCCCTGGTGCAGTCATTCGTGCGACTCAACTCAGGGTGTATGTTGGAACATTCATCACAGAACGGAAATGGTAGTCCAAACACTTTCTTCAAGTCTAGAAATAGCTCCAGCATGGTGAACTCCACCAGCGAGATGCCGTCTCTAGATGTAGACTATGTTGGTGCGCTGGAGAACAATCTTCGCATGAATTGCATCTCCTCTCTGGGCGGCGGAAACAATGTCCTCATTCCTGGCCTGACCAACATGCTTGATCGCAATAAGAACAGGGATGGACCTTTCATGGCCGCTCACCAATATTACAAGAACTTCTATCCCATGGAGAGCCCCGGTGGACCACTGTCGTCCGGACTGCTTCCTTGCGGTAAGAGTGAGAATTCTCTGAACGGGGGTGAAGCTCGCGTAATTGCAATAGCTGGTCTTCAGCGCCACTTGGAAGGCGAAGACGAGGACTGGATGGTACAGGAGGAGATAAAGATGCACGATTCCTCGAAGACATTGAAACCACAACAACAATCTGAGAAACATCCAGTCTTCCAGGACAGTTTTAGAGGATGCATCGAAGCCTCCTCAACTGCAGGCATCACTATGACATTTTTCGACCGGGTTACAATTCCTTCAGCGACACATCCTCCACCGCCACCATTTCTCCAGAGAAACGGCAATGTCGGTGGATCTCCAGCTTTAGACCTGGACAGCTTTGCTAGAATGCAAACCATCTTGTTCCAACAAGCCTCCCAGCCTATACCTACCCAGGAGGAGATTGCCAGCTCCAGACCCAAGAGGAGAAATGTTAGGATCTCCAAAGACACCCAGAGCGTGGCCGCTCGTCACCGCCGCGAGCGTATCAGTGATCGCATTCGCATTCTTCAGCGACTCGTTCCGGGCGGCACCAAGATGGACACGGCGTCCATGCTCGATGAAGCCACCCACTACGTCAAGTTCCTTAAGCTGCAGCTCCAGGTCTACATCGATGCTCGCAATCATGTCTTTATCAGTTATTGTACAATCTTGTTTGAGGCCCAACCCTGCTTTCTGACCTTTCTATGAAATAAATGCGTTCAAGTTTCCTAAATGTGGCTATCAGCTTTTTGCTTATGCTTTGCAGACATTGGAGCAGCTTGGGAACAACGGGTGTGACCCAGGGGATGTTGCGCAGCAAGGCGGTGGAGCTCTTCAGCTCAGCAGCTCAGTGTGTCCGGCGTTCCACTTGAACTACACATCGGCGTTTCAATCATGGCCAGCTCCAGTCACCAATCTCAGAAAACGTAGCAAAACGTGTCCTCAAGACTAGGACACTTCCAACTGGACATATTCGGATGCGAAAATTTAAGACAAGTAACAATTGTTTCCAGCGTAAATTCAGCTCTCTTAATTCCGGATTATGAGTTTGTTCAGAGCGGCATTCAATGAGGTGGTTTCACTGAAGCCATACTTTGAACACAACGTCGACAAAATATTGTAGCTCGGCTGCCTGCATACCACAAAACTTGGCGTGGTATGCACGCACGAGACCTGAGGACTTTGGCAGCAAATTTTGTCAAAAACCAAACCTGTTCCACTCAAAATCTTGTTTCTTCCCTATCTACCTGCTAAACTTCAAATCATTCCCCTAGGCCCTTGTATTGTAACGACGTTGCGAGTACAAAACTAAATACTCCATTAGCCGATTCAAGTGTGGAGGAAGCGACGACGTGAGAAATCCAGCGGTGAGGAGAACATGCATTAAATAATAAAACGTTGGCTCTAGAACGATCGTGTGCGTAATTGGCGGTTCTCAGAGCTCAGATTCCTGCATATTACTGACGGCCTGAGCCTGTCGACTGTCTCAGTCATCTAGAAATCTTGAGCTTTGATTCCCAGAGCTTGCCTCAATTGATGATCTTGCCCTGATAATCGTACTAGTGTGGACCTGCTAGATTTGATCAGACCAGAGCAAAATCAATATATATATATATATATATATATACACGTGTGTGTGTGTGTGTGTTTGGATCCTCTAGTCTTCGCCGCTCCATGGAAACCATAGACCTTCAGAGAGCGGCATCAACTGATAGTATATTTGACCTCTCAAGACTTCGGAGTAGAGAAATGGATCCTCTTCGCATCCTTATAAATGATCGTCACGAGGGCTTTTCGATTGTTACTTGTTTAAGAAACTGACTGATTTAAAATCCACCCAACATGATTTGATTTAATATTCAACAAAGTGAAAGGGAGCTACTGTTTACGGAAAGTAGAGGCACATGAAAACATCCTGTTAGTGGCCAAGGTGGGAGGCTCATGATGTAGAATACTCAACTGATTCAAGAGATGTATGAAATTTTTAAAATGATTAAGTAAAAGAAGAACAAAGGTTGCATGATTTGGCATGAGCAATCTCACCGACAGACTATGAGTCTGTGATGATTTTATAGTATACTGTAAGAAAATGAAACAGATGATTCAATTTAGAAGTCTTCTGAATATCTACATAAATATTAAAAATATATATATATATATATAGACTTCTATTTTTGCATGTGTATGTGTGCATGTATATATATTTGATTATATTGTGAGAAGGTTTAAAATCCCGAATTGAAACAATTCCATTGAATAGCATTATAAAAATTTCAAAAAATAAAAACTTTGTAAAAAGCTCACATACTCATATCTCCTGGTACATCAACTTATAAAACATCACCAAATTGTATGACAAATGCATTAAAAAAAATCAGACTAATATTCAATAGTAAAATAAAGACAATATTGTAAACATGAGCTAAAAATATTGCATTTCTATCATAATTAGTAGTTTTTGAAATACTAATATTAAATTAACATATTCAATTATAAAACAATATCATCAAATTTTCTTTTGCTTTAAAGTACCATAATGATATATAATAATAATACATAATACAATAATAAATTATAATGCAAATAATGTAGTAAAGAATCACACAAATATATTCTTATAATATCATAAAAATATTATAAAAATATTAAAAAAATAAATATATAAAATATAAATAAATACAATAAATAAAAGGGAATATTAAATCAACTCATCCATATCTTAAATTGATCCACCACAATGGCACTACAAACAGTTGAAGGCTTAAACACACAAGGCTCCTCCTGATGGTTGTAAATAGTATGTGCCAAGTACTAGTGCTCTACTAACAAGAGGACATCCAAAGTTGATTGCTTGAATTAATGGAAAGGTAATTCAAGTTAGAAAACCCTCCATTGCAAAAGAGAAAAAAAACTAGGACAGACTAGGAGGAGCCTTGGAGCAACTTCAAACAACAAAGTCACATAGTGGATCCATTTAATTCTCTTCTAAATAAAAATAAAAAATATGATTATAAGAGAAAAAAAATAAAAAATAAAAATACATGATTTCAATGGTTTTGATTTGTGATATAGTACAAAATATAGTAAAATTTTAATAAGTATAAATTTATTTTTAGCTTTATAATAAAATTTAAAAAATTATAAGTATATTTATAATTATTAGTAAATAATTGTGATGTACTAATATTTACTATTATTAGTAAATATTATAATAGTAGTAATTTTATATATGTATATATATACACACATATATATATATACACATGATTTTTTATAAATAAGTTGTTAGATTTCTTTTAAGTATTAAATTTATAAATATATGATAAAATTTATATTTAAATAATCTTGAATTAGTCTATTTTTATTAAATTTTAATATATAAATATTTTAATAGTAGTAATTTTAATAGATTTAAACATTTAAATATTTAAATATTGAATAAATCTATTATTATCTTAATATATCAGACCTTAAAAAATATCAGTAATTTAATTTTATATGTATATATTAATGATAAAAAAATTATAATTTACTTTAACTATATTATAAATATATATTACTAAAATAATTATAAATTATAATTAATAAAATAAAAAATTAATTAATTTATATATCAAAATTTTATTTGTTAAAAAAATTAAGGAACATAGCATTAAAGAAAAATATAATAAAATGATATTTTTAAACTCATTGATTGATTGAATATCTCTTAATGATTGTGAGTTAGTCTATCTGTTTGTAAAAAGAGATCAAATAGCACTTGATAAAAAACATTTAGAAATGTTGCAAGAAAAGCTCCTCTATTTTTAAATTTAAAATTTAAAATTCTGCTAAAAATATTTTATGTAAAGATCTATTAAAAGATTATAATAAATCTATAAAATCATTTTCTAAATAATTTTTTTTTTGTTAAATATAAATAAATATAAAGTATAAATTTTAATATCTTTTTACAAGAAACTAAAAAGTTATAATTGTAAGATTATAAATTATTAAAATTAGGATTATAATTTTTTTAAAATAAAAATTAAAAAAAATTAAAAATATTATTACTTAAATTCTTTCATGATTAAATAATTTTTAGATTTCTATTTTATACTAAAATCTTTAAAATAAAATATCTTATAAATTAAATTAGTGATACAAATGTACAATTATAGATTATCAAAATAAATGATGAACATAGCAAGTAAAGCTCTTCTAAATACCAATCGTTTAGAGAAGCATAATTATTTTAATGTGTATTAAAATTAAAAGATAAAAATCATTTAAAAACTATAAATAAACTAACATCTATTATATTTTCTTTTTCAATTAGAATAACATCAAAAAAAAATAAAATCTTATAAAATTTAAATGTTACTAAAAAAATTATATAATATTTTCATATAAACATGTCTTTATAAATGTTTAAATTTATTTGGATAAAAAACTTGCTGAATGCCACGAAATTATTTTAAAGATAAATTTTTTTATATATATTCTTCTAAAAAGATGCTTAAAAAATATTTGAAACATTAAAATATTATTACAAATAATGACTTTAAAAAAAACTCTTATATATTATTTTTAGAATATAGTTATAAGCTAAAGTAATATAAATAATTCTTAATAAGTTTATCTCTATATATATATATATATATATATATATATTTTAAGATTTTATATTTTTATTTTTTAAAAAATCTGTATTTTATAGACAAAATTTATATTTTTTTTCTTTTTTGAAATTATACTTAAAAATTATCTTATATTGTACTATTCATAATTTTTTTTCAAACAATAAAATATACATATATAGTAGATAATCTATTTTTATTAATTATATTTCTAAAATATATAAAAATATTTTAATTATATTTTTTAAATAGATATTAATTCTAGAAACAACAATAAAAAAAACTAATCATCTTCACTTAATGCTAATTATATGAATATTACAAATATGCTACTCTAACATTATATTAATTTTTTAAATTTTATAATAATTATATTTTTTTGTAGAATATTAAATTGATCCATCTTTGTTCTTACTATCCTATGTCATATCATATATTCTTAAAGAAGGTCATCCTTAGATCATAATGAATTTGCTTTTAGCATCTACTAAATAGATTTTGAAGCTAGTCTTGCAATTTTTGTATTTTACTTGGGTCAATTTAATATTCTCTTATTTTTGAAATATAATTTTATTGATACTATTAATTATCCTATTTAAGATTGGTTGCAAGATCCTATTTAATATTATAGTTTCAAAATGGCACTAGATAATTTTATAACATAACTATACTTAACAATGACATATTTTGTTATTTTCTACAAACAATGTTTTTATGATTTTATTGAGTTCATTTATTATTTCAATCAAAGATAAGTATAGAATTTAAGAATTTTTTTATTAACTTATCTTTATGACTAATTAAAATTTAAAAATATTATACATATATATATATATATATATGATTTTTTTTAAATATGATTTTTTAAAATATTTATAAGATATTTTTTCTTCTTCATTAAGATCTTTATGTTCTTGAAAGCTCCACAAGCATTGAAATGTAACAACACAGCTTGTTTTTACTTATAGATCATTACTCAGTTTGTTTTGATATGCATCAAATTTGATCTAATCATGTCATGATCCCAACATCCTTTGCTTGTCTATTAATTCACTTATGTCTTGTATCTAGTAAAAACCTTATCTTTAAAAGAATTAACATAAAAAATACCTTAAACATACACATTGATATTTTGGGTTTTGAAACACCCACTTAAAAATAATAAAGTGTAAGAAAATTATGTAACAACAAACAATTGAAAGCATTCATTTCAGTGTGGTCATCATAATCCTTTTTTTATTTATTTTTAAATCAAGTTTAATATGTTTTTATACAATTTGTTGGGTCCTTGTGTATCAGCTGTGCATGCTTAGAGCAAGAGGCATTGGTGGAAGCAAAAGAATCTTCCAAAGCTGGATTACAATTAGGATGATGCAAAGGCTTTACTCACAACCCACAAAAGCAGCAAGAAGAGAGAGAGGGGCCAACCACATGAAACACAAAAAAGCAATCAGGATGAAAAGGCACAGCATCTGTTGTGGCCAGCCTCTGAGGGGCCAACCCCCTGACCCAACTGACAGCTCAGGACCACATCAGGCTTTTCCATTGCCTGGTCTTGACATAACTAACTCATGTTCTTTGCCAATGATGTTCCTCTTCTAGAATTGTCTCATACACTCATTTATTCATAAATATATACATATATATATATATATACACACACATATGCATACATGTGTGTGTCTATGCCACTTATATAGTGGGTGTTGTATAAACAGGATACAGGCTGCCCTTCCCCTTTGGTTGGGCAAAGGGACCTTTCAACAAAACACACACAATGGAGTTCTGCTTCATCTCATGTTCATCCATATTTTGTAGTAAAAATGGTGCAAGCCTTGCTGATCCAAGATTAGGATTTCTTCTTCTCATTGTCCATTGTGCTCATTCATAAAACCCATTGCACAGTTGTGTCACCTGCAATTTTTTTGCCAGTGTAACAACACCCCATGCAGTGCTTCATGTGGAAATGATTTTCCAGATAATCATATTCAAATGCATGCAATATATATATATATATATATATACATGTTTGGGAAGATTTAATCATATAAAATGAATGCTGGTGACCACATACACATAAAAGATAAAGCTGCTTTAGCCTCCAAAAGGCTGCTTCTGCTGCCCTTTTGTACCATTGCTGTGAGACTCTGAAGACATAATATAAACAACAGCTTGAACGTTACTTAGGATGCCCCACTTGTTGTCAGCCAGCCTGAATGCATGCAGTGGGGCCCAATCCCTTGAGAATGGCCCACACTAAATTATGTGCACCTCCATCCATTATTTGACACAACATCCCTTGTGGTTTGCACAGTGACAATATCCCAAGAATGGATGTCATTTGGAGGACTTCCATCCATACTAGGTTGGGCAAAGGATACAACTTTTACCACTGCCCAACCCACTCAAGGGTTTGGGCAGCAAGCCAAACTTTCAACATTGTGTGATCTGCTGAGATTGTTTAATGTCATTAGACTTGAATGCACAGAATTTACTGCT
Organism: Physcomitrellopsis africana; assembly: GCA_036785485.1. Classification (NCBI taxonomy): domain Eukaryota; kingdom Viridiplantae; phylum Streptophyta; class Bryopsida; order Funariales; family Funariaceae; genus Physcomitrellopsis; species Physcomitrellopsis africana. Next base: position 95,769 of record JAWRVF010000335.1, read on the forward strand.
TCTTTCCTTTTCCACTCGCTCATGTCTTGTATTGCAATCCCACAATCATTCTCACCTCTATTTGTGTTGCATCTTGGTAGGATTTGTTGGGTTTGTTGTGCCTTGCATCATGGTTGCTTTCTCATTTGATTTTCTTTTTTCTTTTTTCTTTCCAGTTACTCACAATCTTCTGTTTGTATGACAACAATTGTTGTGCAAACTTGACAGTCAATTTTTATGCAATTTTGATTTATTGATAATTTTTTTCTTTGCTTTGGTTTTTCTCAAATAATATTCTTGAGTTTGCTTATTCTTTTATTTGGTTTCTTTGTTTGGTTTTGCTTCTTGTGTACTATAGTTGTGCCACACTTTGTTTGGATACATTAGTTGTTTATGATAATATCTTTATTTGGCAATAGAGGTTATATTTGGTCATATAGATATGTATTCAAGCTCTTCTTAAGTTTGTGCTAGCATCACAAGGAATTATACTGGAACTCATACATAACATTGTTGTATAAATTAACATTTGGTGCTTTCAAAAGCTGTATTTTATGACATATTTAAAGGAAGTTATTAGTAGACTGAGACTTTATTAATATTTATATATAAATTCTAAAGCTATATTAATTATATGAAAGTACAATCTCAATATTTTTTTAGATTTTATTTAAAATATATATAATTTTAAAAATATATTTTATATAAATTTTATGTAATATATGTATATATATATATCATAGTTATTTAATACACATATAACATTAATTTTAATAAGTTATGTTATGTATTTAAAATTTTAAAAATATAAATAATATAATTATTTTATATATTATCTATAATATTATAATTATTTACTACTTCTTATCTTAAAGAGGCAAAAAAAAGCCAAAGTTATGTAGCAAGGAGGCAATAAATTTATTGTCTATGGACATCTATCTAAAGAATGTTATTTTTGTTAAAAATTGTAAGAAAATAATATTTTTATTTTTACTTTAAGAAATTGATCAAACTATATAAAAAAAATCAACTTGATGCTATTACTTTTCTTTTTATATTATAATTGCTACTTTATTCACTACAAAAAATTAATGTTTATCTAATTTTCTTTCTTTAGATGTGATCCTTCATAAAACTAACATAATTTGAGTTGGCACTCTCATCTAAACTATATAACAAAACTTCTTATATCACAAGAAATATTTTTCTTCTATAGTATTTAATGATAACTTTTTATATGTTCTTAATTATTCACAATAATAATAATTTAGATTATTCTCTTCTTGTAATATTTTTGAATGTGAATACATAATTTGAGTAAAAATTATATTCACAATTACTAATATAAATTATTGACTTTGCACCTTCAATCTTATTAATGATTCTAAATTGTGACAATATTTATTTTTTTAAAAAAATATCAAAATAGGCCTAATAAATACTAATTTATAAAAAATAGACCTAACAAATTTTTAATTTCTAAAATAGTTCTAACAAATATTGATGTATAAAAAATAGGCCTATCAAATTTAATTTTTTTAAAATAGTCCTTGTGATAGAATTGTAGAGTCTAATATAGCAGTATAGTTGCAAAAAGAGATTTGAGACTAGATCTCTTGGCACAGATTCTAATGGAAGATCCAAGGAAAAGCAGCCTCTTGGCTAAGGATCTTAGAGGGATAGCGCTTCTTGAAAGAAAATTTTATAAATTGAAATATTATGATGTATAAAAAGTTTTTTTTTTTTTTTTTTTTTTTTTTTTTTAATATTAAAAATAGGCTAAATTTTTTTAATTTTAAAACTTAAATATGAAAAATGATCAAAAATATTAGATTCTACTTTGAAAGATTTTTAACAAATTTTCATTTAATGATTAAGCTTTTTATAGCAATTACAATGATTGGTACATTTGATACACTCACAGCCTTTAATGACTGTCTGTTTTTTCTTTGGTTGTCTAGGTGGCCTACGTGTGTTTAGAGGTAGCATTGTTAAATCTAACTCCAATAAGTTGTTATTTGATTCTCAACACTTTTGATGTAAAATATGATAGACAACACCTTTGTATGCTTTGCAATAGCATGCAATTATAAAGCACCTGTGTACACACTTGCACAGATCAATTCTTTAGTACAAAAGAACCATTGTGACATATTTACATGGAATACCAAGATGTTGCCATTTATAATATGTACAAGTATTGCTCCACAAATTGATGATGTAATTTAGTTTGCCTTAACACATTCATATTTAATGTAACTTGGATGTCAAATATTGTATCCTCTAGCAAAAATGATATTGTTTTGAAGTTAATCTTTGGCCTTCAATGCTAACATTGTTGTCTATAAAGCAAGTACATCTTAGTAGTTAAAAAACCAATCCATAAGCTAGTTGCAAATATTTTTCATCTTATAAATGTATAGATTTTTTGCTTCCATCAAGCATTGGTTTAGCAATTTTGCTATATTAGATGTTAAATGACCATATCAATATCCTTCAAAGAATACCATTGTTCAAGTATTTGGCTTTGACTACTTAATCTACATGGTAGCATCTTTTGAAATTGCCCTCATCTTTGCACAAATTGGAAATGATTGCATATGCTATATTTCAAAGTAAATTCTTCATTTTCAGATTTTTAAATTTTTTAAAAAGTTTTCAATAAAGTGGCACATATAAATACCATGAAAAGTATTTGAAAAGATTAATTATACAACTTCAAAAACTTTCTTTTGGTAGTCCAAAAAGAAGGTCATTTATAATATATATATTCACCAATTACATAATATTATAAAAATAATTTTTTAAATGATTCAAAAAATTATTTTTAATTCTCATTGTTCTTAGCATCTATGATAATAAATACTATTAGATATAAAGCTCTTTCATCTTCCATTGAAGTTATATATAGAAGGATTCCTAAAAAAAGTTTCTTGTAGATGAATTCTATCAAGAATGATTAGAAAGTTGTAGCTAAAGAAAAATCCTCATGTCAATGTATAAAATGTAATAAAAAAACAATCAAAATATAAAGACTTGCCATGTATTCTATAAGCTATAGTAATAATAATGCTTCTTGGATTTGCTTATAATAGCTTCATATAATATCTTGGAAGATATTCATAGCTCTCTTCTTTGGTACAAATCAATTGACTCAATACTTTCTTTTTTCTATGCCATGCTTGCTAATATGAGATTGTAATGCCATGATTTCTTTTTACATCTTCAACAATTTATGTTGGTTTATGTATAATAATTTATTAAAGGTGCTTGCATATTACTTTTACTACCCATGCTACTATTGCTTAGCTGTTCTTCAAATGTGCAAGTCTAATACATGAATGATTGTTGTTATGCACACACTTTATGAATGCTGAACTTGTTGTCAATTTTATTGTATATAATATCTATGAGTAGTCTTCAATTTTATACTTTACAATGTAAAATTTTTGTAGCCTTTCCAATATAGTATTGTGTTATATAAAAGTCAGTTTGAAAATATATTGGACATTTGAATGTGGAAGTATTTTAACTTATTTTGAAGTTTTTCTTGCAATTAAGAAAAAAAATACGTGAGATTTTAAAAAACACTTGTAGTAGGAATTGTAATTCTTTTAAAATCCTAAAGTTAATCAATTTTTACTTCTATCAATTTTAAATTACATCCTTGCTACCACCAACCATGAAGCTAATTCCTCCTATGACTTAGGAAAAGATAGAGAATGACATACAAATAATAATATAGTAAGTACCAACTTTATTTTCAGATGGAATTATTTAGATAATTTTCAAGCTCATTTGTATGTCTATAATTCATTTTTAATACAATTGATTGTCCTTCAAGCTTGAATTCTACTAATACTTTTTAAGCTATTAGAATGGTTTTTACTTAATATTTTTAATACTATTATTATATTATAACATAGCTATAGAATAAAAGAACAAAAAAAAAATATATGTTATAAAAAAGCTTAATTGAAGATTATATTATAAAATTATTTAAAAAAATATAGATATAAAAAATAAAAAAATAATAAAAAAATTTAATATTAATATTATCTTTTTATAAAAAAACTTCTACTTATTTTGTAGAACCATTAATAAGACAAAATATGTAGATTAGCAAAAATATTACTACAAAAATTTTATGATCAAAGTAAAGGATAGTTTTTAATAAAAATTATCTAAAAAAATATTGGATTGATACTTGGAGAGGGCCGATTGTGAACCACGGTTAGAATTAAATTCCAAGGTACAAAATCTTGTACCTACAATAGATAGAAAGTTCTTTTGTTGATTGGAAAATGGAATTCGAGAGCAAAATCAATAGAATTTTCTTAAGCATTGATTTTAAAGTTTTTAGATTTGTAATGACTTTGTAAAAGCTATATAAAGTCAAGATTCTATTTGAATGACTTTGGATATTAAAAAATAAAGTAGATTTGTATTTTTAATCATATTGAAAGTTTTATTGTAATTCTTTAGATAAAACATTGTGGATTGGTGAATATAATTGTGTTAAATGTCTATTATAAATTTGAATTTAATCCAATAATTAAATCAAAGATTATTAGAATTTAAATAAGTTAGTGTCAAGGATATGAGAATACAGAGCAAGAAACTTGAATTGGAATAAGGTTTCAAAGAAAAACCAATAAGAACTTGAATTAATCAGATGAATACACAAACAATACCAAGAAAAGTGAGCTATAACTCTAAGAGATGTATTGTTGAGACTGAAGAATTCTTCAACCCTGACTTCCATATATATCCCTATCTAGGATGCTTCTTGAGCAGCTTCCATCAAACTAAGAAGCTTCTCAAGTAGCTTCTATCAACTAAGGAGCTTCTTGAATTCCTTCTACTAATTATGAAGTTTTTTGAGCTACTTTCACTAACTAGGAAGCTTCTGAATTGACTTTCATTAACTCAAGAACCTTTAGAATATTCTAAAAGATTGTATAAAATTTTAAAGCATATATTCTTAATATCACTTCTTTTTCTAGCAATGAATTCCAAGAAAAAGTTCTATCTTTTTTTATACGTAAAAAGTCAAGAATATATTGCACTAATAAAGCTATGTATTTTGTTCTTTATTCTTGGATAATAGATTCTACTGGTCCTTGAAGAAATTGCTTATGCCTTGAGTTAGTACCTCCATTATTAAAACATCCCATTCAATGATCTAATCTTCATTGCGGCTTTCAAAACATCATCCAAATAAGATCTTAGGCTTAAAAGGATTCACCTTTTCAAGCTCAAGCAATATCACTAAAGATTGAGTATTAGAATTAAGACTTGTATGGTTGGATCTTGCTCCTAATGGCTCCAACCAAGGCCATACTTGACACTAAAATGTATTGTTTTGACTTTGCTCAATTGAAGGCTGTGAAAATTGTACTAATTTATTCGAAGCTTGCATAGCAAGTGAATCTTTTAAATCTTGTTCTCTCCATACTTAAAGATTTGCCATGGTAATTAACTTGCTTCTATTATTTTATTCTATCTTGGAATAAATGGCTACATATTGATGAAGGTTTTAGTTTACCTCTTCCCCTTTAATGAGTATTTTTTAAATCCAATCTTCACCAAAAAGTTATTATTGAACATGTTTGGATTTGTAGGGCTAGAGTGGATGAAATCCTTGTACCTTTTGAAGCATATTGGTGAGATTTTTGGCAGGTTCCCATGTCCACTCATTAATATCATAGTCTTGTCAATAAATAAGATATTTTAATTTATTCCATCTTTGCCATAAAGTAAGTGTCTTTTTAATCTCATATTCTTTATGGTCTTTGATTTCAATACTAGGTGGCAATTGTTGTACTCTTTCCAAAATATACAACTTTTTATAAGGTTCTAAAATAGAGACATGAAAAAATTGGATGTACCTTCATAAAAGATGATAATTCCAAGTGATATGCCATTGGATTAATTTACTTTTGGATATGAAATGGTCCTAACCTCTAATATTCCAACTTATCACATAGCTATTTAGTCTTGATATTTTGTTGAAGAAGCCATATTTTATTTTTAATATGAAAAGAAAATAGTTGATTTTTGAATTTATATGCAAATGCTTTATAAGCATCTTGAACTGCTTACAATTGAAGCTTCAAAATTGTTTGGTATTGTGGTAGATACTTTGTAAATCCTTCAATTGCTAGATTGTTATTCTTTGGTATACTTTATGGATCAAGTTTTATATAATATCTATAGTTGGAATAAAATAGTATTTATTCAATTGGAATATGAATAATATTATTATATATCAACTTTATTAAAAATAGATAGAAGATCCAATTGTCTTATTGATAGTTGATACTACATCATAATTATTATTTCAAAATTTGATTAACTTGTTCTATTTGGCCATTAGTTTGAAGATGGAAAGCCAAAAAAAGTTTAATGTCCACCTTCAATATTTCAAAAAGATATTTTTAAAACTTAGATATGAATTGGGACTCTTGATCAAATACATTTGCATGCAATAAGCCATGATATCAATATATATTACCAAGAAAGAGCCTTGCCATTTCTTCACTAGATATAGTCTTCTTGTAAAGAATAATATGAGCCATCTTTGTGAGTCGATCAATGACCATAAGGATGCTATTCAATGAATTGGATGGCAATAGATTTGTGATGAAATCCATTGAAATAAAAGACCATGACTATTTTGGAACAAGTAAGAATTATAAAAGTTCATAAGGGCAATGTTGAGGATTTTTAAACCTTGTTTAGATGTTGCAAGAGAGTACAAAGTCCTTCACCACCTTTCACATTTGAAACCACCAAAAATCTTGGAAAATAGGTTCAAAGGTCTTGTTAAATCAAAAGTGACTTACAGTTGAAAAGTCATGGCAAGATTAAAGAACATGCAACTATGTTGGTCCTTCTAGGATATACAAATGTTCTTCAAAGTATAAAAGATCTTTTTCAAGCTTGATCTTGTTAGTATTTTTTTTGAGGTGACGCTTAATATTAAAGGCCAAAGCATGATTAGTGGTTGCAACATGCATCTCATTAAAGAAATTGGAATCAATAGGTATCAATGTAATAGTGGTGCAAAAGAAAAATTGCTCTAGTTTCAACAAAGTTGTAAATTGTTGATCAAATGCTGCCTCTCCTACCTTTGATATAAGATATAATCTCTTTAATAAAGCATGAGACAATCCTTGTTGCTTTCTAGGTCAATAAGTTATAAAAAAGTTAAATCAAGATAACAACATATTCCATCAAGCTTGACGGTAATTAAGAACACAAGTTGCTATAAAATATTTCAGATTCTTGTGATTTGTGTATACAATCACAGGATGCATTGCTCCTTTGAAAAAATGATACCATTCTTGAAAAGAATCCACAATAATAACAAGTTGCTTATTGTGGATTTTATAATTAATTTCGGCAATAGAAAGTTTTTGAAAATAAAATACAACAAGATAGAATTTATTGTCTATATCCATTTGTGAAAGTATAGTCCCTAATACAAAATCTGAAGCATCAATTTTCATATAGAATTCTTTTATAAAGTCTGGATGCACTAAGATTGGAGCTATAATAAATGCCATTTTGAAGTCTTGGAATATCTTTTCTACTTAAGGCCTTGATTCCAACTTGTCTTGGCATGTTAATTGAATAAGAGAAGTGGCAACTTAAGAATAATTTTTAATAAAGATTTAATAAAAGTTAACAAATTCAAAAAAATATTATATATCTTTTATAGTCTTTAAAATGGACAAGTATATAACCGCCTCCACCTTCTACAGATCCATCATCAAATCTTTAGTAGATACGATATATTTCAAAAATTCAATCTTAAGTTGATAAAATATACATTTTTCTAGCTTGGTATACAAACTTGTATCTCATAGCTTTTATAATACCAACTTTACATGCTCCATGTGTTCTTTTAAATCTTTTGAATAAATTAAGATATCATCAAGATAGATCATTATGAACTTGTCTAAATGCTCTTGAAAGATGTTGTTTATTAAATGTTGAAAGATAGCAGATGCATTTGTTAATCCAAAAGGCATGACATTATATTCAAAATGTCCATACTTTATCCAAAATATGATCTTCCATTCATCTCTTTCTTTCGTCCATACTAAGTTGTATGATCCACAAAGATCTATCTTGGTATAGATTTTGGTTTGGTCAAGTTGTTCCAAAAATCTTGACATTAACAGTAGTAGGTAACAATTCTTTACCATTATCTTATTCAATCTCCAATAATCAATGTACATATATAAAGAACCGTCCTTCTTCTTCACAAAGAATATAGATGTATTTCTTGGAGACTTTGAATGCTTAATGAAGTTCTTTATAAAATTTTTATCAATATAATCTTTTAATATTAAAAGTTTATTTTGAGAAAGATTATAGATTGGGCCAAAAGGTTGTAGCAATCCTTCCTAAAGATCTATGGCACAATCATATGGTTGATATTCTTGTAATATATCAATATTTTTCTTCTAAAAAATATCTTAAATTTTTCTATATTGCTCTAGAATATTTATTCATGAAGTTATATCTTTTTTAATTGGAATTGTATAAATAAAAAATGGTGTACCTTCTTTGGCCAATCTTATAAAAGTCCTTGCTTCAACAAATAAAGATTTATCAACTTGTGACTTTTTTTGAAGTTTTCTTATAGGAATTTTTATTAAAAATGTCATTCTTCATGATTTTCAATCTATAATTGGATTATGTTTTTTTAATTAAAAAAAATCCAAGAATAATAGGATTTAAAAAAGTCTTAATAATATTGAACATAATTTGATTGCTATGATCTTTGAACAACACTTCTATAGGCGTGATTTCATGGGTGATACTACTAGAAGATAAAAGTTGTCCATCTATTATTTTTAATTGAATAGGTTTGGATTTTTATACTAAAAGAATTTTATAAAGCTTAACAAATACTTTATGTATAAAACAAGCGGATGCTCCCAAATCCAATAAGGTGATTGTTTGAAGCCTTTGAGGGCCAAAATACAAAAAAATTATAAAACAATCAGCAAATTGAGCAGAAAGAGAGGAACTTGAATAATTTTATAATGTTGGATTATCCAGCCACATGGTCCCTACTGTGACTGAATATTATTATTTTCCTAAACAATTGTACTCGTAGTTTTGATAATATGTCAATTTTATTTCTTTGAAGAATTGCCAACCTTGTGGCCTTCTTTGCTACAATATAGGCATATACCTTCTTTCATTTGATGCTTTTTTTTTGTGGACTAAAAAATTTAAAATATATTATATCTAATTGCATATCTTTGACTTTTGAATGTGAATTTAGAATGCTTGTTGATATAGTAGGAATATATCTAATTGCATGTTGTCTTGCTGAAGCCTATAAATGTTGACCTTGATAACATTGAAATAATCAATTATCATATATTTTATGGCTTGGCTAATGGCTTTATTAAGCAATTATAGATCCAAAAGTGACAATAACAAATCCTTCATATCATTTTTTAGTCTCCAATAGAATTGATTCATTAAGGCTTCTTCATCCTAATTGATGTCATACGCTAATTGCCTAAAATGAGATATATAAATTATTACAAAATACGTCCCTTGATGCAATGCTTGGATCTTAGTTGTTGTCCAATGAACCTTGTCATATTCTCCAAATGAATCTACAAATGCTTCAATGAAAATTTCAAAGTTGCTCAAAATTGGTGATTTTTTTTCAAACAAGGAAACAAACTATGATAATGCTTACTCCGTAAGCAAGGTGCCAACCAATCCAATCCATGATTCTTGGATAAGTATTAGATTATAGGACCATTATTAATTAAATTTGATTGACAAATCCTTGGAACTTTGAACAAGTACCATCATATTTCTTTGGAAGACTAATTCAAGGTTCCTTATGTTGTCAAACAAGTGGATTTTCTTGGTATAGTATAGGTAGTATTGTATCTTCAAGTACAAAAGTTGGAAGTAGATGTAGTCTACATTGTAATATTCTAGATGTTAATTCATTATTAAATTTTGTAACAATCTCATCAATCTTCACAATTTTAGCAAATAAAATAGTAAGAGTACTTATAATGGCATCTAATTTAGACTTGAAAGATTTGGTCATGACCTCCAACCATTTTAAGAGAAAAAAAAAAAAAAAAAAATTATAAGAAGATAATATCAATTTAGAAGAGGGTAATCCACAACCTCTAAAATATTGGTATACCTTTAAGTAAAGAGATAATTCACTCTTTAATAAGAAAGATCCAACTTTGATATTGAAGATAAAGTCAATTTTGACAAATTGTCAAGAATATGAGAATACAAAATAAGAGACTTGAATAAAAACCAAGTTTTAGGAAGAAATCAACAAGAACTTGAATTAATTAGATGAGTACACAAACAACACTAAGAAAGGTGAGCTAGAACTTTAAGAGATGCATTGTCAAGATTAAAGAACTCTTCAGTCTCAACTTCCATATATATGTCTATCTAAGACACTTTTTGAGTAGCTTCTATCAAATTAAGAAGCTTCTTGAGTAGCTTCTACCAATTGGAAAGCTTCTCAAGCTCCTTCTACCAACTAGAAAGCTTCTCAAGCTCCTTCTATCAATTGGAAAGCTTCTTAAGCTCCTTCTATTAACTACAAAGCTTCTAAAACTACTTTCACAAATTAGGAAGCTTATCAATTGACTTTCACTAATTCAAGAACCTTTAGAATATTCTAGAAGGTTTTGTAAATCTCCAAAGCATATGTCCTTAATAGCTAAGGTGTTAAAAATTGGATTTTTAGGATTAGTTAGGATTTTTGTAATTTTAAGCAATGTTCTAATTAAATTAGAATGATTTTTTTAAACTAATAATTAATTTAATTTTTAATATTTGTATAAAATTTTAAAATATATAAATGGTGTAAAAATAAAATATTAATATTGGAAGATTAGTGTTAAGGTTAGAAAAGGAAAGCAACCAATACGTAAGAAGATTAGGAGCATTTTTTTTCTAATTGATAAATTCAATTCCCTTCAAATTTTTCATGCTTCTTTTCTACTAATATATTAAGAGATATAAAAATTTTGAATGAAGATCAACAATTAATTTAATAACTATTGAGGTTTTAAATTTGCTATTGGATTTGATTAAAATTTGATTAAGATATTAGGATTTTATTAGAATTTTATCAAGGTTTATTTAGGATATTAAAATTTTATTAAGATTTTATTAAGATTTTATTAGGAATTGACTAAGATTTGATTTAAGATTTGACTAAGATTTGATTTAGGATTTGATTTAGGATTTGATTTAGGATTTGATTTAAGATTTGACTTAGGATTTAAAGTAAGGTTTGATTGGAATTTGACTTAGGATTTGATTTATAATTATATTAAGATATGATTAGGATTTAATTAGAATTTAATTAAGATTTGATTAGAATTTGATTAAAATTTGATTGGAATTTATTTATGATTATATTAGAATTGTTAGATTGTTAGTTAGTTGTAATATATAAGTGTATCTTTTTACAACCAAGTGCTTGGTGTATTTTTAAATAAGATAACATGTAATACAACACTGCTTTACTTGATCCTTATTTGAACTTCTTTTAAGATTATAAATTATAATCCTTATTTAATATATTTCAAGATTAAATATTATTATTTTATATAAAATTTAATTTGAAAATACATTGAATATCTAATTATGGGAGGATTTCAACTTACCTTGAAGTTCTTCTTATAATTAAAAACAAATATATGATGTGTTTAAAAACACTCATCTTAAGAATTGTAATCCTCTTAAAATCCTTAAATTTTAGAAAGGATGATCAAAAGATTATTTTTGGAGTAGATTGAATAAAGGCTAGAAAATTAAATGGCTCTAAATGAATTGGTCAAGGAATTTGAGAAGAAATTTGGTTAATTATCATGACAAATAAGATAACGGTCGGATTTTAGAATAAGTGAGTTATTCTTATAAATGGCTGATGAAGGCTTAAAAGAGAAGTTGTTCATTCATCTAGCTAACATGACATCTAAAAATGGATTTACAAACAATTAGAGGCTAGTAAAAGAGATAGTGGAACTTATAGCCAAACAACAAAGGATTAAGACTCATGGCTTGTCATCATGATTGGAGCTAATGCCTACCTTTCAAATTTTAGTATTATCTCAGAAAATGATCAAGCCTCTTCAAAATGATACTTTTGAAGAATTAATTAAAGGCATATAGGATTTAAAGGTGGAGATGATTGAATTGAAAAGATCTCCAATAGCAAGCTCTTTGAAGACATTTGAAGACTTAAAAGAATTTGTAGAAAGATATATGTGGTGTTATAATTTAGACCATAAATATGGTGAATGTGATAGTTATAAAGATACAATTAAAAAGAATATTGTATATTTTAAGGATGGTAAGATAAGACTAATAGGTTTTAATGGAAAAAAATAGAATCTTATTCTATTATAATAGAATAAAAAATAATTAATATTGCTTCTTCACTAGCCATAGAAGCCATGATCAAAGGAACTAAAATTATAAAAAATATGATTGGATAAAATGATCCATTTGATATTATTAGTATTAATATATTTTTTGATAGAAATCAATAGATTAATAATTTGCATGATACTATGGTTGAGGAGAAGAGAGGCAAGGCTATTCATAAAAAAGATGTTATTAAACTAGCAAGCAAGAGTAGATTTCTAAGAAATAAGGAAACTTCTCAAGAATGAAAATCAAAGAAGATATTTTTTTCTATTTATCCTGATGATATACCATTATAAAAAAAATGATGGGAGAAAGGTAAAAAAAAAGAGAAAGATGGTAGAATAAGTCTAAAAAAGATTTTAAATGCCAAGATTCAATTTACTTTGAGAGAGACTTTTAGTATAATAAAGAGGAATTTTCATGAACTAATCATTGATGGAATAAAAAAAGAAGACAAATGACAGTTGAAGCTATTATAGTGAAAGTATTAGATGCTTGTGTAACTAAAGATGAGGAGGAAGAAATACAATAAGTATTTACACAATTTGTATTATCAAAGTTTAGAAGTAGAATTGATATAGAGGATAGGGCTTAGATTAATTACATTGAGGATATAGAAAGATATCAAACAAAAAGCATATCAATAGAATCTTTCAAAGGAAAGAAGATTTTATAGGAAGTATGTGTTATCAATTCTTTAAAGGGAGATGATAATAAGATGGGAAGTAAAGAGCTATTTAGCCTCTTATTGAACTAGGGCTACTATAGAGATACAAGTAAAGTTGGAAGATTCTAAAGATTTGGTCTTGACTTTAATTGATCATGGATCAAAAATCAACATCATGTCTAAATAGATACATGAGAAGAATAAGTGACAACCATGCTTAGATAATTAAAGCTATAAATAATAAGCAAGGTAATCTATATAAGACTTGTCTAGCTATAAAGACCAAGATTAGAGATGTGGAGGTAGAATAAAACTTTTTTGTGTAAAATTCTATTATATAATTGATAATACTTGGTTAGCACTATATTATAGCTGCTATGATGGAAACTAAAGTCATGGATGATGGTTCATATTATGCTAGGATTTGTAGTTGCGATGGAAAGAAAGTTGTGTAATTTCTTATTATGAAGCCTATTCATAAAAGACACAAAGAATAATTGAGAAAAATGCCTTTAGAGTCAAGAAATAGATTCTTGGATTTTTAAAAGACACCCATATAGAATAGAGATACATAGATGAAAATAGATTATTTTCAAATCCCAATGTAGATAGCTTTTATTTAAATTTTTTAGATTTGATTGGCAATAGATTGGTGAATTTTGAAAGAATTCAAGATTTAAATTTTACAAATAGAAGAAGAATAAAAAAATTTAAAAAAACTTTAAAAAAGTAGATTTTATTTTAAATAATGAAGCTATAGTTGGAATATTAGGAAAATCAAATTTAGAAGATAGATTGATATAAGTTTTAAAGAACTTAGCTACAAAAATGGATGAAAATGTTATGATGGAGATACCTCAAGGAAGGCTTATAAGAAATTAGAAAGAAAAGTAATACATGCTAGATTTATTACAAGCTATGAGTAGAAACTTAAGCCCATCATATAAATCAAATATAAGATTGTAGTTAAAAAAATGGAACCAGTGGCCACTCAATTACCACTTGATATTATGGAGTATATTAAACAAATAGTCAAGGAGGCATGATTAAAAGAGAAGTATAAAATTAAATATCAATTTATTCAAGGATCATTATTTAAGCTAAAGATTAGAAGGGATGATTTCTTGGCACATACTAGAAGATGTGTATGTTTGGAGGAGGTAGATATTATATTTTAATTACTTATAATATATAAAAATCAATCAAAATATATAACATATTCATAAATTCTAATATGTGTTAGAATAATTAAAAAAATAATTTAAAAAAATTGATGTAAATTTTTTTTTTTGGTTTATTTTTTCCTAATTTAATTATGGTGTTTAAATTATATGGAACTTGGATATTTAATATGAAGCTTTGAGAAGAGATTTAGAACCTAGAAGATTAAAATTCAAGCTATTAAAAGATTTATTTGAAAAGATGAAAATATGGTATGGAGGGATGAAGGCAAGGGATAGAGGACTTCATTCCATTGATCAAACTTTATCTCTATTGGTCGGTCTTTATTAATAATAGAATTTTAGTAAGCTATTTGTAGCCATTTTAAGGATTTGGGAAACTTCAAAGAGAGCATTTAAGAAGACAAAGTAAAGGTTTTAAAGTTTAGGTTCTAAGTAAAAATTTAAATATAAAAATTAGAAAATTCAAAATTAAGATGAAGGAAATATAGCCATTCAAAGTTAAGGCATAGATTTAAGACATGTTGTCACTCTTTTGAGGATGTAAGGAATTGTACAAGAAATTTTGGAAATTAAAAGATATAGTTGAAGAGGTGATTTTAAGACCTATATCTTGTATAGAAGAATTTTTATATTTGGAATTCAATAAAAAGAGATATTAGAAGTTGAAAACAATACATCTAGTTCTAAGATAGTAAGTAGATCATTTTGTTGATAGTGATGATTCCTGCCATGTCTTGAGCTTTTGAACAAATTTTTATTTAAAAGTATTTAAAAAGATAAATTATTACGTTAAAAACCTATATACTAATTTTCATAGCATTTGGATATTTTATTTGTGAGATATGAAGAATTTAATATATGTATATCTATAAACAAAGGTTTAAAGCTACTATTAGGATTTTGACAATATTTCAAGATCCGGATTGAATCTATAATTGAAATTTAGTACAATAGTTGTTAAAAGTATATCAATATTTTATATAAAATTTGAAACCACTTGGACATTTGATTGGAAGATATATGCTATTGGAATTCAGAAAAAATCTTTTTTTAGGATATATAAGCTTTATAATATTTTACTATCTATTTGGATATTTTTGTCTATCGAAGACTTATGTATTTGATATAAATGCTCTAATAGGGACAATTTTTATATAAATTTGGATTTTTTCTTATCTTAAAATTTTATTAAGCAATTAATAACAATAAAAAGTATAGTTCTTTTTTGAGACAAATTTTCTCTATCTATAAAGAACATATACTTTAGAAGTTCACAAAATCTTTTAGAATATTTTAAAGATTCTTGAGTTCGTGAAAGTTGATTGAGAAGCTTCCAAGTTGGTAGAAGGAGCTTGAAAAGCTTTTTAATTGGTAGAAATTACTCAAAAAGCTTCTTAGATAAGAATATATATGGGAGTCAAAGCTGAAGAGTTCTTCAATCTTGACAATACATCTCTTAGAATTCTAGCTCACCTTTCTTGATGTTGTTTATGTACTTTTGCACTTTTATTTATGGCATAAGCATTATCATGATTTGCTCCCTTATTTGAAAAAAGATTATCAATTTTGAACAACTTTGAAATTTTATGAAAGCATTTATAAAAGCATTGGGAGAATATGACAAGTCTTATTGGGCAACAGTTAAAATCCAAGCATTGTGCCAAAGGGTGCATTTTGTATCAATTTATGCATCTAATTTTATACAACTAGCATATGACATCAATTGGGATAAAAAAGCTTTAATGATTCAATTCTATTGGAAATTAAGAGATGATGTAAAGGATTTGTTACTATTACTTTTAAATCCAAAATTGCTCAATGAAGCCATTAGTTAAGCTATAAAATATGATAATTGGTAACTCCAACATCATCAAAATTAATATTCATGGATTTCAGTAAGACAATACATATGTTAAAGAACTAGAAGTTAGAAGCCACAACACTTAGCATCAGTAAGGTTGCACACAAAGAGAAGTGCGGAATGAGATAGCTCTCACTTCCAACACCCTTTACTTATAAGTGGAGTTCACATCCAAAGTACATAGGCTCCATCTACATTCATCTAAAAGCCAGCCGCCTAACGAGACCCTAAATCCAGCCGCCTGTCAAGACCTTAAACCTAACCGCCTGTCGAGACCCTAGCCGCCACTTAATCCCTAGTTGACTTTTGACTATTAGAAACTTACTATGGTTAAACTCCAAGTAACTCTTTCTTAAACTTTAACACTCCCACTTTTCTAATTGTCAAAAGGCTTTTAAGCCTAATGCCTTTATCAACTCGTGGTGTCTATCCTTCACTAATGCCTTTGTAAGTACATCAGCAAGCATCTCTTTTGTAGTACAATACTTCATACCTATTATACCATCTTCAATCTTCTCTCGTATGAAATGATGTTGAATATCAATGTGCTTCGTTCTTGAATGGTGCTTTGGATTCTTGGCAAATGCAAGACATCCTTGATTGTCACACATTATTGGAGTTGCTTTTGTTTGCACTAATCCAATGTCTTCTAAGAGTTGCCTTATCCAACAAGCCTCCATTGCACAATGACTTGCTGCCATGTACTCAGCCTCCATGGTTGATCTTGCAATGGTAGGTTGTCTCTTGCAATTCCATGAAATGACTCCCACTCCAATAAAGAACACATATCCCGTTGTGGATCTTCTATCATTTACATCTCCAGCCCAATCCGCATCGCAATAACCTTGCAAATCAATGTTCTTACCACCAAGGCATAATTTGAAGTCTTTAGTACCTTTTAAGTACCTCAATATCCTCTTTACCGTTGCCCAATGCAAAGGTCCAGCCTTAGACATGTGTTGGCTCACAACACTCACCACATATGCAAGATCCACTCTTGTGGCCACCATTGCATACATAAGTGAGCCAACTGCTGCCTTGTATGGAATACTTTGCATCTCACCTTCAACTTGAGCAAACTCCTCATCCGTGAGCTTCATCAACTTCAAATTTGCCTCCAAAGGTGTTCCAATGGGCTTACACTCCTCCATGTTGAATCGTTTCAACACTTCTTCAATGTACTTGCTTTGACTCATTGTAATGGTCTTGTTTCACGATCTCTTATGAACTCCACTCCTAAGCAATAGTGAAGTTCTCCCAAATCACTCATTTCAAATTCTTTTTCTAATATGGCCTTCATCCAATTCAACTTTTTCACATTGTTAGCCAAGATGATTAAATCATCAACGTAAAGGATTACAATCAATAGGAACTCTTGAGATTGCATCACATACATGGAATGATCTGCCTCACTCCTTACAAATCCTTCATTCACAAAGAATGTATCAATCCGTTGGTACCATGCCCTTGGTGATTGCTTGAGTCCATACAATGATTTCTTCAACTTACAAACAAGATGTTGTTTGCCTTCTTCAACATATCCTTGAGGTTGATCCATATAGATGTCTTCTTCCAACTCTCCATTCAAGAAAGCCGTCTTCACATCCATTTGATGCATCTCCAAGTCCATTGCTGCCCCAATTGCCACAATGGTTCTGATAGTGGTGAATTTAGCCACGGGAGCATATGTCTCATTGAAATCAACACCAGCAACTTGTGAATATCCTTTGGCAACTAATCTTGCCTTATATCTCACAACATTGCCCATTGCATCCCTTTTGGTTCTAAATACCCACTTACAACCAATAGAAGATCGATTTGGTGGAAGTTGAGTCAATTCCCATGTTCTATTGTCCATGAGAGATTTGTATTCTTCTTCCATAGCCTTCTCCCACTTCATAGCATCTGTGGACTTCATTGCATCACATAAAGACAATGGATCAGCAAAGAGTGCAACATTGGCATGTTCTTCACTTACTTGAGGAAAAATATGGTTCTTCCACCATTCACCAAGTGGTCTTCTTTCCCTCATAGGATATCTCCTTTCATTTGAAGAAGATTCACCTTCATGTACTCCAACCACTCTTCCAAGCTTCTTCTTTCTTAAACTTTGTCTTTTCTCACTCAAAGGTTGATACTCCTCATCATCATCATCTTCAACATCTTCATTTCCTTCACTGTTGGTCTTAGGAATCAAAGAGACTTTCTTCTCCATCTTCTTTAGCTTTTCACCTTCATTCATGTCTCCACTATCTTCATTGTCTTCATCTTCTTCTTCTTTCTTTGCTAGATTTAAAGATGTGTCCACAAACACACCATTACTCCCACTTGGACACATCTCCAAGTGCTCATAAGCACTCTTATGCTCAATAAACTCAACATCACGACTTTTAATGATCTTCTTGGTATTTAAACACATTAGCCTATATGCCTTCGTACCTTCACAATATCCAACAAATACACATTTTGTACTTTTTGCTTCAAGCTTGGACCTCATACAATCTGGTATCTTTGCATAAGCAATACATCCAAATGTCCTCATGTGTGAAACACAAGGTTTCTTCCCACTCCAAGCTTCTTGTGGAGTCATTGATATGAGTGCACTTGTAGGGCACCTATTTCTTGTGTATACTGCATTCACCACAGCTTCCGCCCAAAATTCATATCCAAGATTTTGAGCATGAAGCATACTCCTTGCCATCTCCACAATGGTGCGATTTGCTCTTTCAGCAACTCCATTTTGTTGTGGAGTGTAAGGAGTAGACGTTTGTCTTACAATACCTTGAATCTTCAAGTACTCATCAAAATATTTTGACAAATACTCACCACCATTGTCTGTGCGTAATACCTTGATCTTGCATTCACATTGCTTTTCCACATGTGCCTTAAACTCCTTAAATCTTGAGAAACACTCACTCTTGGCTTTAAGGATAAAAATCCACACATTTCTTGAAAAATCATCAATAAATGTGACAAAGTATCTTGCTCCTCCAATTGATGGTGTCTTCATAGGTCCACAAACATCTGAATGCACAATCTCCAACAACTTACTTGCTCGTGTTGCTACTCCAGTTGGAAATGAGGCCCTTTGTTGCTTGCCTTGAATACAACCTTCACAAGCTAGAGTCGTGGAATTGTTGTATGATTGTCCAAGATCTAAGCCAACTACCATAGATTTGAGCTCCTTCATGCTTTTGGCATTCAAATGACCAAGGCGTCGATGCCAAATTCCAAACTTGTCTTCATCTTTTGGAAATTCAGCAAATGCTGCTACTTCAACTCCATTCACCTTCTTACAATTGAGAATGTAAAGGTTGCCATCTCTAAAGCCCTTTAAAACATTATCTCCATCCAATGTCTTCACAAAACATCCATTCATATCAAATTGAACCTTACAACCACTTGACACAAGTTTGCTCACCGAAAGAAGATTCTTCTTCATCTTTGGCACATGTAGGACTTCTTTCAATCTGATCCTCTTGGTTTCATTCTTCACAACAATCTCCACCACAATGGAGCCAATTCCAACAGCTTGTACCATGCTATTATTTCCTAACCAAACATTTGTTACTGGAATTTCTTCATAAGAGTTAAAAGAACACTTGTATGGAGTCATGTGCTTGGTAGCACCTGAATCAATAATCCACTTAGACATGGCAGCCATAGAAGTGCCTTCACTTGCCATGAATGCAAAGTCATCTCCTCCAAAATCATCATGTGCATTGTTAGCATTCTCTCTGTTTCTTTTCTTGGCCTTGTAGCAATTTCTTGCAAAATGACCTGATTTTCCGCAAATGAAGCAAGTTTTCACGTTACTCCTTCCATTGTCACGTTAGTTTAAATAGGTACCTTTACCTTGTCTTGAGAAGAGAGCCGAGTCTTCACTTTGATGCTCCTTTTCTTTCCTTTTGGTCACTTCATGTGCAAGTCTTGCCGTCACATAGTCCATTGTAAGCTCCTTCAACTTGATGGACTCCAATGCTACTATAAGATAGTTATAAGACTCCGGAAGGCTCATGAGCAAGGTCATGACAATATCACCATCTTCAAAGTAGATTAGCTTCACCTGATAGTTGATTTGCAGAGCCTCACCATGACGTTCTATGTCTTCACCTCTCCCATCTCTAGTGAAGAATTTCCTCCTTATGTTGATGTTGGATGTCTCGGCTCACAAACGTCAAGAAGAGTCTTCCACGTCCTCAGAATATATGGTGCTATTTCATCCACATTTGAGGCAATCATGCCAAAAGCCTTCTTTTCACGTCTTTTAAAGTCCTTCTTCTCCTTAATACTTGCATCTATGCATGGAGGGTCTTCACTTTCATCTACAATGTCCCAAAGGTCCAAAGATGCCAACAAAAGCTCCATTTTCACCTTCCAATGATAGAAATTGTCACCTCTAAACTTTCTCAATCACTCTCAAACCTTCACCCTCACTAGAAGCCATTTCTAAGAAGTAGTGTATCAAAGAATATTGAGAAAAGAAGTTCCTATGTGATCTAAAATCACAAATTTGCACTAGCAGAAACTCAGAATATCCTCTTGTGAACAAAAGAGTGATTTCTCACTCAAAGCACTCTTAAATGATCTTCTAAAGCTTCTAATCAGTATATGCACTCTTATGAACCTCTCAATCAAGTTCTTTCACTCTTTCAACTCACTATTTAATGAAATGCAGAAGGTTAATGAAACAGTTTCAATAACACATAAAGACACTATCAAGGTCTTTCACAATGGTCTTAAACTCACTATCAAGGAGATAAGAATCCACAAAGCAATGTTAGAGATCTCTAAGCTTACAAATCAGAACCTCCTCTTGTCATAACATAAGCTAAGATCATACAAACTCTAACATTAGCAAACACCATAAGACCTATTCCGCACAACAACAAAGACTTCATAAAACTTCTAAAACTCACAAGCAAATGTGAGTGGGCCCATAACCTGTTAAAGAACTAGAAGTTAGAAGCCACAACACTTAGCATCAGCAAGGTTGCACAGAAAGAGAAGTGCGGAATGAGATAGCTCTCACTTCCAACACCCTTTACTTATAAGTGGAGTTCACATCCAAAGTACATAGGCTCCATCTACATTCATCTAAAAACCAGCCGCCTACCGAGACCCTAAATCCAGCCGCCTGTCAAGACCTTAAACCTAACCGCCTGTCGAGACCGTAGCCGCCACTTAATTCCTAGTTGACTTTTGACTATTAGAAACTTACTATGGTTAAACTCCAAGTAACTCTTTCTTAAACTTTAACAACATAATCCAATATATTCCTATTACATCAGTAAGCATTTTGAATTTACATTTAGAAGTAGAAGATATGTTAAGGACATATACTTTGGAGGTTCACAAAATCTTTTAAAATATTCTAGAAGCTTCTTAAATTAATCAAAGTCAGTTGAAAATTTTTTTAATTAATAGAAGGAGCTCAAGAAGCTTCTTAATTAGTGAAAGGAATTCAAAAAGCTTCCTAGTTAGTAGAAGGAACTCAAGAAGCTTTCCAATTAATAGAAGCTACTCAAGAAGCTTCTTAATTTACTGGAAACTGCTGAAAAAGCATCTTAGATAAGAATATATAAGGAGTCGAGGCTAAAGAATTCTTCAATTTTGACAATACATCTCTTAGAGTTCTAGCTCATCTTTCTTAGTGTTATTTATGTACTCATTTAGTTATTTCAAATTCTTGTTAGTTTCTTCTTGAAACCTTATTCCAGTTTAAGTTTCTTATTGTATATTCTTGTATCTTTGATAATTTTTCAAGACTAATTTCATCTTTAATATAAGATTTGGATCCTTTTTGTTAGAGAGTGGATTACCCCTCTGCTCAAAGATATACTAATATTTTAAAGATTGTAGATTATTCTCCTCTAAATTGATATTTTTTTTATCACAATATTAGAGCTTTGTCCCTCTTGTGAGAAAGTGGATCATCCCTCTCATTGAAGGTCTTAAAGCATTTTAGAAGTTGCAGATTAGCCTCCTTTAAATTAATATTGTCTTCTTACAGATTCAATTTTTCTTTCTCTTAGAACGATTGGAGGTCAAGACATTGATATGACCGAATCTTCCAAGTCTAAATTAGACACTATTATAAATACTTTATCTACTAGGACTATGGAAATTGAAGGAGTTGATGCAAAATTTTATGACGACACAACATTCAGAGTGCCACAATTTAGATTGCATCTACTTCCAATTTTTGCACTTGAAGATGTAGTACTGCCTATGTTACGCCAAGAAAATCCACCTATTTAACAATGTAAGGACCCTTGAGTTAATATTTTGAAGAAAAATGATGATACATGTTCAAAGTTTCAAGGATTTGTCAACCAAATTTAATTATTAATGGTCCTACAATCTGATATTTATTTAATAAAAGAATCATGGGTTGGATTGGTTGGCACCTTGCTTATGAAATAAGCATTATCATAGTTTGTTCCCTTATTTGAAAAAAGATCACCAATTTTGAGTAACTTTGAAGATTTTATGGAAGCATTTGGAGAACATGACAAGGTTCATTGGGCAACAGCCAAGATTTGAGCATTATGTCAAAGGATGTACTCTATATCAATCTATGCATTTGATTTTAGGCAATTAATGTGCAACATCAATTGGGATGAAGAAGCCCTAATGAGTCAATTTTATTAGAGATTAAAAGATGATGTAAATGATTTGTTATTATTGCTTCTGGATCCACAATTGCTCAATAAAGCCATTAGCTAAGCCGTAAAATATGATAGCTAATTATTTCAACATTGGCAAGATCAATGTTCAAGGGCTTCAATAAGACAACACGTAATTCGACATATCCATGCTACATTGATAAGTATTTTGAATTTACACTTAGAAATAGAAGATATGTAATTTGATGCAATTAAATTTAAATCTCTTAATCTATAAGAAAAAAAAACATCGAATGGAAGAAGGTCTATGCCTATATTGTGGTGAAGAAGGCCACAAGGTTGGCAATTGCTCAAACAAACAAAATCGACACATTACCAAAACCAACAGTGCAATTGTTCAAAAAAATAATAATATTTAGCCACAATAGAGACCATACGGTTGGACAATCCAACATTGTAAAATTATTCAGGTTCCTTTCTTTTTGCTCAACTTACTCGTTGTTTTACAATCCTTTTGTATTTTGTCCCTCAGAAGCTTCAGACGATTATTTTATTAGATTTAGAGGCGCTTGCTTATTTCGTAGATGAGGCATTCATTAAGCTTCACAAAATTCCTCTAGTATAGAAATTCAAACCTATTCATGTAGAGATAATAGATAGATGATTCTTATCCTCTGATAGTGTCATCCATGAAACCACGCTTATAGAAGTGTCATTCAAAGGTCATAGAAGCCAGATTGTATTCAATATTATCGTACTATAATTGCTTATAGTATATAAAAATTAATTAAAATATATAATATGTTCATAGATTCTAGTATGTGTTGGAATGATTAGCAAAGTAAATTAAAAGGAGTTGATATAAGAAACTTTATTTTATATTTTTTATTTATTTTGAATATGGCTTTTAAATTATATAGAACCTAAATATTTAATATGAAGCCTGAAGAGAATAATAGAGCCTAAAGATGAAAAATTAAACTACTAAGAGATTTATTTAGAAGGATAAAAATAAATTGTGGATGAATGAAGGAAAGGGATGAAATTCTTCATTCTTATTGATCTATGGTCATGCCTAATAGGCTTTGAGGAGCCTATCCATGAGGAGAACAAGGACTTCAATGACTTTAAGGATAGCATTTAAAAATTAGAGATAAGAATTATAAAGCTTATTTTTTGTTCTACAATTTTGATATAAGAATCAAGAGATTTGGAGTTTTTGTAAGGAAGAAGTAGGCACTTGAAGTTAAGATGTACAAATAGTACCTACTGTCACTCTTTTAAATATACAAGGAGTTTTACAAGAGCTTTTAGAGATTTAGAAGTGCAATTGAAGAGACGGTTTAAAGATCTACATTTAATGAGAAAGAATTACTACATTTGAAGTTTTGAAAAAGGAGATATTGAGAGTGAAAGACAATAGATTGAATTCTAAGGTAGTAAGTAGGCCGTTTTGTTCATAGTGATGGTTTTTGCCATATTTTGAGGTTCTAGACAAATTTTTGTGTAAAATTTCTAAGAAGGTGAATCTTTTTGTTTAAAAGCTATGCATCAAAGTTTCATAGCATTTGGACTTTTATTTTGTGAGATATAAATAATTTAATACATTGGAGTTTGTAAATAAGGATTTGAAGCTACTATTAGGATTTTTGTGATATCTAAAGATTGGTAATGAATCAATGGTTGAAATTTCTTGTACTAGTTTCTTAGAATACATCAGTATTTCATATAAAATTTTAGTGGATTTAGATGGTTAGATTAAGAGTTATAGATTATTAAAATTTAGAAAAATCCCCCTTCTTATGGGTGAATGAGGATTTTGAATATTATGTTATATTTTGAATATTTTGTGAAATAAGACTTATGTATTAGGTGTAATAGCTCTAAGAAAAAGATCTTTGTATAAATTTTAGGATTTATTATTTTGGATCTTGGTTAAATATTTAGTGGCATCCAAAAGCCCAACACTTTTTTGAGGCAAATTCTCTCTACTACAACATTATTAGGACTCCTTCAAATCTTATTATTGTCAAGCTGTCTTGGTTGAAAAAACATAATCCATTTATAGATTAGAAGTTGCAAAGAATAATATTTTCAACAAAGATCTCTATAAAATTTTTTTGTAAAAAGCCACAAATTGATAAACCTTTATTTGTTGGAGCAAGGATTTTTATAAGATTGGCTAAAAAAGATACACCATTTTTTATTTATGCAACTCTAATTAAAGAAGATATGACTTCATCAATAAGTATTTTAGAGCAATATAACAAATTTTAAGATATTTTTCAAAAGAAGAATGCTAATATATTGTTGGAGCAGCAATTATACAATTGTGCTATAGATCTTCAGGAAGGAATTCAACCACCTTTTGGCCTAATCTATAATTATGAGCTGATTTTCATGTCTCACATGTTTGTTGATCTAATTTTCATTAAAAAATTAAAATTTAAACCAATGTTAGTTTAGAAATATGTAGTTATGAGATATGTTGCTAGAAATAGTTTCATTTAAATATTAGAAGAAAAAAATATGGATTTGCAAGAATTTTTAAGAAAAATAGTGAATTAGAAGTATTTTTATTAGAGGATATGGATTTGCAAGAATTTTTAAGAGAAATAGTAAGTTAGAAGTATTTTTATTAAACGATATGGATTTTTACCATTGAGAATTAGAATTAGTAAAGTATAAAAGAATTGTGTGAGTTTTTTATGAAATTAGTTGATAGGTATGTAAAAAATCATAGATCTAATCTTATAAAATCTTTTATAAAATTGTGTTAGAAAAAAAAAAAAAAAAAAAAAAAAAAAAAATGAAGAATTATCAAGCGGGAGTCAAAGAGACCATTGGTAGATAATTTTTGGAATTAGAAATAAGTAGAAAGGGTAAAAAGAGGCATGGTAAAAGAAGATCAGCCCTTTGTGGGGTTGAAAAGTCGGCCATTTGGATAAAAAGTCAAAAGGGGGGCCATTTAGGGTTCTTCCTTTGATTTTGGAGGCTTGGCCGTTAGGATTTGAAGGGGTGGCTTTAGATGGCCGCCCCTCCCCTCCCTTCACTTTCTCTCTCTTTTTCTTGCTTTGGAAGCTCTTTCTCTAAAAGAAGCGTGTGTATGTGTGTGGGATATGTGTAGGTATTTCCCCCCTCTCTTAGTCTCTTAGGATATAATTGGGAAGGTTTTTGTGTGTGTTGGAGTTGAGGTGTGAGACCTCCTCAGCTGTTGTCAGCCAATAGGTTTTAATATTAAATATAAGATTTAGTATTTTTTTCTTATAGATCTCTCTTCTAGCTTTCTATAGCCATTTTCCGTTTGTGATTTGGTGGTGTGTACAAGAATTTACAAATTTTCAAAGGTGAAGAATATTTTGAGGTATGGATTCACATGGCAACGACTAGATCTGATTTGGCATTTTGGGATAAGTTTATATCTTTGGTTCATATATTTTTTCTTGTATATCCTTCTAGTAGATTTCTAAAGCTATTTAAATTGTATGATTTAATTAAGAAATGAATGAGATATGATTTTTCAAAGATTAGAGCATAGTTGGATTGTAGTTACTATTAATGTGTGCTATTCCGAGGCTTTGGGTCTGACATAAGGTAGTACAGCTAAGTTGATAATTTTTCCTTATAAAATATTTCAATAGATTTCTAAAAATATCTTGTTTGCCAAATTTGGAGAAAAATTGAATGATTTATAAATTTTCAAAGTTTAGTTACAACTTTTGGTGAGCTTATAAATGGTGGCAGCTAGAATAAGGCCGATAGAGTAAGGTGAGTCTATTATACAAGCATGATATTTTTATCTTATAGTACATTGGATTAGCTTTCCAATGGTGTATGGCACGTTCAAATCCGAATTAAATTGAATTAATCATGAATTTTAAAAATTTAGACACATAATTCTAATTTTTCTTGGAGATAAATTGTTAGTGCGGTTGAAGTTGGATGAATGTACTAGTAGATGAATGGATGATGGTCAATTGGATGGATGATAGAAGGATGACAATGATGGATGGATGAAATTAAATATTGAATGAAGATTTTGGATGAATAAACTTGAAATGAATGAATGTTATAGGATGAATGAAAATTAATGAATTGGATGAAAAGAAATAGATGAATGAATACCATAGAACTTTGACGTCTCATAACTTTTGTAATTCTTATTTATTTTATAAGAATTTTATGTCTATGGAAAGCTCTTAAGATGTAGTAATGGAAAATATAGGATAAATTTAGAATTAAAGATTCTAAAAGTGCTATTTTAGCCTTTAATGAGGACTGACCTAGTAACCAAATATTTTGACAATTAATATGAAGTAAAAGTCCATTGCTTGGAATTTAGTGAGATGACTTGTGTGTAATGATTTGCATAAAAAAATTAAATTAAATTAAAAAAAAATTATACAAATAAATATGTGAACATAACTATTAAGAATTACCTTACCTATATATAAGTGAAGTAAATCCACTTGACTTCTATACACAATTAAAGGTGGATGAACTTGGTTTACAATAATCTTTTTCAAAATGAGTTTTTAGTATTGAATGATTATATTGATGAAAATCTTACAAAGAACTTTATCAAACATTTAAAGTCTCTAGCAAGGGCACCTATATTTTTTGTGAAGAAAATTGATGGTTCCTTGGATATGTGCGTTGATTATTGAAAATTGAATAAGATAATGGTAAAGAATTATTATCCATTATTATTAATCTCAAGACTTTTGAAACAACTCAGCCAAGCCAAGATCTATATTAAGATAGATCTTTGTAGAACATACAACTTGGTATGGATCAAAGAGAGAGATGAATGAAAGATCATATTTTGGACAAGGTATAGACATTTTGAATATAATGTCATACCTTTTGGACTAACAAATACACCTGCTATCTTTTAGTATTTAATAAATAATATCTTTTGAGAGTACTTGGATAAGTTCATGGTGATCTATATAAATGACACCTTGATCTATTTGAAAAATCTAGAGGAACACAAGGGACATGTCAAGTTGATATTACAAAAGCTGCAAGATACAAGTTTGTATGTCAAATTAGAAAAATGTATATTTTATCAATCTAAGATGGAATTTTTGGAATACATCATACCTATTGAAGATTTGACAATGGATCCTAAGAAGGTAGAGGTGGTTATGCAATGGTCCATTTTACAGATTGTGATAGACATACACTATTTTCTTGGATTTGCTAACTTCTATAAAATCTTCATAAAAAATTATTCTCAAGTTGCCGCCCCTCTTAGTCGATTGACATATAAGGACAAGTTAGAATGGAGGCCTCAAGTAAAAAAGGCATTCCAAGACTTCAAGATAGTATTTACTATAGCTCTAATCTTGGTGCATCCAGGCTTTTTAAAAGCATTGTACATGAAGACTGATGCTTCAAATTTTGTACTAACAACTATACATTCATAAATGGGTATAGACAATAAATTCCATCTTGTTGTATTTTATTTTTAAAAATTCTTTGCTGTCAAAATTAATTATGAAATCTACGATAAAGAACTTCTTGCTATTATGGATTTTTTTTGAAAATGGCATCATTTTTTTGAAAGAGCAATGCATTATATGACTGTATATATAAATTATAAGAACTTGGAATATTTTATATTAGTTTGGATTTTTAATCACCACCAAATTAAATGAAATATATTGCTATTTTGATTTAATTTTATTATCACTTATTGACTTGAAAAGCAATAAGGATTGTTTGATGCTCTATCGAGGAGATTATATCTTATATCAAAGATAGAAGAGGCAGCATTAGATCAACAATATACAACTTTGTTAAAATCAAAGCAATTTTGCCTTTGCGACGCTATTACATCAGAACCTATTAATTCTAGTTTCTTCAATGAGGTGCATGCTGCAATCATTAATGATGCTTTCGCCCTTGATGTTAAGTATTGCTTGAAAAAAAATGTTGATAAGTTCAAACTTGAAGAAGATCTTTTATACTTTGAAGAATATTTATATATCCTAGAAGAACCAACATGACTGCATGTTCTCTAATCTCACCATAACTTTCTAATTGTGGGTCACTTTAGATTTAATAAGATCTTTAAATTTATTTTTCAAGATTTTTGGTGGCTTCAAATATAAAAGGCAGTGAAGGACTTTATACTCTCTTGCAATATCTATTTAAGGTCCAAAAATCTTCAACATCAATCTTATAAACTCTTATAATCCTTGCTTGTTCCAAGATGATTATGCTCTTCTATCTCAATGGATTTCATCACAAATCTAATACCATCCAATTCATTAGATAACATCTTTATAGTGGTTGATTGACTTACAAAAATGGCTCATTTTATCCGTTACAAAAAGACTATGTCTAGTGAAGAAACCGCAAGGCTCTTTTTTGGCAATATATATTGATATTATGGCTTATCAGATGATATTGTATGCGATCAAGGATCCCAATTTATATCTAAGTTCTGAAATTATCTTTTTGAAATATTCAAGGTGAATATTAAACTTTCTTCAGCTTTTCATCCTTAAATTCATGGCCAAATAAAACAAGTTAATTAAGTTTTGAAATAGTATGTATGATATAATATTAATTATTAATAAGACGATTGAATCTTATATCTACTATTAGCGGAATTTATTTATAATAATATTTTTTATGCTTCAATTCAATAAATATCATTTTATTTCAATTATAGATATCATTAAAAGCTTCATCTATGGAATATGCCAAAGAATAACAATCCAATGGCTGAAGAATTTACAAAGCATCTATCACAACCTTTAAGCTTCAATTACAAGCAAATCAAGATGCTTATAAGGCATCTGCAAATAAATTTAGGAATCAATCATCTATTTTTTATATTGGAGATAAAATATGGTTTTTTTGATAGAATATCAAAATCAAGCGGCCATGTGATAAGTTGGACTATCAAAGGTTGGGACCATTTTCTATCTAGAAGCAAATTAATCTAGTAGTATATTGTTTAAAATTACCATCTGCTATGAAGTTATATTCAATTTTTCATGTCTTTTTTTTATAACCTTATAGAGAATTACATATTTTGAAAAAAATACAACAATTGCTGCCTAGTATTGAAATTGAAGACCATAAAGAATACGAGGTTGAAAAGGTACTTGATTTATAACAAAGGTGGAATAAATTAGAATATCTTGTTTACTAACAGGACTATGACATTAATGAGTGTATTTAGAAATGTGCCAAAAATCTCACTAATGCGCCTCAAAAAATACATGAATTTTATTGATTCTATCTCCACAAATCCAAACGTATTCGATAATAACTTCTTAGTGATGATTAGATTCAAGGAATACTTACAAGAGAAGGAGAGTTAAACTAAAGCTTTTATTAATATGTAGTCATCTATTCCAAGATAGAATAAAATAATATAAACAAGTCAATCACCATGGCAAATCTTCAAGTATGGAGAGAACAAGTTTCAAAAGATTCATTTGCTATATAAGCTTTGAACAAACTAGTGCAGTTTTTACAGACTTCAATTGTGTAAAGTCAAGACAATATATTTCAATGTTAAGTATAACCTTGGTTGGAGCTAATAGGAGCAAGATCCAACCATGCAAGTCTTGATTCCAATGCTTGAACTTTAGTGATATTGCTTGAGCTTAGAAAGGTAAATTCTTTTAATCCTAAGATCTTGTTTGAAGGATGTTTTGAAGGCTGTATTAAAGATCAGATCCTTGAATGGGATATTTCAACAATAAAAGCACTAACTCAAGATTATAGATGATTGTTTTAATGACTAGCAAAATCCATTGCTCAAGAATAAAAAATAGAATATATAGCTTCATTAATATATTATATTTTTAATTTCTTACGTATATAGTAAGATCAAGCTCCTCTTGGAATTCATTGTTAGAGAAAAGGGTGATATTAGGAATATATGCTTTGGAGGTTCATAGAACATTTTAGAATATTCTAGAAGCTTTTTTAAAAATTAGTGAAAGTTAGTTGAGAAGCTTTCTAGTTGGTGAAAGTCGATCGAGAAGTTTCTTAGTTAATAGAAGGAGCTTAAAAAGCTTTCTAATTAGTGGAAGGATCTGAAGAAGCTTCCTAATTGATAGAAGCTGCTCAAGAAGCATCTTAATTTGATAGAAGCCACTCAAAAAGCATCTTAGACTGGAATATATATAGGAAGCAAGGCTGAAAAATTCTTCAGTCTCAACAACACATCTCTTAAAGTTTGAGCTCACCTTTCTTGGTGTTGTTTGTATATTCATCTGAATAATTCAAATTCTTGTTGATTTCTTCTTAAAACCTTGTCTTAGTTTAAGTTTCTTGCTCTATATTCTCGTATCTTTGATAAGATATGTATCTTGATGTAATATATTTTAAATCTCTTAGTCTACAAAAAAAAAAACATGGGATAGAAGAAGGTCTATACTTGTATTGTGGTAAGGAAGGCCACAAGGTTGATAATCGTCCAAAAAAATAAAATTGATGCATTACCAACATAGAAGTACAATTATTTAGGAAAACAAAGATATTCAATTATAATAGGGACCGTGCGGCTAGATGATTCATTATCGCAAAACTATTTAGGTTCCTCTCTTTTTGGTCAACCTGCTTGTTGCTTTACAATTCTTTTGTATTTTAGCCCTCAAAAGCCTCACATAATCATCTTAATGGATTCAGAGGTATCCACTTATTTTTTAGATGAGGCATTTGTTAAGCTTCATAAAATTCTTTTAATACAAAAATTTAAACCTATTTATATAGAAGTAATAGATAGAAAATTCTTATCCTCTGGTATTATTATTCATGAAACAATGTTTATAGAGGTGTCGTGTGAAGATTATAGCAGTCAAATTGTATTCAATGTTATTAGGATTTTTTTAAATCTTACTATTTTTAGACTTTCTTGGTTGAAAAAGTATAGTCCATCTATAGATTGATAATTGTAAAGAATAACATTTTCAATAAAAATTCTTATAAGAAAACTTCATAAAAAGTTACGAGTTGATAAGCCTTTATTTATTGAAATAAGGACTTCTATAAAATTGGCTAAAGAAGGTACATCATTTGTTATCTATGCAACTCTAACTAAAAAAGATATGACTTCATCAGTAAGTATTTTAGAGTAATATAATAAATTTTAAGATGTTTTCTAGAAGAAGAATGTTAATATATTATTAGAGCATTGACCATATGATTGTACTATAGATCTTTAGGAAGGAATGTAACCATCTTTTGGTCCAATTTATAATCTTTCTCAAAACAAGCTTTTGACATTAAAAGATTATATTGATGAAAATCTTACAAATTTTTTATCAAGCATTCAAAGTCTCCAACAAATGTATTTATACTCTTTGTAAAGAAAAAAGATGGTTCTTTGTATATATGCATTAATTATTAGGAATTGAATAAGATAACAATGAAGAATTGTTATCTATTGTTGTTAATTTTAGGACTTTTGGAACAATTCAGCCAAGTCAAGATCTATACCAAGATAGATCTTTATAGATGACTTAGTACAGATTAAAGAAGAAGATGAATTGAAGACCATATTTTGAATAAGGTATGGACATTTTGAATATAATGTTATGTCTTTTGGATTAATAAATGAATCTATTATCTTTTAATATTTAATGAGTAACATCTTTTGAGAGCACCTAAATAAATTCATGGTGATCTATCTTAATGATATCTTGATTTATTTGAAAAATCTAGAAAAACACAAAGGGCATGTAAAATTGGTATTATAAAAGTTGCAAGATGCAAGTTTATATGCCAAATTAGAAAAATATATATTTTATCAATTAAAAATAGAATTTTTGAAATATATTATATCTATTGATGGTTTAATGATAAATTCCAAGATGGAGGTAGTTATGCAATGGGCCATTCTAAAGACTGATAGAGACATATAATGTTTTCTTAAATTTGCTAATTTATATCACTTCTTTATCAAAAATTATTCTCAAGTTGCCATCCTTTGTACTAAATTGAAATACAAAGATAAGTTGGAATGAAGGCTTGAAGGTGAGAAGGCATTCTAAGACCTCAAAATAGCATTTATCATAGCTCCAATCTTAATGTATCTAGATTTTATAAAAGCATTCTACATGAAAATTAATACTTTGGATTTTGCACTAATGGCTATATTTTTACAAATGAATATAGATAATAAATTCTATCTTGTTGTATTTTATTTTCAAAAATTTTTTGCTATCAAAATTAATTATGAAATCTACAATAAAGAGATTCTTTCTATTGTGGATTTTTTTCAAGAATGGTGTTATTTTCTTGAAGGAAAAATACATCTTGTAATTGTATATACAAATCACAAGAATTTGAAATATTTTATGTCAGCTTGGATTCTTCATTGTCATCAAGCTTGATGGAATATGTCATTATCTTGATTTAATTTTGTCATCATTTATTGATTTGAGAAGCAACAAGAATTGTTTGATGTTTATTAAAGAGATCAATTTTATACTAAAGATAAAAAAAGTAGTGTTTAATCAATAATATTCAATTTTATTAAAGCCAA
Organism: Physcomitrellopsis africana; assembly: GCA_036785485.1. NCBI lineage: Eukaryota > Viridiplantae > Streptophyta > Bryopsida > Funariales > Funariaceae > Physcomitrellopsis > Physcomitrellopsis africana. Next base: position 129,073 of record JAWRVF010000335.1, read on the forward strand.
AGTAATTTTACTTTTGAGTCACTATTACATTGACATCTATTGATTTTAGTTTCTTTGATGAGGTGCATGCCGCAACCATTAATAATGCTTTGGTCCTTGATATCAAGTGTCATCTGAATGAAAATACTGACAAGTTTACGCTTGAAGAAGATCTATGTTTTGAAGAATGTTTGTATATCCTGGAAGAACCAACATGACTATGCGTTCTTCAATCTTGCCATGACTTTCCAACTACATGTCACTTTAGATTTAACAAGACCTTGGAACTTATTTCTCAAGATTTTTGGTGGCCTCAAATGTGAAAGGCTGTGAAGTACTTTGTGCTCTCTTATGATATTTATTCAAGGTCCAAGAATCTTTTATATCACCCTTATAGACTCTTATAGCCTTTGTTTGTTCCAAGATGGTTATGGTCTTTTATCTTGATGGATTTCATTATAAATCTACTATAGTCTAATTCATTAAATAACATCCTTGTTATAATTGATTGACTCATAAAGATGGCTCATTTCCTTATAGGAAGACTATATCTAGTGAAGAAATGGCAAGGCTCTTTTTTTTACAGTATATATTTATATTATGACCTATCAAATGATAGTGTATCCAATTATAGATCCTAATTCATATCTAAATTTTGGAAATGTCTTTTTGAAATATTAAAGGTGGATATTAAATTTTCTTCGACTTTTTATTATTAAATTGATGGCCAAACAGAACAAGTTAATCAAATTTTGAAATAGTATTTATGATGCAATATTAACTATCAATAAGACAATTGGATCTTATATCTATTATTAGTAAAGTTTGCATATAATAATACTATCCATGCCTTAATTCAACAAATATCATTTTATTCCAACTATAGATATCATCCAAAGCTTGATCTATAGAATATATCAAAAAATAACAATCTAATAGCTAAAAGATTTGCAAAGCATCTATTATAATATTAAACAACCTTGAAGCTTTAATTTCAAGCAGCTCAAGATGCTTACAAGGCATTTACAGATAAATTTAAGAATCAACCACGTGCTTTTTATATTAGAAATAAAATATGGTTTTTTCAATGGAACATTAAGATCAAGCAGCCATGTGATAAGTTGGACTTTTAGAGGCTAGAACCATTTTCCATCTAAAAGCAAATTAATCTAGTGGCATAATACTTGAAATTACTATCTTTTATGAAGGTACGTCTAATTTTTCATGTCTCTTTTTTGGAGCCTTATAGAGAGTTGTATATTTTGAAAAGAGTACAACAATCACTACCTAATATTAAAATCAAATATCTTAAAGAATATAAGATCAAAAAGGTACTAGATTTATAACAAATATAGAATAAATTTGAATATCTTATTTATTGGCACAGCTATAATATCAATGAGCACATATGAAAACTAGCCAAAAATCTTGCTAATGCACTTTAAAAAATAGAAGAATTCTATCGATTTTATCTCCATCAAATTCTAAACATATTTGATAATAACTTCTTGGTGAAAATTGGATTTGAGGAACATTCATAAGAGAGAGGGAGAATTAAACTAAAATATTTATCAATATGTAGTCATTTGCTCTAAGATAGAATAGAATGGTAGGAGCAAGTTAGCCTCTATGTCCAACCTTCAAGTGTTGAAAGATCTAGCAAAATAAGATTCAAAAGATATATTTGCTACATAAGCTTCAAACGAACCAGTACAATTTTTACAACCTTCAATTAAGCAAAGTGAGGATAATACATTTTAATACCAAGTATGACCATGGTTGGAACCATTAAGAGCAACACCCAACCATGCAAGTTTTGATTCCAATGCTTGAGCTTTAGTAATATTGCTTGAGCTTGGAAAGGTGAATCTTTCTAAGCCTGAGATCTTATTTGGAAGATGTTTTGAAGGCGGCTATTATATAGTAATATGACCATTAGGTGAAAAAAAATAATAATTATATTATAGAAAATAAAAGTATTTTAATAAATTATCTTAAAAATATAGATAATAAACAATGAGATATTAAAAATTAAAAAATATTAATACTATTTTTTTTAAAAGAAGCTTCTATTTATTTTATAAGGCTATAAATAAGATAAAATAAAATAGATTAAAAAATATATGATATAGGCATCTTTAAGAAAGAATTGAAAACAGATTTTAACAAAATTTACTTCAAAATTCTAAGAATTGATACATGGAGAAGACTGGTTGTGAACTTGGATTGAAATAAAACTTTGAAGCACAAAACTACACAGATAGAGAGCTTTTTGATAGATTAGAGAGTTGGATTTGAGGGCAAATTTGAAAGGATTTCTTTGAGCATTGATTTGGAGTGATTTGGATAGATATTGACTTTGTAAGAGCTTTACAAAGTTAGGATTGATTTAGGCAACTCTAAATTTTATGAAATCAAAAATGATTTATATTTTTAAGTATCTTATAAGTTTGGTTATAGATCTATAGATGAAATATTATAGATATATGATTGTAGTTGTATTGAGTATATGCTATAAATTTGAATCTAATCTAATAGTTTGATAAAAGATTATTAAAATTCAAATAGGTCAAGATCACAAAAATTGGATTTTAAAAGTTAGTTAGGGTTTCTAAGATATTTAACAATCTACCAATTGGATTGAGGTAAAATTATTCATATAGATAATAGACTTTATTTTCCATCTATAAATAAATTTTAGAAGCAATTAAAATATACAAAAAAAAAATATTAACGCTAGAAGATTGGTATTAAGGTTCGAGAAGGAAGATTGCCTATACCTAAGGAGATTTATGAGCTTATCTTCTATTTGATGATTTGGATCTTTTTCAAATTTTTTGTATGTATTGCCAATTTAATTATTAAAAGATGTGCAAAATTTGGACTAAGATTGATAGTTCAATCATTAACTATTGAGGTTTCAATCTGCTATAGGATTTAATTAGAATTTATTATGATTTGATTAGGATCCGATTAAGATTTATTAAGATTTATTTAAAATTTGTTTATGATTTAGAATTTGGTTAGGATTTGATTAAAGATTGATTATGATTTGACTAAGATTTGATTAAAATTTGATTAAGATTTGACTAGGATTTGATTAGGATTTGAATAGGATTTGAATAGGATTTGATTACGATTTGAATAAAACTTTATAAGAATTTGATTAGAATTTGATTAGGATTTGATTAGGATTTGATTAGGATTTGACTAGGATTTGATTAAAATTTGACTAGAATTTGATTAGGATTTAATTAGGATTTGATTAGGATTTAAATAAGATTTAATTAGGATTTAATTAGAATTTGATTAAGATTTGATTAGAATATGATTATAATTTTTATTTTTAATATTTTAAAAATATTTCTATTTTGATATTTTTTAAAGATTTTTTTATTATTTTTCATGATTTTTTTAAAAACTCTTTAGGATTTCTTTGTATTTCTTTATAATTAATTAAAAATCTAATTGAACTTCTTTAATGGTTGAATATACTTGTTATTTTTTAATTAAAACTTATATATAATTCTATTAGAGGTATTAGGACTTATTACTATAATTTTCTTTTTATCTTCCACAATCAGATGCCTAGTGTATTCTCAAGTAAGACTTCATGTAATACGACACTGCAATAAAGATAAGATCCTTAAATTAGATGTTTCAACAATGGAGGTATTAGCTCAAGGCCATAGGTAATTTTTCCGAGGACCAATAGAACCTATTGCCTAAGGATAGAGAACAAAATACATAACTTCATTTATGCAATGTATTCTTGATTTTTTATGTATGTAAAAAGATTTTTGAAAATATGAGCTCTTCTTGGAACTTATTGATAGAAAAGAAAAAGATGTTAGAAACATACACTTTGGAAGTTTATAAAATCTTCTAGAACATTCTAGAGGTTCTTAAGTCAATAAAAGTTTATTGAGAAGCTTTCTAATTGGTGAAAGTAGTTCTACAAGCTTTGTAGTTAGTAGAAGGAGCTCAAAAAGCTTCCAAGTTGGTAGAAGGGGCTCGAAAAGCTTTCCAATTGGTTCTTAAGGACACAAATTAAAAAAGATGGATAAGTTAGTAAAACCTATGTTAAAAAAAATGATAAAATAAAAATAAAAAAGTATATATATTCAAAAAGAAACTAGAATGGCTATTGTCAAAGATTAGAAAATACAAAAGATTCTTAAACTAGAATAGAAGCAAGAAAAGAGTTGACAAGAATAAAGAAGGATTTGCTCTTATCTTTACATATATTATCTACCTAAGAGCTATGTGGTGGTGTTCTATAGGACTTCTAATACATGTTTAATTTGCAAGACATGTATCAAACTTATAAGACAAGTTTCTCATATGTTTGCCACGTACTTAGTTTCTTCTACAAGCTATCAACATATGCAATATGTTGCTAATTTGTTGGCCAAGCTTCTAGCCTATTAGATATTCTAATTATAACAAACTCTCATATTATAAGATTTCTAAATCTATATATTATAATTTTTTCATTATAGGTTCCAACTTTCTAATCATATATCATATAAGAGATATCTATAGTGTATAAAATTGTTGTATAAAGATGAGCAGTTAGCAGATAGCAGATCTTGAAGCAAAAAATTCCTAAAAGTCAATTAAGAATACCAATTCTTATATTCTCATCTTCTAAGCATTGAGTAATTATGATCATATTATTTTTTTATTTTGATATATCACCTATAGCCATATATAAATGTGAAATTGTGTCTATAAAGCTTTTAAGAAGCTTCTTTGTAAGATATTATCAAATTATCCTACTTTTATATATTTATATTTATCTATACTAACTACATAATTATTAGAGTAAATCTTATGTCCATGATATTATTCCTCCTTTTAGGAACAAGTTCTACGAGGAGTAGTGATTACATATTGAAAAAGTCCAAGATGTGCCAAATTATATTTGCTACATGCTTTGATCTTTGTTCCCTTTGAAGGTAGTTGATAGATCCTTTCAACCATCGATAGTATTTTATATCAGGACAAGAGGACCATCCTATTATTTGATCATTGTTGAGGCCTTCATAATTTTTTTCAAAAAAAATATTTGAAATACAATTAAAAGTAGTTCCTACCTCTAAAAGTATCACCAAATATCAAGAGTCTTTTCCAAGATTGTGATATTAAACATGTTGTATCTCACTATTAATCCAAAGAATAACATGTCGTTCTTGAGGATCTTCATTTCTATTTTGTTGTTTGGAGGGTTAAGATAGTCGTAATTTTCATCCAGTAAATCAGCAAACAATGGTTCTTGAACTAAACTTTCTAGTTATTGATTCTCTATCTCTTTGATACAAAAAAATTCAAAAAAATAGCAAACAATCATATAAGATAGAATGAAACTTCTATTGAATCTATTTTATTTTATAGCAAAGATTTTCTTGATTTTTCATCTTAATTTTGATGGATGTTGTCAATAAAATGTATTGACTTTTACTAATGCATTTGCTAGATTCTTAGATGGATTTCATATGCATTCATTAATATCATATCTATGCTAATATATAAGATATTCTAGCCAATTTTAACACCATCTTGAATCTAAGACCTCTTTCACTTCAAATTTTTATCTATTTTTATAAGAGATAATAGCATTTGTCTTCTTACTTATATATCTACTACCTCATATGATTCAAACAATGATATGTGGAATATAAGATAGATTTTCATAGATTTTTATAGGTATAATTAATAAACAATTGGATTAATCTGTTCACAAATTAAAAATGATTCAAGCCTATAATAATCTAATTTGTCATAAGGACAAAAAGTCTTGATATTACAATGAAGTAATCATATCTTATTGCCCACATGGAATTGAAGTTATTTCTTGCTATAGACATCTATATTGATCTTTTATTATTCTTGAGCTTCTTTTAATTATGCCTTTATTGTTGCATGTAGCTTTGATAATTGATTTACCAAATTTTCTACTGTACGATTATCAGCTTTTAAAAACTCAAAAGTATCAAATTGTAGATGATAACCATAGTTGATAAAAAATAAAATTTATTGAATAGAAGAATATACCAAATTATTGTAAGTAAACTCTATCAATAGCAAAAGAGTTGTCCAATTATCTTAATGATAGTTGATGATATATCTCAAATATTGCTTCAAAACTTGATTTACTTGTTTTATTTGTCCATTAATTTGAAGGTAAAAAGTTGAAGATAGTTTTATATCCACCTTCAATATTTTAAAAAAAGATTTTTTAAAATCTTAATACAAATTGCATCCTTCTATCTAATATAATATTCTTTAATAATCTATGATAGTAATAGATATTATTAAAGAGAAATTTAGCTATTTCTTCACTTGTAATAGATTTTTTACATAGTACAAAATGTGCCATATTAATGAAACAAACTACAATTACAAATATAAAATTGTATGAATTTGAATTTAGAAGATCCATAATAAAATCTATAAAAATAAAAGACTAAGATTATTTTGATATAGGTAATAGTTGAAAAAGTCTATAAGATCAATGACAAGGAGTTTTTGAATTTAAATAAATATTGCACAACTATTGGATATTGGACATTATTTGAGCACATTAACCAAGCATATTAATTGGTTGATTGAAAAATTTAGACAGATCAGGAAAAAGGCATACAAGGTCATATAACAAGGAGGATTTCTATGGAAAAGGCCAAAATCAAACATTGGAATGCCACAACGAGTAGTAGGTACCAAAAAAGATCAACTAGAATTACTTAAGGAATTTCATGATAGTTTATGGATAGGGCATAGAGGAATTTGAGCTACTTTTGCTAAATTGAAGAAACAATATTGGTAGAAGAATATGTATCGAGATGTAACTTCATTTATAGAATCTTGTATAACTTGTCAAATGTACTCAAATATACAACATCAAAATGGTTTACATCCAATATATCCTTTGGCCATTCATTTTAAATGGGTTGTAGATTTGGTTATTATGCCAATGGGATTATAGCAAATGAGGTATTTAATTTTGACTCGTGAAGATTTATTAAACCAAGTAGAAGGCAGGGCTTTAAGGACAAAGTCTATAGAAGGAATGTGCAGGTTTTTGCTTGAAGATGTTATTTTTCACTATGAATATGTGAGAAAGATCACTGCAAATTGTGGAGAATTAAATGCATATGAAGCTTGTGAATTCTTTAAGAGATGTGGAGTTAAATTATCATTGACTACGGCTTACAATGGAGAGGGGAATGCAAAGAGTGAATGTGGACACCCACCAATTATAAAAGCCTTGATTAAAGCTTGTAGTAGAAGAGTGAGAGGATGGCCTCGATTTCTACCTTATATATTATAGGGTGATCGAACAACACATAGTTTGGTGACAAGATATATGCCAGTAGAACTAATGAAAGGTCAAAAATCTATTATACCAATTGAAGAACATGTGTCAATTTGGACTATGCTACATTGAGAAGATGGATTAACAAGAAAAGAGTTATTGGCTATTAGAATTCGGCAACTTCAATAAAGACCGGACGATGTGGAACTAGCATTGGAAAGATTACAAATGGCAAGGCTAGGGAATAAGGTTCGATTGGAAAAACGACATCGATTGAGGCCTAAAGCAATTGAAGAAGGTAATTGGATATTTGTTTATGATAACAGTTTAGATAACCAGCATAGCACTTTACAAAAGTTTTCAAAACTTTGATTTGGGCCGTATGTAGTAATAACAATTCATGATAATGCCACGTATTCATTGAAAGAATTGGATGATACAAGGTTAAAGATATCTATTGCTGGGAAGCGAGTAAAGAATTTCAAAAGATGAGATGGAGAAATAAATGTGGAGGATCATATTGAAGATATCAATGACATTGAAGAAGATAATTATATTGAAATAGATGATGAAAATGATGAAGAAGAACTTAGTGTAGGAAAGAAAGAGATGGTATGATACCAACTATGACATATGCTTTATTGGCACATACTAGAAGATGCACAGGTTCAGAAGGGGTGGATGTTGTGTTGTAATACGTTCATATAGTGAAAAGTATGAATAAGAATAAATTCTATTTAATACTTAATTATCTTGGTTTATTAAAAACTTAAGATATTAAAAAAAAGATTTATGAAAGGCTCTTAAATTAATTCTTGTTTTAATAGCTTATAGATAAAAGTTAGTTATTAAAATTTTCTTCTAGATTATAGAAACCAAGTCATGGCTTTTAAAAAAATCACAAGTCAATAAAGATAGGATAAAAGAGATAAAAAGTTAATATGGTAGAGATTAAGGTTGAATTGAAGATAGGATTAAGTTTAAATATCCTTAAAATAAGTTGGATTAATACCTACGGGATGATTGGGTATGAGACAAGATCTAAAACAAATCTCCAGCCACAAAAATGACCACCAAAGGCAGCGATTCAGGACATTTGGAAATTGGCAAGTAGAATTTATGAGAAGGTTTTGAGCTCATTCCAAAGGCTATAAGTTTGCTTTCATAGGGTTTGTGAGGACGGGTCAATGGTTATTCAAAATCAAGGTTTGTATTGACAATTTGGATTTTATGTAAGAAAGTTAGGGCTAACACTTTTTATTGCTTCGTACAATTGGTGTCACAACTACAGTTGCAAATTAGATAATATATGGTTGATTGGATGAGCTAAAAATATAATAAATTTTATAACAATCTAATAGTGCGGCTAAGAGATATTTGCTCATTAGTACAACAAGGTACCAAAAGTTGGTAGTTTGAAGTTGTTTAAGGATTTTACAATATTTAGTGATCTATCAATCAAAACAAGGTGAAAATTGGCATAGTATTGAAGGACGCAAAGACCAAACTATATGCCAAGTTTGAGCTAGAGTTAATAGTTGAAGAAGGAGAATTTCTTGCTAACATATCTGCATCAAACTTTGAGTAAGAAGCCGAGAGATACTAGTGCAAAATTTTGGCATTATCTTACAATTTGTAAGTTGGATTGGGTTGAAATTTTTTGAACATATAGATAACTTATAGTGGTGTGTGTATAAAAAATTTTGTATCAAGTGGATAGTCAGATTAGGAGTTATAGCTTTCTGAAGCTCACTAACTAGGATTAAGACTTGGAAAGAAAATCTAAGTTACTTTATTATGAAGGTAACAGAGCAATTAGAATTATGTATGGTTGAGATTACTAATAAGAGTATTTTTGAGCACTTTATATCAGATTCAAATACTTTTGCATTAAAATTTGGATTTTGTTCTTCTTATATGGAGGAAAATCTATTAGGATTTCTTGCAATTTTATAAACACAACCTTATATTCCATAGCCAAGTGCCTGGTGCATTCCCAAACCAAACAACACGTTGTTGTGTTGTGACATGATTATACGATGAAACTATAACTACCAATGATTTTTCAATTAATACTCTATCATCTTAGTTCAACAAGAATTCAACATATTTTAACAAGATTTTTATGAAAGCCTCTTAGTTTATTTTCTTCACTTAATAGCTAGTAGATAAGAATTACTTAATAATTTTATCTTCTAGGATGTAATAATTCTTTTATTCCCTTAGAAAGGCCATAAAATGATAAAAATATGATAAAAAGGATAAATTACTAGCATGATTGATACTAGGATTAAGTTGAGGGTAGGGTCAGGCTATAAAATCCCTAGAATAGGTTAGATTGATATCTAAGGATTGGCCGTTTGTAAGACAGGGTCGAAATCAGACCTCTAGCCACCAAAACGGCCGCCTAAAGCAAAATAGGGGAGATTTTGTAGATCAGGTTTTGAGGTTGGATAGCTAGCTTAAAGCTTCTTCCAAGGATATTTAGTTTGTTGCCATAGAATTTTTTGATGACTTTGTAAGTCAAGGTTTGTATTGATGTTTTGGATTTTATATAAGACAATAATAGCTTATATTCTTAACTGATTTGTACAATTTGTATAGCATCTATAGTTTAAAATTTGATATTATTTAGATTATTGGATGTGCTAAGTGTGCACAAAAGTTTGTATTAATCTAATGGTGCAATCAAGAGATATTTGGGCTTTGATACAAAAGGTTGTCAGAAGTTGGCAATTTAAAATTGGGTAGGATTTCTGTGATAACTAAAGATCTATATATTCAATCAATATAAATTTTGGCATGGTGATAGAAGACTTGGAGATCAAGCTACAAAACAAGTAACAACTGAAGTTAATAATTGAAGAAGGAGAAATCACTACTAGAATTTCTACATCAATTTTTAAGTTGGCTTCCGAGTGTCATCAATGCGGATTTTGGGCATTTTGTCGCAATTTATAAGTTGGATTGGATTGAACTTTTTTAAGCATGTAAAAGGCTTATATTGACATTTGTGTGCAAAATTTCACATTAAGTGGGCACTTGGATTAAAAGTTATAGCTTGTCAAATCTCACTAATTAAAATTAGGACTTATAAAGAAAAATAAAAATTACTTAATTTTAAAAGAAACGAGGCAATTGGGATATATGTATAGTTGATGTTACTAAGAGGAATGTTCTTAAATACTTTTAAATTAAAATTTGAATCATATTCTTCATATATAATTGAAACCTATTAGGATTTTTTGATTATTTGCAAATACATTTTTACCTTCCACAGCTAGGTGTCCGATGCATTCCCAAACAAGACTTCACGTTGTCATACTGCATTTGTGTGCAGTATGTAAAAATAATATATATCTTATATCTATTGTTATTATATGTGTAAGTGTTAGAGATTATTTTAGAAGATATTATAAGGAGAGGATTTATTATAGCCACTTAGTTAGTGAATTAAGATGGCTATTTGTTTTATTCTTACCTTACTTATATCCTAGAATAGACTCTTTTGTATTTAGAAGAAAGGTAAAGGTTGTTTTACCTTTCTTGTTGACTTTTGAGGTAAAATAGACCTTATAAGGGACAAAAGGAAAGAGCATGGGGTGAATAGGGCCTGACCAATAGGATTTGGCTGTCCATGTGGGCGTGTCATAGTTTAATATGGAAAGAAAGGGAGATATACTCCTCTTGCTAGACCTAGGAGAAAGGAGTTTTTGAGTGGTGAACTTTGGAAAGAGATAGCTCCGAGGAGATAGAAGGAATTGTAATGAAAATTGGTGGGTGTGTTCTTCAAGTTGTGAGGATTCAAGAACCTACTTACTTGCTTGTTTTGGAGTTGTGAGCAAAAACTTATGCTTGTTTTAGTAGAGTGAGGTCTGCTACTATCGAAAGGTGATGGCAGAAACTTCGATCTGCCACTGCAAGATTTATTTCGAGTCTTTCTTAGTGAAAATTATATGGAGTATGGAAAATTGTGCTAGCTTTCTATTAAGACATCTCTTGTAGCATTTGGAGTTGGAGAGCAAAAGTTGTGAGCTTGAGAGTGGGAAAGGGTTTGCTGCTACCCGACAAAGAGGGGCAAAGACTTTGTTCAACTACCCAAGTCGGAAAATCTCTTCAATCCTTTTGATATTATAAGTGCTTATAGAAGCTTGTGTGAGCTTTCCATAAAAACAAAAATCAATACATTTGAAGCTTTTATGAAAGTTTTATGAGCCGTGAAGTATCAAAGAGGAAAAATTGTTGCTAGGGTTTGAAGAGTGGAATCAACTAGCTACAAAATCTGGAGTTTGAGAGGCATGCATGCGAAATTTTAGAAAAAGTTAGATAATGGAGTGGGCTTTCTAAAAAGCTATTGCATGTCCAATTTGGAGAAGGGAAGTGATCACAACAAAGGCTGAAGTGAAGAGGAGCTTTGCTGCCTTTGCATTTGCTTGGAAAATTTAGTGCCTACTTCTTTTAGCCGTAACTTTAAAACGGTGAGTCATCTATTCGTGAAATTTTGATATGTTTTACAATAGATTATTGGCTTTCTATAGGCTATAAGCACGCTTGACTCGACATTTGGATGAATTTGTGGTGAATTATTTAGTTTTAGCTTATTGTAAAACTTGTATTCCTCATATGCGGTTGTACTTTGAGGTATACTTGAATACATATACGCTTTGTTTATAACTTTTATACAAATACATATACTTGTATTTATATCAAGTATTTATATAAGTATTTTATAAATATTATACATAATATTTGTACAAGTATTTATACAAATATTACACCAAGGATTATACACTATTTTATATAAGTATTTATATAAAAATTTATACAAGTATTTATATAAGTATTTATATAAAAATTTATACAAGTATTTATATAAGTATTTATATAAAAATTTATACAAGTATTTATACAAGTATTATTCAAGGATTTATACCTTATACTTATACAAGTCTTGTACAAGTATAATACAAATATTATTCGAAAGCTTCGACAAGTATTGTGCAAGTATAGAAGATACTTGCACAGCTTCCTCTCATGTTCTCTACTAGTTCTAGTAGCAGCTAGAAACCCAGCATTTTTCCAAGGCGAATTCTTTCTACCCCGACAACGTAATATGACAACATAATACAATAATGTCTTAATAATCTTGATATTGGCTTGGAATGCCACTTAAAGTCCTTCTACCATCAAAAATGGGGATAACATAAATAGCAAAAGATGATTATTTTTTTACTTCATTCATGAAAGCTTTTGTGCATATAAGTATGGGATTTGCTATACTAGACTTATAGTTTGTTATTTGATTTACAAGACTTTTATTAATGCTTTGAAAAAAATCAAGTCTACTAGAAATCCAATCTATTTGAGGATTATACTTTTCTAGCCATTATAAGGATAAAATTCACTGCTCAACCCAAGTTATAAGGTGGCCTCAATTAAGAGTTGCTTATAAATTGTGGTGTGAAGTATAAAGAGTAATACACAACAATGAAGGAGAAGAACAACACAAAACAAGTAAAATATGTGTAATTAAATAATTGCACACTACAAAACTAGTCACAGTCTGTTTACTAGATTTTTATCCAATAAAAAGTAAAAGTAAAAAGTAAAAATTATATTTTCAAATAGGTAATTTTTTTATCTTTCCAATGATATAAAAAACATATAAATCTAAGTTACTATGAATAAGTTATGATAATTCAAAATTAAAAGATAAATAATAGAAAAAGTTAAGTAGAAATTTTTACTTCAAGGGTAATTTTTTAAAAGATCATGGATTTGAACCTCACCAAGGCTCACAAATAGTATATATGGGTGTCCTAGAGAGGCCACGATGCCTTAGTCTTATCCTCCTACCTACATCCAAGGTGCCACAATCCATATAGGACTTATGCACCTCCCTTCTTACAAAGACTATACTATTTGTTGGTCCTCCTATTTTATACTAGAACTAATAATTTTTCAGTTTTGACTATACCATGGTGTTTAAAAACACCCTAATAGCCTAGGAACCTTGTATGGCCTTCAAATCTTGCTCCATTTCTTCATAATGGCTCCCAAAGTGATAAAACTCATTTTTGCCAACGTCTTCAAAATTGCTCTAAAAATTCTTAATAAATTCTAAATAAAATCTAAATAAAATCTAAATAAAATCTAAAAATCTCTATAATATTTCTAAGATGATAATATCCATTTAAGACTATTTTATTCTATCTTAAAAAAAATATATAATAATAAAATCAATAAAAATCAACTCAAAATCTTATTTTCTACAAAAATAATTAAAAAGACATGAGATTTCTTTCTCATACTTCTTCTATCTACTAAGTAACATTTATAGGTTTTTAATGAATAATACATATAGTTAGAAGGCCAATGTAGACATTGATCTCAATAACTAACTCTCAATACTTTATAATAAGTAAAAATACTAAATCAACTAAAATAATTGCTTCTAAGACTTATTAAGATTCTATTTTTATAACTTTACTTCTAATAAGACTTTTATATTTATAAATACTTCTAAATTCTAATAAATACTTAAATAGTCAAAAAGACTCTCTAACCATCGTATTTGTATAACTAAACGACTTAAAACTATATTTTTCATCAATCCACCAATTAAGATCTATTGGTAGAATTCACATATGGCGACCATCTGAGGCTTTTCATAAGAATAGAAAGAATCCAACTCTTGTCTTTAATATGGTCTATAATGAAAATAATAGAAGATTTATAACTTGGATACTATGATCTATCAAAAGAAGTAGAATTAAGGAGAAAAAAAAATATTAAGACTTTGACCTAGAACAAAAAGGCAATTGGTTGTTTCCAACTTGATATAGTTTTACATATAGCAATGTCCTGCTTAGTTGCTAATTTCATATCTATATTTTATTAAAATTGGATTTAAAATCACTATCTAAATGACAAGATATATTGGTATTTTAACCAATGTTCACACCTTGTATTCTTTACAATAACTTCCATTAATTCGTGTAGGAAAGTTTTCCCCATCTAACGTTTTAAGTTTGACTGAGTTATTATCAAAGACCTCTTTGATAATATATGGTCTTGTCCAAAAAGCATCAAACTTAGCTAGAAAATCTAGTTTCCTAGCATCTTGAACCATCACCTATATGCCTAGAGTAAGTAGATGTCTTTTTATTTTTTTATCAAAGATCTCCTTCCTTCTTCTTTGAGAAGTTTTTATGTATTAGGCTACAAATCTTTGCTTCTCATTTAATCTTTCTAAATATTCTAATCATTCTTTCAAAGATTCAAAAGTATCTAATCTTTTATCAATGGCAATGCATAAAGATGGAACTTCAAATTCTATAGATAAAATAGCTTCTATTCCATACACCAAGGAAAAAAGTATAGCCCATATAGAAACTTTGTAAGCAATTTGATAAGCCCAAAGAACTAAAGTAAGCTTAAAATCCCAATTGCATTTAGAATCCATTACAGTTTTCCTTTATATGCAAAATATGATTTGATTGATTCTTTCTATAAAACCAGTTGTTTGAGGGTGATAAGTAGTTGTTTTCTTATGGTTGTTAAGAACAAGAACTCGATGAAAGCAAATAAACATATAAAACTTCTATTAAGAAAAATAATAAAATAGAAATAAAAAAATATGTATATTAAAAGAAATTAGAATGGCTATTGCCACAAGACAAGAAAATTATAGACTCTTGAATCTTGACTAAAAATAAGAAAGGAGTTCACAAGAGTAAAGAAGGCTTCATTCTTGCCTCTATAAATATTATCTAATTAAGAACTATGTGGCAATATTCTATAGGACCTTATACACGTGTCTAATTTGCAAGACACATGTCAAACTTGCATGACAAGTTTTCCACATGTGCGCCACGTACTTGGCTTGTTCCGCAAGCTATCAACATTTGTGACACATGGTTAGCTTGTTCCACAAGCTATCAACATGTACGCCATGTGGCTAGCTTGTTGACCAAATTTCTAACCTACCAATCACCTATAGATATGTATAAAGGTGATTCCATGTTTAAAAAGCTTTTAGGAAGCTTTTCTATCAGATATTATCAAATCAACTTATTTTACCTACTTCTATTGGTTTATATTAATTAGATAATTACTGGAATAAATCTTATGTTTGTGACATTACTCTCCCTTCTAGGGACGAGTTCCACGAGGAGCAATGATTATATATTCAGGAAGTCTAGGATACATCAAATTGTACTTGCCACATACTTTGATCTTTGTTCCCTTTAAAGGTAGTTGATAGGTCCTTTCAGCCATCAATAATGTCTCATACCAAGGCAAGAAGACCACCCTGTTATTTGATCATTGTTGAGGCCTTCATAACTCCTTTCAAAGAAAACATTAGGAACACCATCATGAATAGTTCCTACCTCTAAAAGTATCACCAAACATTGGTAGTCTCTTCCAAGGTCGTGATATCAAACACATTGTATTTTGTCATCAATCCAAGGAAGGATATGTCGTTCTTGAAGGTCTTCATATCTATTCCGTCGTCTTAAAGATTGTAATAGTCGTAATGTCTCATCTGATAAATCAACAAATGATAGCTCTAAAGCTAAATTTGCTAGTTGTTGATCCTCCATCTGTTTAGCACAAATAAATCTAAGAAAATAACAAACAATGATACAAAGTAGGATGAAATCTCTATAGAACCTATTTTGCTTTATAATAAAGATGTTCTTGATTTTTTCACTTTAATTTTAATGGATGTTATCAATAAAATACATTGACTTTTATTGATGCATTTGCTAGATTCTTAGATGGCTTCCATGTACGTTCACTAATATCATATCCGCGCCAATGCACAAGATATTCTAGTTGATTTTGGCACCGCCTTGAATCTAAAATCTCTTCAACCTTGAATTCTTCATTGTTCTCCACTTTTAAAGGAGGCGGTGGCATTTGTCTTCTTCCTTATATATCCATTGTCTTGTATGGCTCAAGTAGTGACACGTTGTCGGGTAGAGAGAATTCGCCTTGGAAAAACGTTGGGTTTCTAGCTACTACTAGAACTAGCATAGAACATGAGAGGAAGCCGTGCAAGTGTCTTCTATACTTATTCAATATTAGAATATAATCTTTATTTATAAATAAAATATAATTCTTATATAAAAATAGAATATTATCTTTATATAAATACTTATGTAAAAAATAGAATATAATCCTTGATATAATACTTATACAAATACTTGTACAAATATTATATATAATACTTATAAAATACTTATATAAAATAGAATATAGTCCTTGATATAATACTTGTATAAATACTTATATAAATATTATATATAATACTTGTATAATACTTATATAAATATTATATATATTATACTTATATAAATATTATAAATACTTGAATAATACTTGTATAAATACTTGAATAATACTTGTATAAATACTTGAATAATACTTATATAAAATAAGTATAATCCATAATATATAATACTTGTACAAATATTTATACAAATATTATATATAATACTTATAAAATACTTATATAAATACTTGATGTAAATATAAGTATATATATTTGTATAATAAGTTTAAATAGAGTATAATATACTTGTATAATAAGTATAATATAATAAAATAGAATATAATATGTATATACTCAAGTATTCCTCAAATACAACCGCATATGAGGAATACAAGTTATACAATAAGCTGAAACTAATTAAATCACTAAAAAATCATCTAAAGATCAAATCAATCACACTTATAGCCTATAGAAAGCTAATAACTTATTGTAAAACATATCAAAATTTCACAAAAAGATGTCTTACCATTTAAAAGTTATGGCTAAATGAAATAAGCACTAAAATCTCCCACCAAATACAAAGGCAGCAAAGCTCTTCTTTACTTCATCCTTTGTTGTGGTTGCTTCCCTTCTTCAAATTGGACATGCAATAGCTTTTTAGAAAGTTCACTCCATCATCTGACTTGTCTTAAAATTTTGCATGTATACCTCTCAAACTTCAGATTTTATAGCTAGTCAAATCTACTCCTCAAACCCTAGCAAAAATTTGCCCTCTTGACACGTCACGGCTCATAAATTTTTTATAAAAGCTCCAAATGCATTAATTTTTGTTACTGTGGAAATCTTATATAAGCCACTATAAAAATCTGAAATATCAAAAATATTGAAGAGATTTTCCGACTTGGGTGGTTGAACAAAGTCTCTACCCCTCTTCATCGGATAGAAGCAGACCCTTTCCTACTCTCAAGCTCACAACTTTCTCTTTCCAACTCCAAATGTTACAAGAAATAGCTTGATAGAAAGCTAGCACAATTTCCCACACTTTCTACAAATTTCACTAAGAAAGAGTCAAAATCAAACCTACAATGGCAGCTCAAAGTTTCTACCGTCACTTTTTGATAGCAGCAAACCTCATTCTACTAAAATAAACATAACTTTTTGCTCACAATTGCAATACAAGCAAGTGAGTAAGTTCTAGAATCCTCAAAACTCAAAAAATACACATTTTAATTTTCATTACAATTGCTTTTATATCCTTGGAGCTATCTCTCTCCAAATTTCACTGCTCAAAAATTATCAAACCCTAGGTCCAGCAAGAGGAGTATTCTCCCCTCTTCTTCTACATCAGCCTATGACACGTCCACATGGGCAGCCAAATCCTATTGGTCAAGCCCTATTCACCCCATACTCTTCTCTCTTATCCCTCACAAGATCCATGCTACCTCAAAGTCAACAAGAAAGATAAAACAACCTTTATCTTTCTTCTAATTACAAAAGAATCTATTTTAGGATATAAATAAGATAGGAATCAAAATAAATAGCCATCTTAATTTATTAATTAAGTGACTTAAATAAATCCTCTCCTAATAATATCTTCTAAAATAACCTCTAGCACTGACACATGTATTAACAATAAATACAAGATATATAATATTTTTACACATTGCACGTAAATGTAGTATGACATGCATCCCCTCTAAACTTGCCATCCTCCAATATGTGCCAAGTTTAATCCTCTTCATCGTCCATCTCAATTTCTGCCTCATCTTTTGGCATTTCTTTATTTTCTGATGGAGTTAAGAATTCTTTAAGATCATTGATGTGAAACTTCTCATTTCTTCTTTTGTATGCTTTAATTCTTTTGCCTGCTACTAGGATCGTCAATAAAGTTCCATCCAACTCACGAAGTGAATAGGTGGTATTGGTATACACTTTAACCACTACATGTGGTCTAAACCATCTTCATGCAAATTTCCTCATTGTGTTATGTTGATGTTCTAATGTACTGTCAAACACCAACACCCAATCATCTTCTTTAATTTTCTTAGACCTCAATCTATGGATTTTGTCAAATCTCTCTTTATTGCCAAATTTGACAGCCTTAAGCTTTTTTAATGCTATTTGCATATCTTTAGGCAATCTTCCAAGCTATTGAATGTAAAGTTCTAATAGCTTTTCTCTTGTAATATCATCTTTCCAAGACAAAAATATCCAAGTTGGAACTGATTCTTTTCCAAGCATAATAGGCTTATGTCCATGTATAAGTTCTACAAGCATATATCCAGTGACAGTACTATGGGTGGTTCTATCAACCCACAATGCAAACAACAATAGTCTAAGCCAAAGATTAAGCTTCTCTTTATAAGCTTTAACTAAGGCATGAATGATAGGAGGATGTCTCCTCTCTATTTTGCTGTTGGCTTCAGGATTGTAAGTACTTGTTAACCTTAGCTGAATACCATATCTCTGAAAAAATGATCTTGCTTCAGCTGCATTTAATTCATCCCTAATAGTTCTCATTCGTCCAATACTTCCATATCTATTAAAAATATCCTCAAGAATGAATCTAAAAATTCCAACTGTAGTCTTGGTTTGAAGAGCTCTTCCTTCAACAAAGTTTGAAAGCTCTTTTCTTGCCAAAATAAGATACATCATTCTCCAAATTCTAGGTAGCATTGCAATTAAGTCAATCATCAATTAGAAATGAATCAAAGAAGGATAAGTGGGATGTAATTCATTCCTGTATTGGACCTTAGATTGAAGTTGACATTTGACACATGAAGCCACAAATTCCTCAACATCCTTATATAAACCTTTCCACCAATATCGTTCCTTAATCTTTATATAAGTGGCCTAAATTCATCTGTGACTAGCCCAAAGTGCATCTTGAAAATTTCTAAACATGTGGATTTTGGTATTAAGATCATCCACTACTCTCAAAGGTAATTCATCAGCTCTCTTTGCACTCTTCCAAAAAAATCCATCTCTCAATAGATATCTATATGACTGATGTCTAATATCTTCGAAAACCTTGTCCATCCACCCCTCTTGCCTCTTCAAAGTGCTCAAATAGAGTCCAATATTCTTTAGTCTTTCCTCATATAACTCTGCTTTGAAGGGCAAAATGTCATTGATTGAAATTTTCCTATCAACAACCAATACATATCTCTCTTCTAAAAAGTCATTACTCTCCTCATGAGCCATCATTTCTTTTTCATAAAAATACTTGGCCTTTGATAACATATCCACCACAGGATTCATTTTTCTAGCAATGTACACCAAAAATTAGATTTAATGACTTGATATATGCTATCCATCAAAGCATGGCAATGTCTGGTGAAGAATAATTAGCAATCATACCAAGAAGAGGTAAGCAATCAGTTTCCAATACAACATTTGCTCCAATCAAGTAATCTCTTTCAACCGTTAAAGGAGTAAGTGCACCCCAAAGCTCTCTCTTTACTTGACGATATGCTCTCTAGCATTCTATAAGAATCCTTGCTCTAAAATGAATAGCAAATCTATTTTCCTTTATATCATCCTGGCCAACAGTCCACCCTATGGCTATTAGACTTATGTCAATTGTAGCAATCACCGGTCTTCCGCTTTTATATTCAACTTGTTTTAAAACTAGAGGTGACTTTAAAATTCTTTTTAAGTCTTCTATGGCCAAATCTTGCTCCTATTTTCAAAGAAATTTAATTCCCTTTCTTAACAATTTATAAAGAGGCTTTGATATGTGAGCAAAATGAGGTATCCATATCTGATAGAAGACACATGCTCCCAAAAACCTTCTCACTTCAGTGATATTACTGCAATCATTTTTGCAATAGCATCAACTTTCTTAGGATTAGGCCTTCTTCCATATCGTCTACAAAGATATCCAACTACCAAAAAAATTCCAAATTTAGACCAAATTTAAACCAAATTTAGACTTCTCAATTGAAAGGGTCAAATTTGCTTCTTCAATCTTGCCCAAAATCTTATCAACATCTTTAATGTGCATTCTTACAAATGCTTTGCAACCATTATCATCTAAAGTAGATTCTTTATATTTTTTTTTACATCCTTTGATAGGAATGTCATTCACAAAGGATATAGTCTTTTCTGATATAAATTCTCTTAAGATTTGATTCATTGCATTTTGTATGTGTGCCACTGAGTTTGTAGCACCTTGAGGCAATGTGCACATTCAAACTAATCCTAATAGAGTCTTCATGGTCGTCAAGTCTCTCCTTTCAATGGCCAATTGAAATTGATCATAACCAAAGTATAGATCTCCAATGGAATATATGGCATGTCCAGTAAAAGCTTCTCCTACTTCATCTACAATTGGTCCTGATCCTTTGTTCATAATGGTAACCTGGTTAGCTGGTTGCATATCTTGAATGAATCGTAATGCTCTAGACTTCTTAGGAATAGTAAACCAATGATTAGAATATGGAGCCATTGAAGGCTTAAGTATTCCCATGTGCATTTTTTCCTTCAATAAGTCAACCAATTTGGGAAGTAATGCTCTTGAAATTGGTATTGGCTTCAAATTCCATGGCACATGTGGCACTATAAAAATAACCATGGATGCTACTAAACCTCGTCACACACATCTAATTTCATTTGGCAAAGAGACAAAGGCCTTTCCATATTTTGAGAGCATCTCTCAAAACATCTTCTCTTCTTGATCTAATAAAAATTCACTCCCTCCAATCTTCAAGTTTGCTAATGTTTCTTTAATAAACTTGTGTTCAATCTTCCTAGCTTCTCTCAAACTTTGCTCCTTCTCTGCTTGTCTGACATGCTCATTACTATCCAATAGAAGTTGAATTGCTATAAGCTTAACTTTTTTGGCCATTGTTTTATATTTTATATTTACTATAGCTTCAAAATTCAACTTATAGCTTTGGCAAAAATCCTTACTCTCCATTGCATCTATTATCTCTTGATATAATACTTTTGAGTGAATTTCAACCATAATATCTATACCATCATTATCTTCTTCTTTAATTTGCAAGTTATGTAAAACTTGTAATATATCATCTCCAATGCCTTTCTCTTCATATATTCCTTTGTAGCATGGGAGAACATGGGTACAAATAGATTATCTACAAATCCCAATATAGATAATTTGAGTTTTGGTATTTTGGATTTGAGTGATGATGGATTTGTGAGCTTTCAAAGGATTAAAGATTTAAATCCTATAAATAGGAAAAAAGTAAAGAAGCAAGGAAAAAACTTAAAAAGAGTGGAATTAGTTTCAAATGATGAAGCTATAGTTGGAATACTAGAAGAAGCTAGGTTTGAAGATGGATTGATATAAGTTATAGAAAACTTAATTACAAGGATGGATGAAGATGTTATTGTGGAGATACAATCAAGGGAGGCTTATGAAGAATTCAAGAAGATGGTAACATGTATTGGATCTGCTACAAGCTATGGATTAAAATCTGAGGCTATTGTGCAAACCAAGTATAAAATTGTGGCCAAAAAGATGAAACCAGTGGCCATTCAATTACCACCTGATACTATGGAACACATCAAGCAAGCAATCAAGGAATTAGGATTGAGAGAAAAGCACAAAATTGGACATCAATTTACTCAAGAATCATTGGCTAAGCTGAAGATTAGAGGGGATGATTTCTTGACAACACCAGAAAGAATGATGTTTCAAAAAATGCTTATTAGTCATGGTAAGGCATTTGCCTTAACTTGTGATGAAATTGGGTGTGTGAATCCTAGTGTTGTAGTACCTATGGTAATTTTCACTGTACCACATATTCCATGGGATTGTCATAGACACAGAATATAGACTTGAAGTCTAAACAAGAAGTTCAAGAAGAACTGGCAGGAACTGCATTAATATCATGGATACAAAATATAGACTTGAAGTCTAAACAAGAAGTTCAAGAAGAACTGGCAGGAACTGCATTAATATCATGGATACAAAATATAGACTTGAAGTCTAAACAAGAAGTTCAAGAAGAATACATCATGGATACAAAATATAGACTTGAAGTCTAAATAATATCATGGATACAAAATATAGACTTGAAGTCTAAACAAGAAGTTCAAGAAGAACTGGCAGGAACTGCATTAATATCATGGATACAAAATATAGACTTGAAGTCTAAACAAGAAGTTCAAGAAGAACTGGCAGGAACTGCATTAATATCATGGATACAAAATATAGACTTGAAGTCTAAATTAGGGAACTTCTACTAACTAGGAAGATATTAGAAGGCTCTGGAAGGTTATAGAGAGTTCTAGGAAACTTCTAGAATTTTCTAGAAGGTTCTAACAAGTATGTCCTTGACACTAGGAAGATATTAGAAGGCTCTGTAAGGTTCTAGAGAGTTCTAAGAAACTTCTAGAATGTTCTAGAAGGTTCTAATAAGTATGTCCTTGACATCACCTCCTCCTCTAGCTTTGAGGTCTCCGAGAAGCCATTTGAGATGTATACTCACAAACATAGGATATCAAAAATTTGTCGCATAGTCTCTGTAATATATTCCAGCTGTTGTTCACAAAGCAGATGATTTATAGGTCCTTGTAGCCACCGATAATGACCAATACCTTCTACTTGAGACCATGCTTGAACTTCTATATCTTCATTGTGGAAACAACCTGAAAATATCGCTTTGCCACTGCTTGCATGAGCTGGTTCAACTTCAAAGACAATTACAAATGATTTGCTGCTTGGTATTCTTCGACGTCTTCTTGGCTCTTCTAATTCTTCATCTCAAGGTCAACGTCGTGAGCTATTCAGTTGAGATGGTACCACTAGTACAGTATCTACATTCTCAC
>JAWRVF010000335.1:152547-356445 GCA_036785485.1 Physcomitrellopsis africana
GGACAATTTGGAAGCTTTTTTGGTGGAGTTTCGATCTATGTATGGTGAACACGATGCAGCTCGTGTTGCAACAAATAAGATCCAAATTTTATGACAAGGAAACCGCTCTGTAACAGTGTATGCTTCACAATTTCGACAACTTACAATCGATATCAAGTAGGATGATGCTGCATTCATCAATCAATTTCTTTATGGATTGCAATATGAAGTAAAGAAATTGATGCTCAATTTACCTGATCCTCAAACATTGAGTCAAGCAATCGATTTTACTGTAAAGTGTGACAATCAACTTTTTGAGTTTCAATCCGAGAATCGTACAAGGAAAACTCAACGTTATTACTCAATGGCAACATCTTCACCAAATATACATTCGGAAGTAGAAGACATGCAAATTGACGCAGTACATTTCAAACCTCTTACTGAGCAAGAAAAGATTCGTCGTCGCCAGGGAGGATTATGCTTATATTGTAGAGAACCTAAGCACACTGCTCAACATTGCCTAAAGAAACGACGCAACTATAAAATGAGGGGTACGGCGGTCAAAGGAGACAACATGTCGGAAAACGAATTTGTCCAGCTACAATAGGGACCGTGCAGCTGGAATCTTATACAATTCCTAAAGAAGGTCCTATCCTCTCTTCAAAACCTTCTCCTTGTTTTATAATAGAACTATATTTAGGACCTAAAAACCACAAAGCCTCTACTTTATTAGATTCAGGAGCCTCAGCATGTTTTTTAGATGAACAATTTGTTACAAGTCGTAAAATATCTTTAGTACAAAAAACTAAACATGTACATGTAGAAGTCATAGATGGTCGTCCATTGTCTTCTGGAGATGTCACTCATAAGATCCACCCTATAAAAGTAACAATAGACTCAAGGTTCGTAGAGAGAATTACCTCAAAAAATTTCTTGTCACAGTAGATGAACTCTTATCTGTATCACACCCCAGCATCAGCCTATAGAATGATTAATATTTATTGGCTAAACTTTAATGAGTTATTTTTCCTTAATAAGAAGGATAAATACACACGATAATATAAGAAAAAGGTTTTGTATGATTAAAACCTCTTATTTTAAAGTAGGTTTGTACATAAGTTTTCTCTATGATATGTAGAAAATCCTTAAAACCCTTTTAAAGACTCATCTATATACCAAAATCATATCATGGCTCTATACATCCACCTTTTACACCTCCATAAAGTCTTGGCTCCCAAAAACACCTTTAGTATGCACAAAAGTCCAAATTTGCAACAAAAACCCTTAAAATATATTTTCCCGCAAAGGATGTTTTTCTTTCCAAACTTTAGAAAATCATATCTTCTGATCCAGCCGTTCAGTTTTCTTCAAACTTTCAGGCAAGGTAGAATTCACCTTTAAGCTTTACCACAAAAACATTCAACTGCAAATATACTTCTGATCGTTTGATATCTCAAAACCCCTAGCAGGTGCTTAAAACCCTAGCTCAGAGACACCTGAGCACTATTTTCTCTATATCTCACAAACCCAAAACCCTAATGCCACAAAAATTTTGCACATAGTCTTGTGACATAAACATATATACTCCTGAAAATTTTGAGCCAAAAATCTATCAAATTGACTAAGATATAGCTCAAAATGTACCCGCTAGTTAAGTAGACCACTTACTGCCTTTAGCTTACAAGCACTGACTTCAACTCGCAATATCTCCTTGATCCTAGCTTGGATTTTATCGAGATATACATAAAAAGTGTAGCCAAAAAAGTGCGCTTTCCAACCCCAGTCGCCGATCTTTGATTGCTCTCTGGATGCGCGAGATATACTCAAAAGAGTGACAGTAGGTCCAAAATCGACCCCCTAACTTTGAGCGCCTATAACTTCTTCATTAAAAGTCCAAATCATGCAAGATTTGCACCTAAACCATACCCAAAAACCTAAACCTGATGACCTAAGTCTCTGATGTTCGACTCTCTTCGAAAAACAAACCCTAACTCCTAATAAACCCTCGGGCAGCCTCCTTGAAGTCCATTGGGCATGATTTTTGGCCAATTAGAATAGAGATTTCTATCATCCACCTCTATTCATCCACATGGATGGCCAAACTACTCTTTTTACACTAAAAACCCTTTTCTAACCCTTCTTCTTATAAGATTTACATACTTGGTGCTTTAAGCACCAAATAAAAGAAGTAAATAAGATCTTAAGGATCACCAACGTCTAACATAGGTGACTTAAGATATATACAAGTTACTATCAATATAAAATTAACTTCAAAAGTCACTACTAAAAGGAAAATAAGGTTGTATAAATCTTAATTATAATCCTTTTAATAGATCCTTTCTAAACTACCAACCTAATCATATCCTATAACCAATAAAATCTACTGATATGACTTTCATTTAGTTAAGTAGTAAATTGTACATTAAATATACATGTACAATTTTTTCACATAGTAGCCAAACCACAACACGACAACGGAATGGGCAATGGCTGTAGAAGTCCATAAGAGCGATGTCGAGGGTTCTTGGATCTTGAACAAATGTCACAAGAGAGGACGAAATCCTTCACATCCTTCCACATTTGGGGCCACCAGAAATCTCGGGAAATGAGTTCCAAGATCTTGTTGAATCCAAAATCTCCCGTAGTTGGAAAGTCATGACAAGATTGAAGGACTCGAAGTCGTGCTGGCCTTTTTAGGATATACAGCCGCTTCTCAAAGTATAAGAGATTTCTTTCAACTTTGAACTTGTCATCATTGATAAGCTGCTTAATATCAAGGACTATTGAATCTTCAATGGTCGCAGCATGTACCTGGTTGAGGAAGTCAGCTTCAATTGGCACCACAGTAGCACAAATCTTGAATTGCTCTGACTTTAATAATGTCGTACACTATTGATCAAGCGTTGCTTCTCCAATCTTCGGCACAAGATATAATCTTCTTGATAAGGCATCGGATAGTCCTTGCTGCTTTCCAGGCCGATAAGTAATAACAAAGTCAAATCTAGATAGCGACATATTCCATCGAGCTTAACGACGGTTTAGAACCCGAGCAGACATGAAATATTCTAGATTCTTGTGATCCGTATATACGGTCACCGGATGCGCAGCTCTTTCAAGAAAGTGACGTCACTCTTGGAAAGAATCCAGTATAGGAAGGAGTTCTTTATCATGAATCTCGTAGTTGATCTCAGCCGTAGAAAACTTCCATGAATAGAATGTAACCGGATGAAGCTTATTGTCGATGCCCATCTGTGAAAGTACGGCTTGTAAAGCAAAATCCAAAGCATCAATTTCCAAATAGAAAGCCTTTGCAAAGTTTGGGTGTACCAAGATTGGAGCCATAGTAAATATGATTTTAAGATTTTGAAATGCTTTTTCCACTAGAGATCCCCATTCTAGCTTATCTTTACATGTTAATCGAGTGAGTGGAGCAGCAACTTGACAATAATTCTTGATGAAAATCCGATAGAAGTTAGCAAAGCCAAGAAAACATTGTACGTCTCTAACCGTCTTTGAAACTTCTCAGGAAATAATTGCTTCTACCTTCTTGGGATCCATCTTCAAGCCTTCCGTAGTCGCAACAAATTCTAAAAATTCCATCTCAGTTTGATGAAATAAGCACTTCTCCAACTTGGCATTGTCATATTGCATTTACGTGCAGTGTATAAAAATATTAAATATCTTGTATCTATTGTTAATATATGTGTGAGTGCTAGAGGTTATTTTAGAAGATATTATAAGGAGAAGATTTATTATAGCCACTTAGTTAGTGAATTAAGATGGCTATTTGTTTTGTTCCTACCTTATTTATATCCTAGAATAGACTCTTTTGTAATTAGAAGAAAAGTAAAGGTTATTTTACCTTTCTTGTTGACTTTTGAGGTAGAATGGACCTTGTGAGGGATAAGAAAGAAGAACATGGGGTGAATAAGGCCCATCCAATAGGATTTGGCTGCCCATGTGAGCGTCTCATAGTCTAATATAGAAAGAAAGCGAGATATACTCCTCTTGCTAGATCGAGAGGGAAGGCAGTTTTGAATGGTGAGCTTTGAAGAGAGATAGCTCCAAGGAGATAGAAGAATTTGTAATGAAAATTTGTACGTGTGTTTTTCAAGTTGTGAGGATTCTAGAACCTACTCAATTGCTTGTTTTGGAGTTGTGAGCAAAAACTTATGCTTGTTTTAGTAGAGTAGAGTTTGCTGCCATCTGACGAAGAGGGGCAGAAACTTCGAGCTACTACTGCAAGTTTGATTTCGACTCTTTCTTAGTGAAATTTATAGAAAGTGTGGAAAATTGTGCTAGCTTTTTATCAGGATATTTCTTGTAGCATTTGGAGTTGGAGAGCAAAAGTTGTGAACTTGAGAGTGGGAAAGCGTTTGCTGCCACCTGATGAAGAGGGGCAGAGAATTTGTTCAACCACCCAAGTCGGACAGTCTCTTCAATCTTTTTGATAATTTAGGTGCTTATAGTAGCTTGTGTATTCTTTCTAAAAAAACAAAAATCAATATATTTGGAGCTTTGATGAAAGTTTTATGAGCCGTGAAGTGTCAAAGAGGGCAAATTGTTGCTAGGGTTTGAAGAGAAGAATCAACTAGCTACAAAATCTCGAGTTTGAGAGGCATGCATGCGAAATTTTAGAATAAGTTAGATGATGGAGTGAGCTTTCTAAAAAGCTATTGCATGTCCAATTTAGAGAATGGAAGTGATCACAACAAAGGCTGAAGTGAAGAGGAGCTTTGCTGCTTTTGCATTTACTTGGAAATTTTACTGCCTACTTCTTTTAGCCATAACTTTTAAATGGTAAGTCATCTATTTGTGAGAATTTGATATGTTTTACAAAGGATTATTGGCTTTCCATAGGCTATAAGCACGCTTGATTCGACCTTTGGATGAATTTTTAGTCATTTATTTAGTTTCAGCTTGTTGTATAACTTGTATTCCTCATATGCGGTTGTATTTTGAGGTATACTTGAATACATACACACTTTGCTTATACCTTTTATATAAGTATATATACTTGTATTTGTATCAAGTATTTATATAAGTATTTTATAAGTATTATACATAATATTTGTATAAGTATTTATATAAGTATTATACCAAGGATTATAGAAGTATTTATACAAGTATTTTATATCAATATTATTCAAGTGTTTATACTTTATATTTGTACAAGTTTTGTATAAGTATAATACAAGTATAATTTGAAAGCTTGAACAAATATTGTGCAAGTATAGAAGATACTTGCACGGCTTCCTCTCATGTTCCCTGCTAGTTCTAGTAGCAGCTAGGAACCCGGCGTTTTCCCAAGGCAAATTCTCTCTACCCAACAGCGTAGAGTCCTCGCTCGCGTAGTTTTTCGAGTACCAAACGAATGTGCTTCTTATGCTTTTCTTCTTTTTCAAAAAATATCAAGATATCATCCATATAGATGACAACAAAATCGTCTAGATATTCTCGAAAAATATTGTTCATCATATGTTTAAAAACTACCAGAGCATTGGTAAGACCAAATAGTATGACATTATATTCAAAATGACCATACCTTGTACGAAAAGTTGTCTTCCATTCGTCTCCTTCTTTGATTTGCACAAGGTTGTAAGCTCCCCTTAGATCAATCTTTGTAAAGATCTTTACACGTCCAAGTTGTTCTAGAAGACTAGAGATGAAAGGTAATGGATAGCGATTCTTCTTTGTCACCTTGTTGAGACCTCGATAGTCCACTTATATCCATAGTGAGCCATCTTTCTTCTTCACAAATAAGATTGGTGCCCTAGTTGGCAATTTTGAATGACAAATGAAGTTCTTGGCTAGGTTCTCGTCAATATATTTCCGCAACTCAGCCAACTTTGTCTGCGATAGCTTGTAGATTGGGCCAAAAGGCAGTTGTGCTCTTTCTTACAATTCTATGGCACAATCATATGGTCGATGTTTTGGTAGCATGTCAACATTCTTCTTTTGGAACACGTCTTGAAAATCTTTGTATTGTTCTGGTATTCCTGCTGTTGAAATCTGTTCTCTACTAGTTGGAGCTGCATAAATGATCAATGGTGTGCCTTCCTTGGATGATCTTACAAACGTTCTTGCTCCAATAAACAAGGATTTTTTGATTTGGGGTCTTCTTCCAGGCTTGTCCTCAGGTTGTTCTATGGAAAATGTTATCCTCCGTAACCTCCAATCTATAGATGGATTATATTTTTTCAATCAAGATAGACCAAGAATAATAGGATTTAACGGGGTACTAATAATATTGAAAATAATATAACTACTATGGTCTTTAAACGTCACTTCTATAGGTTCTGATTCATGGGTGACACTACCAGATAATAAAGGTCATCCATCTATTACTTCTACGTGAATAGGTTTGAATTTTTGTACTAGGAGAATTTTGTGACGCTTAGCAAATTCTTGGTCTAAAAAAGAAGCAGATGCTCCTGAATCTAATAAGGCTAAGATTTTTAGTTTTTGAGGACCAAAAGATAAAGGAATTGTTAAACAACGGGCATGTTGAGTAGAAAGAGAGGAACCTGGTTTTGATTTGTCCAGCCGCACTGTTCCTATTGGGGCTGGGCATCCTCGTTTTCCTGAACAAATGCACCTCTATTCTTAATGCTGCGTCCATTTTGCTTCTTTGGACAGTTTCCAACTCTATGGCCTTCTCCACTGCAATAAAAGCACAAACCTTTTTCCATACGCTGCTTCTTTTTTTCTAAAGTAAGGGATTTGATACGTACTGCATCAATCTACATGTCTTCTATCTCCACTTGTGAATTTAGGCTACTTGCCGATATAATTGCGCCGTGATGACTTGTGTATTGTCTGGAGTGTTGATCTTGGCGACGTTAAAATAGGCGGTTATCGCACTTTACAGCTTGGCTAATGGCTTCGTTGAGCATTTGTGGATCAGGAAGAGATAATAACAAATCTTTCATGTCGTCCCTTAGATCCCAATAGAATTGGCTCATCAATGCTTCTTCATCCCAATTAATGTTGCATGCCAGTTGCCTAAAATCTGATGCATAGACTGATACAGAGTAAGTCCCTTGTCATAGTGATCGAATTTTTGTTGTAGCCCACGGAGCCTTGTTGTGCTCGCCAAATGCTTCTGCAAATGCCTCCAAAATAGTCTCAAAGTTATTCAAAATCGGTGATCTTTTTTCAAATAGAGGAGCAAACCACGATAGAGCTTGCCCTGTAAGCAAAGTTCGAACTAATCCAATGCATGATTCCTCCGTCGGATAACGTTCGGATTGTAGAATTGTTATTAACTTGATTTGATTGATGAAACCTCAAAACTTGGAGCGTGTGCCATCAAACTTGTCTGGAAGGCTAATACAAGGTTCTTTTTGTTGTGGAAGTAATGGTTCTCGTTGAACCACAAGTAAAACTGCTTCTTCTGGTGCAGAAACTCAAGGCTGATGAAGCCCAGATTGTACAATTCCAGATGTTCTATCATTATGAAGTCTTGCAAAGACTCCTTCCATCACTGTAGTTCTCTGTGATAATGTAGCAAGAGCATTCATAATGGCATCCATCTTGGACTCCAAACTTTCACTCATATTAATGTCTTGACCTCCAACCATTCTAAGAGAAAGGAAGTAATTATTTCTACAAAGAGGAAATATTGGTTTAGAAGAGGGTACTCCGCAACCTCTAAAATGCCTTAAGACCTTCAAGAAGAGGGATAATCCACTCTCTCCAAGAAGAATAAGACTCCAATATTATGACAAAAAGATATCAGTTTAGAGGAGGGTAATCCGCAACCTCTAAAATACTAGTGTACCTTCAAGAAGAGGGGTAATCTACACTCCAACAAGAAAGAACTAACTCTAATATCCAAAGTGAGAATAGTCTTGACAAACTGTCACGGACACAGAATATAGACTTAAAGTCTAAACAAGAAGTTCAAGAAGAACTGGCAGGAACTGGATTAATATCATGGATACAGAATATATACTTGAAGTCTAAACAAGAAGTTCAAGAAGAACTGGCATGAACTAGATTAATCAAATGAGTACAAAAACAACACCAGAGAGGTGAGCTAGAGCTCCAAGAGATGTGTTGTCGAGACTGAAGAACTCTTCAGCCTCGACTCCAATATATACTCCTACCTAGGAAGCTTCTCAAGCAGCTTCCTCCAACTAAGGAGCTTCCCAAGCAACTTCTACTAACTAAGAAGATATTAGAAGGCTCTAGAAGATTATAGAGAGTTTTAAGAAACTTCTAGAATGTTCTAGAAGGTTCTAATAAGTATGTCCTTGACAGGGATTTAAAGCCTATAGCTATATCTAGAGCTTTGCTTCCTAAGTTCATGGAATTGTTAAAAGAAAAGATGGAGATGGGTATTCTTGAACCTTCAATTGCTTCCTATTCAAACAGATGGTTTACTGTACCTAAAAAAATCAAGGGCATTGAGATTCATTCAAGATATGCAACCAACAAAGAGGGTAACTATTCGAAATATGGGGTCAGGTCCTGTAGTAGATGAAGTAGCTAAACAATTTGCCAGTCATGCCATCTATTGTATTAGAGATTTATATTCTGCATATGATCAATTTTAGTTGGCTGAAGAGAATAGAGATTTGACCACTATGAAGACTCGTTTGGGTTTAATAATGATACGTATCTTACCTCAAGGTGCAACCAACTCAGTGGCTCATATACAAAATGCTATGAACCAAATATTAAACGAATTTGTACCTGAGAAGACCATCTCATTTTTGGATGATATACCTATGAAGGATTGCAAGAAAGAAGATAAGGATGAAACTTTGGATGCTAAAGGTTGGAGGCAGTTTGTCAAGCAGTACATTAAAAATGTGGCTCAGATACTGGAGAACCTTGAGTCAATTAATTTGACATTATCTATGGAGAAATAAAGCTTTGGAGTTGGTAAAATTTTGGTGGTGGGACACATGTGTGGCAAGTATGGTAGAAAATCAAATCTAAAAAAAATTGATGCTATATCTAAAATAAAGACATATGGAAGTATTATAGAAGTTAGAAGATTTTTGGGTGCATGTGTATTCTATCACATTTGGGTACCTCACTTTGCACATATCTCATAGCCACTATACAAATTATTGAGGAAGGGTAAGAAGTTTATCTGGAAGGATGAACAAGAAATAGCTGTGAAAAATTTGAAGAAGATTTTGAGTTCACCGCCTATCCTTAGATAGGTAGATTATCAATGTGAGAGATCAGTAGTTGTAACAGTGGATACAAATCCAATAGCAATTGGATGGGCTATTGGACAAGATGATAGAGAGGGAAAGAGGTTTGGTATAAGATTTGGGGCCAAGATTCTTACAGAAAGGCAAAGGGCTTATCCACAAGTTAAAAGAGAACTTTGGGAAGCACTCACTGCTCTAAAGATTGAGAGGAATTATTTGATCGGAGCTAGAGTGGTTTTGAAAATAGATTGTTTGCCTTTACTTGGGATGGTAATCAACTGCATTATTCTAGACATTGCTATATTGAGATGAATAGCCTATTTAAAAATATTGAATCTTATTTTGATACACATTACTAGTAAAAAGAACTCGGTGGCAGATATGTTGTCTAGAGCTAGATATACCTTTGAAGAGGAGATGATGGCACATGAAGATGGTGAATATCAAGAGGAGAAGAACTACAGGTATTCATTTGCTACTAATAGAATAGATTTTGGAGATGAAGTTCAAATCTTCCATGAAGATTTATATGAAAACAAGCTGAGGGATATTGGAATTTATTTAAGTACAATGAGGAGGCAAGAAGGCTGGATAGATAAGACTTTCAAGGATATCATGCACCAATCCTATACTTATTTGCTTAAAGATGGATTTTTATAAAAGAGGCCTAAAAGGGGTGATAAAATTCTATTGAGGGTGGTAGGAGATCTTGAAACTAAGAATAAAATTTTGAAAGAATTTCATGATACACTCTGGACATGACATAGAGGAGTTTGGGCTACTTATACCAAGATCAAGGAGAGATATTGGTGGAAGGGCTTGTACAAGGATGTTGAAGATTTTGTGAGTTCATGCGGAGAGTATCAGCTACAATCTAAGGTCAAACATAGAGACGGGTTATATCCTACTTATCCACTTGCTATACATTTTGAATGGGTGATTGATTTGATAACTATGCCATCAAGATTTTGGGGCATGAAATATTTGATTCTGATAAGAGAAGAACTATCAAATTACATTGAAGAGAGAATATTAAGAATCAAGACTACAGAAGCAATATGCAGATTTATATTAGAAGACATTTTTAGTAGATATAGAAGCATTGGAAGGATGAGAGCTAATAGAGGAGAATTGGATGTTGTTGAAGCAAGAAAATTCTTTAGCAGGTATAGAGTTCAACTAAAGTTGACTACTTCTTATAATCCTAAAGCCAATGGAAAGAATAAGAAGGGTCATCCTCCTATCATTTATGCATTGGTCAAGGCATGTAAAGATAAGCCAATTCAATGGCCTAAGCTACTTCCATTTGCTTTATAGGCTGATAGGACTACTCACAGTACTGTCACTGATTAAATGCCCATAGAGTTGATGTTAGAGCAAAAGCCTATGATGCCCGTTGAAAAAATATATCCTACATGGATGTTTCTATCTTTGAAAGATGATATTGATAAAAAAAAAATTATTAGAGCTCCGATTGAGCACTTGAGAAGGTTACTTGAGGACGTATAGATTGCATCTAAAAGGTTAAAAGAGGCAAGGTTGAAAAATAAAGAAAGATTTGATAAGACTCATAGATTAAGGCCTAAACCTATAGAAGTTGGAGATTGGGTTCTAATTTATGATAGTAGTTTAGAACATCAACATAGTACTGAAAGAAAATTTGCTAAAAAATGATTTGGTCCATATGTGGTAGTCACGGTCCATGATAATGCCACACATTCTTTACGCGAGCTAGATGGAACTATCATTAGAATCCCAATAGCCGGAAAGAGGGTCAAGACTTTCAAGAGAAGAGATGGAAAATTCACAATAGAATACCTTGAAGAAATTTCACCACAACACTTATAGGAAGGACATGAAGTAGAAGAACCTATGAGTGATTCAGACCACTTTCAAGAAGATGAATAGAGGTAATATGTAGCACATACCAAAGGATGTGCAGGTTTAGAGGGGGTAGATGTCATACTGTAATTGCTTATAGTATATAATATCCATCCAAAATATATAATATATTTATAGATTTAAATATGTGTTAGAATGATTAGTAAATTAAATTAAAAGGGGTCAGTATAAGAAAATTTATTTTAGATTTTTACTTAATTTAGTTATGGCTTTTAAATTATATAGAACCTAAATATTTAGTATAAAGCCTTGAGAGGCAATTGGGGTTCAAAGAAGAAGAATTAAACTACTAGAAGGCCCGTTTGGAAGGATGAAGACAAAGTGAAGATGAATGAAGACAAGGGGTGAAGTTCTTCATTCCTATTGGTCAATGGTCATGCCCAATAGGCTTTGAGGAGGCTGCCCACAACAAGAATAAGGGTTTCGGCAACTTCAAAGAAACCATTTGAAAATGAAAGACTAGGATTAGAAAGATTGTTTTTTGGACTATAATTTTGGTGTAAAAATTGAGAGATTTGGAATTTTTATGAGGGAGAAGTAGGCGCTTGAAATTAAGGTGTGAAATTTGTACCTACTGTCTCACTTTTGAGAATTGGAGGAGTTGTACGGAAGCTTTTGGAGATCGAGAGGTGCGATTGGAGACGAGGTTTCAAGATCTACATCTAATGAAGAAGAATTATTATATTTGGAATTTTGAAGAAGGAATTATTGGGAGTTAAAGATAGCAGATTGAATTCTAAGGTAGTAAGTAGGCCGCTTTTTTTATAGTAATGGATTTTGCCATATCTTGAGCTTCTAGACGAATTTTGGTCTAAATACTTCTAAGAAAGTGAATCTTTGTGCTGAAAAGCTATACATCAAAGTTTCATAGCATTTGGACATTGAATTTGTGAGATATAAAGAATTTAGTACATGGGTGTTTATAGATAAGGGTTTGAAACTACTATTAGGGTTTTTACGATATCTAAAGTTCGATAAACAATCAATGGTTGAAACTTGTTGTGCTAGTTGTTAAGAGCACATTAGTACTTTGTGTGAAATTTTAGTAGATTTGAATAGTTAGATTAAGAGTTATAGATTGATGAAGTTCAAAAAAAATTCCCCTCTTATGGGTGAATGAGGGTTTAGAGTATTTTGTTATAGTTTGAGTGTTTTTGTGAAATAATATTTATGTATTGGATGTAATAGCCCTAAAATAAAGACTTTTGTATAAATTTGAGGGTTTTATTATTTTGGATCTTGGTTGAGTATTTAATTGCAGCCAGAAGCCCAGTGCTTTTTTGGGGCAAATTCTCTCTACTACGACAACGTATTTAGCTTATTCTACAAGCTACCAACATGTGCAACATATGGCTAATTTATTGGCCAAGTGTTTAGCCTATCAATCACTTATAGTCATGTATAAAGGTAAAATCACATCTATGAAGTTTCTAGGAAGCTTTTCTCTAAGATATTATCAAATTAACCTTGTATGTAAAAAAGACATATTTTAAGCTTATGATACAAGCTTAAGATCAAATTAACCTTGTATCTATTATAAAAACTTTTTAAAATTTTTAAGCTTCATCCTTGTATGTAAAATGGACATATTTTTGTTCAAAGAATTATATAAGAAATTGCTTCATAAAAACTAATATGCATAGATTGCATTTGTAGTTAAGATGCACATTAATTTGATGTTATGTCTATACAATTCAATAATCAAGCATCAATAAATAAAAAAAAATTACACTATTAAAAAAATTAAATTAAATTAAATTATATAATTATAATAAAATAATAAAATAATAATATTTTAAAAACTAAATTATTCTAAGTTCTTTAAAAAAAATTAATTAAAATTAGTGGTAGAGATAATTATAAAAATTCAAGTAAATATTTTTTAAGATTAAAAATAAAAATTTGTTTTATATTTGCATTTATACTTTGTGATGATTCTATAGATGTATCAAGAGAATATAAAGACTTTGTAATAATTTTCAATATATATATATATATATATATATATATATATTATGTACAAGCAAGTGCAATTATAAAATATTGGCATTATAAATTCTAAATATTTTGGATTATAAATTAGGAATAAGTAGAAGAATATCTATATAAATTAATATAATAAAAAATTACAAAGAAGCTCATTTAGATAGAATGAACAAATAAAAAAATAATTTGAGTAATAACTATCTTATATATTTTAAAGGTGTTTAAATATGCGATAAGAAGTAATAATTTTTAACTATTAGTAACAATACATAAGACTTAGTAATATACAAAGAATAGTACCTACATATTTATTAAAAAGAAGTTGAAAAAGTCTAGTCATTATATTCTAATCTATTAATAAAAAATTTAAAAATAAATAAAAGAATTTCCAATGACTATCAAATATTTAAAAAGATAAATAAATAATTAAGAGAAATTGGTAGGCAATGCTAAAAGAACAATATCAAGCAATAAAAGAAAGTAGAATATGCATTAAGGCGCTTCTAAGAGTTTTATTATCCCTCACATATTAACAATCAATTTTAAGGAAAGGTATAATAAAAATATTAGTAGAGAATATAAATAAATATAATATTATATTAACAAAATACTAAAAAAATCAAAAAATCAAATAAATTTAATCTTCTAAAAATATTTACAACCAATAGAAGTTTAAAATAATTGAGTTATTTAGATGAAAATATTAGAGGAGACATTAGCTTAGGTTGTATAGATTGGTGTTTAAGTTTCTTTTAAGACAATAATATAATAACTAACTTAGAAATACTACTGTAAGAACACATTTGTAAAATTGCCTCCAAACTTAACCATGTCAATAAGTAATACCTTATAAAATATCATCCATAGAATCAAATATAGCCAGAGGATTTTATCTCCATCCCATTATTTGCCTTTGGTCTATAAGGTTTGGAGATTTATGATACCCAAATAACAATAATAATTATCTATAATACCTATATATATTTATCTCATATGAGTTATATTATTTTAAAATATTGTATATTTTTGTTAGATTATCCTTGGACTACTTTTATCCATGGGCTATTCTTACCACCCTTTGGCTACCAACTTAAGCAAGAACACTAAAGAATTTTAGACAAGCCTAAACTCCTTAATTGGAAAAAAAAATTTACAAATATTCATCTTATGTAGTATCCAATATGCCAAGTAGTTTCTTACTGGCCCTCTAAAATTAGTATTGGTAGTAATTGTGTAGATTTTGTTCCTTCTACTAATAAAAGGAACTTCTCCTAGTCTTGGTGTTTCTCCATGGCATTCATTCATCCATTCATTAATTTTGAGGAGGCCAGCAGCAGTCACCATGGGGGTGGTTACTGGTCAGAGAGGGGAGGAGATACTGGGCAGCCAACCTTGTGAAGGGGGAGGTGGCATGCCAGAAGTCCAAGGAATAAATGGACCCCAACGGCCACTTCCAATTTTGGGTTTGGATTTTCCATGGGGCTGAGCTTTACAAGAGGAAATCAATACCCCAACATGCACAAATTCAAACACATGCAGGGAGGGAGACTCTGCCTGTGTAACTGTCTGTCTGTGTGTCTGTGTGGATGCTGCCTTGTTATTGCTGCTGCTGCTGATGGCTCCTGGGATGTGTGCCCCTCCTCCTTGAGGCATTATTTGGAGAGCCATTTGCACATGGACAAGCTCAGATTCAGTTTCTGCAGGCCCTCCTTGGGCCTTGCAATATCAGCATCCTAGTTTATTCATTTCCCCTTGTAGCAGCAGCAAAAAGCTCTTATACACAGTCCATATGCCACTGCAACAAACTCTAAGATTAGGTTGATTGAGTTATAGACTTAATAACATGTTCTCTGTCCCCATTATCACTTCCCAAATGAACCCTGAAACACACCTACTCACACATTTTTGTAAAGACTGGCAAAGAGCATATCTGTTGGCTTCTGCTGAGAGGGGGTATGGTGGAGACCCAATCCAGGAGATGCATTTTGGGTGTGGTTGGAATTGAAAATAGAATAGAATAGAATAGAATAATAATACTTTTTACTATGATAATCATTGTTATGAGAAATGGTAACTCAATTAGTTTGTATTGGAGAGTTGCACAGCTCAGCAACCAAGAGAGGCCACTTTCCAGGCAGAATGAGCAGCAGTAACACACACACTTCAATCAGCACCTAAACCTAGAAAATTCTAGACAATGGAAAAAGGATGTTATAAACACTGCCCTCTTGCTCTCACTTTCTTTCATTTTTTTTTGTTCACTAAACTCCTTCCAAGAATGTCACTAAACTCTTTTCAAGAATGTCACTAAACTGGGTCTTGGACAATATTTTAGCCACTGTTGATTCTGGTTTCAATGGGCGCCTCCCAATCATTTCCCGCCCTAGACAAAGTCATAAACAAAACAACACAAGGATGTTTTGCCACTTGGTCTATTCTGCCCAAGTCCAGGTTGCCCACACACACACACACATATATATAGATAAACAATTTGCCCTCTCAACAGAAACTACCAAGTGCTTGTTGTTATTATTATTCTGCTACCACCTGGTGCAAAGCAAAGTTATGAGACCGAGGGAGGGCCCCTCTACCATTTCCTAACAACCTCTGAAATCCTACACTGGAAGCCAAAAGGTGCTTGGTCTTATTCCACCACCATCTTGTGGCCTTTTGCTGCCATTTCCACAACCCATGTTCCTGTACTTTGGAGCTTGCCTTCTCTAGTCCATACATATATATATATATATATATATATATGCACACACAAATATACAGTGTCTGTTGTACTGGGTTGATATGGGGTGAGACTTCTCTAGTCCTTATATATATATACATAAAAGTATGGCGAAGACTTCTCCAGTCCTTTCATATATATATATATATATATATATCTATGTATGCACAAATATACAGCCTCTGTTATATTGGGTTGGTATGGGGTGGGAAAGGAGAAAGGATCCCATTAGATTGAAGAAACTGTGGAGTGGAACTTCACTAGATTTGCCAGTCATTCTTGTTTGTTTCACCTGTTTTTCTGACGTGGGTACCTGATATGATCACGGAGATGGACGCCTGCAGTGCTCTGCTATGAACTGCACAGTTGAAACCTGAGACTCGCTAGAGCACAGTCAAGTGAGTTGATGTTTAAATGTAAGACAAATAAGGAAGGAAATAAACAACGACAATAACAACAGTAAATGCTATAACCCGAAGCGGTGGATCCATCTTCTCCGGAACTGCTACCACGGAAGGATTACGTAGCCCTACAAAAAAACAATCTTAAGGACAGGTGCTCGAATCAGGCAGGCAGAGCGAACGAGTAGATTTACAGAACTCTCACGAGCTCCGAACAGACACAGACCACCGACCTCACTCCGCTTGTGTAAGTATTGTCAAGAACTTGCAGACTAATTTAGACGAAGACGTTACGCAAAGAGGAGCGAGATGCAGCGCTTCTGATCGAAGCCATTTTCGTATTAACAAGCAACGACTGCCGTTCAACAGCGTGCCGAGTCCATTCTTCTGCAGCTTCCCTTCCCGACTGAGCCCTGATCAGGTGAATGCCTACAGTAATCGGTTACAGTGTAAATTTTATGTGCGTTGTTCTCATGCGACAAAATTTTGACCCTTTCTGCAGGTAACGATTGCAGTAGTTGTCTTTTGCCAGCCGGAACCAGTCCTGCACTTTTAGAGCTAAGGCTTATTGTGGAGTAGTTTCGTTCTGAAGGATAAGTTTCATGAGGCCATGTCACCACATCACATTCAGCTGTGGATGTACACAATCTGCGCATCAGTTCTACTGAACAGACACGGAACAAACTCCACTTGTTAAAATGCTGACAATTTAACTAAGACAAATATCGTTATAAAAGCCTAAGCCTTCTACCTACGCAAAATTTCACCATGTAGCACCCACCGGAAATGATCCACCCACTAGAGCGGAGCAAGGAACAGGTAATGACAACACAAAAGTCTCTGCGCCCACACTGATTTTTAGGAGTATAAACATTCACTTTGCAGAGATCTTATCCTAGAAGACCAGCTTGAATCAACCAACCAACAAGTCTCTGGTACCGGGTGCCCAACAAGAGACAATATCTCCAGACTACTTCGAGCCGATGAGCGCGGGTACCTCGCCCCGGACAGCTCCATTCTCTCCTGAAAGATTACTGCAACACCTGGTAATAGGCTGAAGATTTCAAGTCTGCCGGTAGAGACCCAAGACATGAACCATCAACTGCCTCCGAAAGAACGAGGATGAGGCCATTTCTGATGCATATCTTGGTCCTCAAGTTTGGGAGAAGAGAGGGGAGATTCTCAATCTCATACCTCTTGCAATCTCTGCCGCAATAAATGCAGAGTTAGGGGAATCGGTATGACCCGTAACTTCTCATTCCCATCGTTCAGCTCCTTCTCAAATGGCGCCTCAGTACAGGTTAGCTTGAATCCAAACACCGACGACCAGCAACAGCTTCCTGTACCGTGTGTTATGACGCTGCTTCCGTTGTACCAGCAAAGGAAACCTGTATCCACAACCTGATCAGACTCCTCAACAACAATTCGTGCCGGTTAGGGCCTTGAAATAAATTCGGGTGCAGATCCAATTCGCTTGTCAGGGTGACGACCCGAAGCCCAGCTGGCTGGACTATCTTGGCTGGCGGTGTGAGCCGCCTGGTCTCATTCATCTCCTCAGGTTTCTTCGAGCCTTTCTAAAAAATTGGGTCATATTCTCTTTCCTTGCAGACAGCTCGAACCATCAAAGCGATAATCTGCCATATATTGGCCAAGATGCAAACCGCCAAGCGAGATGATTTGCTCAATTCGAGAAATGCTGTAAGGTCTAGTGTCTGGAGGTTTCGACGACCAAGTATCTCCAAATGAGCGACTTAACCTATACCCTAAACCTCATCCTCGATACATATTAAAATTAATATGCGACATAGTAAAGATAATTCATAGTCATTGTGTTACAAACCAGGTCACTTAAGCTTCTTAAAGCAAGTATAGCATAAAGCTTCTTAAGGCAAATAATAACAAAAAATTAGAGGGTAAAATTAATGGATACTAAAGAGATTGTGAAAGTAATGGATGGAGTTTGTATTTTTAAGGAGAAAACAAAGAACAGTATACCTAGAAACAAAAGATCAGCATGGTTGGTACCATCAAGCTGCCAACAATGAAAAAAAGAAGACTCTTAACAAAAGAATAACAAAAGAATCTTACCAAAATCCCATTGAAATGCCACAAAGGTCGCACCAACACTATCATGATCTCTAAGGTTGACTACAAGGTTTATTAATAAATCTACAAAGCTCAAAGAAAACTTGGATAAACACCTTCTTTTTATCCCGGATTTTTTCCTTGAGGTGGCCAATATTTGCATAAAACTCTGACGATCTCTGGGCAGTATCAAAAAGCATTTGTGGTGACTCGGCAAAACCTGACCCGACAGTGACTTCAGCTGTGCTAGAGTGTTTTTTGAAGCTCAGAAGCGACGACATACATTTGCAAGGGGAACATGGGAAACAAGAATGTTAGAGAACGAAAGCCTACACCACCTCTTCGCTTGACCTTTACCATAAATGTTATTCTCACCTGTCAAAGACAGGAAAAGCCTGATCGAAACCAGACATTAGAGTGACCTACATATCTCCAACCCTGAAGCTGAAGAATCCTTCAAGAAAGGTCATTCAGGGTGCTGGGTCGTGGATAAACGCCCAGTCAAAAAAAATTATAGCATCAATGAAAGAAAGGGTGGAACCACACAGCAACCATCCTCTATGACCAGGCAAAAAGTGGTGGTACTATGGAGAGGGGAGTAAAGCCTTCGCAGCTGCTTTCAGCCACTGAGCGGCTGCCATCGCTCCAGGGTCTGGAACTGTTGCAAGGATGTGTTCAGGTACATAACTAGACCGGCCAGCCTGCAATTTAAAAACAGATTTAAGAGAGAATGTTTCATGAACATTTGCAAATCGGAATTCCTGTAGCTCCAAAGAAGAGATTAAGGGATGATTATAAATCACCTGTGCCATCATTGTCTTTGTAGCTGCTGCACCTGCTTCCGCGGCATCTGCAGCGTCACTGAATGCCTTTAACGGATCCTCTCCAGCAGCCAATTTCTGCACAATTCGCAGAGATCGACTCCCATCAGTCTTGCTGTTCCCAAAGTTCGTATCAGTGAGATGTATCTAGTTCGCAATTGTCTTCAAATGAAGCAGATGCATCCTGCTTTAACTACTGAGCAATCCTGATACATTGAGATAAATAGCAGTTACTAGATTATCAGAATCAATTACCTCTTGCAGAGTGACTGAAGCAGGTATTAAGGCATCCAATAACGTACGATGACCAGCTGACGCTCCTCCATATTTGCTTACCGCAGCAACGGCTGCTTCAAAAGCTGCAGACCCTGCAAAATCGATTCAATAAACGTCTATGGCAATCAGAGAAAACCAGTGTAAACTAAAGGCGTGCGACTTTCTTGCTGTTCATTTGACAGGTTTACAGGAAGCATAATACGTGTCAGGTGAGTCTCACAGCAACCAAATTGTTGAAGCAAGGATGGCATCTGTTCAATTTGACGACATTAGCAAACTAGATGGTTTCACTTTGACAAATTTGCGAGATTCATCACAGCCACAGTTCAAAATCAAGCAGTCTCCATTGACCAACCAAAGCACAATAAGGTAAAGCGCAAGTGGATCTAGAAGATGAAACGTTTGAAGAATCAATGCAATCAGGCTCCAGACCCAGCAGAACCACTGCCGGCCTGTGACACAAATGCATGCCAGCACAACACTTACAGGTCTTAGCCGTAACTAGACTTCCACCTTCCTTCAGGATCACGTATGCTGCTCTGGTAAATATATCGTACCTGAATCCAGGGGACAATTTAAGAACCATTGAACGACATGAATATAGATAATTTTGGACAACTAGAACTTATTACAATCAAACCCATACCAGAAAAATCATTCCAGATACTTTCTGCTCCATTGCTAATCACAAGTTTGTTCAACACCTGGCTAAACCAGAGGCTGAATACGTAGCACTTTGAAAACCAAAAGGCATACGCTACTTACAATATTCCACTTGTGCCACCTGTCACTCTTCTAATCGAGCATCCTATCTGATGAACAGTGGCAGCAGCATCGTTTAGAGGATACCTGAAATTAAAACAAAAGCATTACCAACAAAGAGTTGGCCTGGTTAATGGAAAAGATAATAACGACAAATGAGATTTGCAGGGAGTATAGAAACAGAGCCAAAAATATCGCTTACGAATAGAACACAAGGCACAACATAGTGACGCAAAAGAACCCACTTACTGCTTGTCTAAGTCTTCAAGAACTGCCCTTGCTCCCTTGGCCATCTATACATAGATAAAAAGTTACTCCTAGTTAGTCAATCAAAGACACTGAACGTTCCACTAAATATTTCGCTTCAAGGATGTGAAATCAGCTACAAAAAAAAAACAACAAAGATTGATCTCGATAACACAAGCATTATGTTACGTTGCCAGTTCACGCACACAGACGCACGACTATCAGACTAAAAAGATGTGTAGCACAGACGATTGAGTGGTCATCTTTGAATTGAGTCTTTGAGTGCCGAAATGTAAAAGAGGAGACAGACTAAACATATCCAATTCACGCAGTGAAAGTATGCAGTTTTCACCGTCGTTCCACAATCTCCATCTCCAACCATTAAATCCCATTCGTTCAGTGAATCCTTGAGTTTTAGCACTGCTTGGGCACCAGATCTGATCGCAGAATCCAATTTCTGACCTTGAGAGCTCAACTCATGAGGGCGAACTGCAACCTGCTCAAGGCACTCATGTGGACAACGTTGTAATATCCTTCTCAACTGAATGCTACTTCACAATCAAGTGCACATCTCAGATTCACATTGCAGCGAACTACAGTATACAAATCTATAAGGTCTCGTGAGTGACCTGTTTAAACGTGGAGGTAGATCGACATATTTCTACACATCCTCAATCTAATTGACAAGTTCCCTCTCTGTTCACATATCCAGAATATTTCAAAACTATGTATCGATGATTACTTGGTCTATATGAGACAGAAAAGCTACCACTGCAGTTATGACATCCTTGTACCGTCCTTTCCCTCGCATGGTGCTTAGAGGATCAAGGAGGTTGAAAATACTACAAGAACTCGAATTGGACGACAGTTGAATGTCCATCCACTCGAAAAGTATACTCTATTCGATCAAGGTTCTAGAGACTTATGGTATGTTGTGACCTCGTGGCAATTACCAAAATGTCCGC
This sequence comes from Physcomitrellopsis africana, assembly GCA_036785485.1. Classification (NCBI taxonomy): domain Eukaryota; kingdom Viridiplantae; phylum Streptophyta; class Bryopsida; order Funariales; family Funariaceae; genus Physcomitrellopsis; species Physcomitrellopsis africana. Next base: position 173,878 of record JAWRVF010000335.1, read on the forward strand.
CAATTAAGGAATCACACCGAACAGCATGGTTTCGTTCATAATTAGCTCGTTGTCAAAACTAAAAACAAAATAAATCTAACCAAACAAAACCCCAGAAACATGAAAAACAAGAGTAGATAACCAAATAAGAATCGAAAAACAAAGAATGTATCATTCAATATTAAGAATAATAAGAAGGAATTCTACTCTCTAAACGAGTTTCTTTATGTAAGAAAATTTACAAAGATGTCTCTGTAAACCTAAACTCAGTAAGGACAACTCAGCTTTCCTACAAGCGTCTAAAAACATCAGAGGTTCTTTGAGCTAAATACCGGTTTGAGGTTTGCTGGTGCAGGTGGGAGGGCAACGGGCAAAGTTGTCGGAGGACGGGGTCCTGAAGGCACCATCAAGAAGAGGAAAGGATAAGCTTCACTTGAACCTCGTATTATGTTAGGTCTTTGATGGAAACCTCAAATCCTCAGGAAACGAAGAGGCTCACAGGGATATACTATACACTTGTTATCTGAGATTTTATATAGGAGATCCCTATTTTATATATGGGAGAAACTCCAGTTGATAGTAGTTTGTATGTGTCTGTGCGAAAAGTATTGTTACTTACTCTACATTAACGGTCTAAAACAAAGACCCTTCCCTACATCAGGATAACTTTGTACTAAGGAGAAACTTATCATAACTACGAGTAGCCCATGACCACATTTCACGAGACCATGAGGATGAGGTTGACAAGTTAGCAGTTGGTTTCGGTACTGTACCACCAACTCCAACAGGCCACGCCGGGGCCTGAGTTGCAGAGTCAAGTGATTTTAGAATAGGGTCGTCCACCTTCAGCACAGATAGAGACATCCCTGTGGACCACATACAACCAGATGTCCCTCAGAAAAAAAAATTCCGAATTCTGTTCCAAAAAATCTTTTCAGAATAGGGTGAAAGAAATTTGACTTTTGAAGCAGGCTTAATAAATATACAGGACCCAGCTTCTATGCCAGTGTTATGAAACTACAAAACTTTATACTACGTTCGTGGGTCTGGAGCGAACACAAATATTATGATAGAATGACCGTAGTCGTCAATCCCGCAAAACCTCGAGATTAAGTAACTCAAAAACTGAGTGAAATAATTACCTGCCATGTCAAGGGATGTCATAAAGGAGCCCGTGTAAACACGCTCTACTGCTAAACCATGCTCTATTTGCAGTTGGGCAACGGCTTTTCCAGCAGCGATCATCAACTCCATCATTGGCGTTGCTCCAAGGCTGTATGCAACAATTTATTTTAGTTTCATAGACTACCAACATGCAGTGAATTCAGAAGGAATGGTGATGTTCCACATCTATCTGCCACATCCTTGGATCAATAGAAGAATGCCATCATCACCAAATATAGTAGTCAAAATTCCTTTATAACGTAATAAAGCAACGCAATCACGTAGGAAAAAACAAAGATGAGATACAAAATAAGTACTGCCCCATCCAAGCCTGAGAACAAGTACCTGTTCACCATAAGGGCAACTCGACTGCCCCGTTTAATAGGCACATATTTTATGTCCTGCAAATAGTTAGCCAATACAGGTAAGGAATATTCATGGAGGGCAGATATCTACCTTACTGACAACATCAGACTTGATAAGTCCAGATCATTTGAACACAATTTATCCACACAATCAGTGACGGGGATTCTGATACATACACACCAAATACCAAAATAAGCATACTGATAACCTTTAACAGAGCACGACTTAAGATCAACACATACAAGAAGGTTGTTGAATCAACAAACAAACGAACAATCAACCATGATGATGACGACGACGAGGACGACAACTAACATGCTTGGAGGACCTCTAAAATTTCTAACTCCTCCATATCATCTATACTGGGCCTGTCCTAAAAGAGAAGGGAGGGATAAGAGCGTACCTTGTTTAGGATTTGATTCAGGATGTGAGACACTACGACGTCCACAGGCTGCAAATCAGCTACCAAAGCTCCTGGTTCACCATGCTGCAAACGTAAATACGACCTCTAAAATAATTAGCTTCAACATCGACCCACTAACTAGTTAAATTAATACAGCAGAGTCTGAAAATTGGAGAGGAAAATTTCACAAACTTATTCTCACGTCAGACTTCTTACATGGCTACCTGACCTATAATTACTTGAAAAAGATAGAAGAGGGAAAAAAAATTTAAACTAAAACTATATCACAACAAAGCATGATCCGAACAGCTACTGGTATACGTTTATACCGACAAAAACATATTAACAGTAAACTTACAATGCCTAAACCCAGCTCCATCTTCCCAGGTCCCAGTCGATCAGAAGTGTTCTGTCCAGGAACTGTACATACTGTCAAAGCAACCCCCATTGTTCCTACCATCCCTGAAACCCGGCGTGCTTCTGCTGTAACTTCAGCAAGAGGACGCCCCTCAGCCGCTGCTGCTCCGGCAACCTATCAAACACCTCCCAAAAAAAATAATAAATACAGACGCCCCACAATTGCACAGTCCAAGTTGAGAACCACGCTAGAGTGAAAACAATCCAAAACTGGAAAACATCAAATGCATCTTATAACTCGTAAAATTGCCTATCACAGGTGAGGTACTTTGAAATTCACTTCCAAAAACATGAAAGTAAAGTTAGGAAAGAAACTCAACACAACAAAAACTTAATATCTTTAAGTAAACCCTTAACCTTGTGGGCAAATAAAGTCCCAGCTAATCCTCGTCGGCCAACTGGACCTCGGGGCGGAGGTGGAAGCGCACAGTCGTCCCCTACAATCACCATCTGCATCAATCAAAGCAAGTACACATCATGGTACAATTTATTAGGTACTGAAAAACTGGTCCAAATGGCATAAGGTCTGTCCAAGATGAGACCAACGATCAAAAGGACCATCTCACATAAAAGAGAGTAGAAACACCAAGACAGTAAAGCTATCGAATTTAAACCGCAATTGCACAATAAGCTGCTGCCAAAAACAAACTCATACCAATGCAGAATCTGTTTACAAAAACATATACAAATCGAATACCACTTCTGTGTCCAGATTTATTTTCTGGAGTCAAATGCAACATTAACTCTATCGTTATTGAACTAGCAAAAAGTAGTGGTCCTCCGTGATAACCAAGTAGAAACTGCTAAGTGAGAGATTCTACATCGCAACCTTTTCACACACATACCTCAACTTTGAAGCCCTCTGCCTTGGCTTGTTCAGCAGCAGATCCAAAATTCAGGCGGTCCCCCGTATAATTCTGGCACCCAAGTATCACATGTTCCGATTAATACTGCACAATAATGGTGCAGCAAGCGCCGATAATGCATGTACTTGTACGTTTACGCCAATCCAAACACCATGTCATTAAAACCAGTGTGACATCAACAGAATGTAGATAAGCACTATTCCCACTCAAGTGAAATAGCCATCACGAGGATCTCACCACTGTCAATCACACGTGTGGTGCAACTTTCACAAAATAAGAACACGATAGTCATTCTACTACTTCAGGAAAATAAAAATAAAAGTAAAAAATAAAAAATAAAAAATGACACATTCCTCTGTCGTAGAAATCAGAGAACCGATACCTTAACAATAAGCAGACAACCGGGAGGTCCAGTAACAGCACGAATTCCCTGAAATATCATAGGAGCTATCAGCAGAGCATACGTTTGTTTCGGAACAACGATGCGAACAATCCAAGAAAAACTCCTCAGCTGCAGTATAGGAATTCTTCAAGTGTAATCCTAATCCTAGTCTTAGTTATCAAGTACCGAGGGAGTATTGAGAACTAGGAATATACACACAACCACCCCGGCAAAAAGGAAAAGTCCTGCGCGAAGAGTTCAATACTTCACAGGTGTAGAAGGTACAAATTACAGACCAGCTAAAATCCATACAAAATTGGAAGATGAAAAGCTCGTCTTACGGCTAAAATTGCATTAACCGAAGGAGCAGAAAATACATCCCCACATATGGCAGCTGTAAGCATACCCTCACCAACGTATCCTGCATGAGCTGGCTCATGGCCACTTCCACCACCTGTACATTTACGCTTCAGCGTTGGCAGAAGGAGGCTCTAATGACATAACTACCTCTACTGAAATTCAGTGAACTTGAGTGTCAGAAACCACAATATCGGTCATGCTTAAATAACTCCTTACTTGCCTTGAGGTAGTAGCATTCAATCGGCAACAATACACTTAGTAAACCTTAGGGCCATCTCCAGTTAAACAGAAAAAAGCCAAGCATAGCAACCTGACATTACAAGGCAATATCAAGTTGCACTTGACATCAATTGCAAACGTAATATACTATAACCTTCTAAGGGTATCTGACAGTGTAGAAGCAAAGTGCTAATTGTGAGTTCCTACTAACTGAAGCAATCCAAGAGTCCAAGTGCACCTGATATAACAGCAACTTTATTGTAACTGCCTCGTTTGATGTCAGACCTCAACACCACTTTAACCTAAATATCATCAGGTATACGTGAGTCAGAAACTTATCACAGAACATTTCTTACGCAACAAATCACAAGCACCCCAATTGATAATTTGACATGACTAGATCCAGGTGCATATCCAGGGCTTGCCACATTACAGATTACCACTAGATCTATTAAAATAGCTTTCCGCAAAAAGCTTTTATGCTGTGAAGATGGAAGGAAGTATAATCACTGCAAAACAGGTTCTCTGTAGTGGCCTTCACCTCAGGAAAGCCATCAAGGTACGTGAGGTGTGGGTATGTCTCCACCATTCCCTCGATCAACTCTTTGACAACATCTGTACAGTACGAACCAAAAACAAGGTAAGAAAACAAGAAAACAAATCAAAATAAGATAGTTGATCATTAGTCTAAACCTTGCAATCAGGCAAGTTCCTCTCAAGTATCGCAAACTTATCAAAGCTAAGACTAGATCGAGTGAATTGAAGATAACATAATTTCATGAGCAGAGAAGCTCGAACAACTAGGGATGTTGAGCGGTGCCGCAAAAACCAGGACATGCCTTACATACAACCTCACTTATACATTGGCTGATAAACGTGTGTACTTTAAAAAGCGCCTGCCGGCTAAAGACTAACAATACTTGACATTAATAGTTTCCATAAACGAGAGACGATCAAGGGACTGTCAAAGTCAAGCGCAGACTCTCCCCTCGATTGGCAACACACTAAAAGACGAACTACACATCTTACAACATCAAAAAAATTCCAAAACAGTTCCTGAACTGAAACAAAATTCTCAACTTCCACCTACGAGAAAACTGCAGAGCAATACTCAGACTGCTGCGGCCAGTCTCCAACTAAATGAAAACATCAGCCTGTAACTTGCAAATTTGACTAAATTCACATTCAGAAGAGAACATCAATTCAACATTGTAAACAATGACAATCTATTCACAGCAGTTTAAGTTTAGCTGATGACAGAGTTTTTGATAACTAGTCGTCCCAGCAATAATAATCAACTATCAGAAATTCGAAGAATTTTCATCGAAGGGCTTTGAAGAGGAGAAGATCCTAACAACAACCAAACCAGCTGAGAGAAATGTAATATCAAATGAAGGTGTGTACACGTTAAACCTTAACCGACGTATAACCAGTCCACCAGGTTTCAAACACCAAGGGTCTGATTACCATGATATCGCTTGGAAGAGATACTACGTAATCAAGTTCTGTCCAGGTTTTGGATCCTCACACCCTGCTTGAGCGCCACTAAAGCGTAGTGATAAGGGTACCATGAGAAGGGAAATGGCTTAGGTGCAGAGTGGCATACAATGCAAAGTTGCAAAGCGATGAGGGAAAACCACTGAAAAGTTTGGTGACGAAGAGCGACTGGAAGCATATTGAGGCTAAGGACGGCCTGATTGGTCGTCATCCAAATGAGCAAATTCTCGTCACGACGACGACGAAAGAAACTCAAAATCCTAATTTTATTGTTTACAGTCGGCCCCACGCCGTATGAAGAATCAATCACGCAAAAGAAAGTTCCAATCGCTATCAAGCTTTGATCCTCTTCTATTCTTACCATTGGGATCGTTGATGAGCTTTTTCCCTTTCGCCATTGCTTATGCTGCCGTGAACAAAACGCAACGCGATCGATACTCCAGGCTTCTTTGTTTCACAGCATAAAAACACGTCGATTGCGTGTTACAGGAAGGTCTCCATGTATTGTAAGTGGCTGGTCAACCGAGAACACAAACACCAATTCCAGACCTGCACAAGCGACTTCTAATATCGTTTAGCCAGCCCTGAAGCACACAGTGATGGCATGGACATAAACCTCTATCCAACCACAGCGCGAAAAAAGTTGGAGTAGAATACGCCGTTCAACTCCGTCTCAATAACAGAGACGCAGACGGCATCTCTCCAGAAAGTCAAGAACTGTAATAACGTTTGAGACGAGCAATGCCAAGGAATGTATGCACCATACCGAATTGAACCAACTCATAAACCTTCCGTGAGCAGCTCCGCGATAAAAACAAAACTATACGACCTGCTCTCCTCCAAATCGTGGATTTCTCCAATGCTTCGAGTCCTGCAAATCATCACGATACGCTTCAGGAAATCAATGTTACGGAAGCGCTGGCCAGCATTCTGAAGGAAGAGAGAGAGAGAGAGAGAAAAAAAAAAAAAAAAAAAAAAAAAAAACGGAGTGATATAAAACCTAGTTCCTAAACATCTAGTTCCAATACCCATCCTGCATCCTCGGCTCCCATATCATGTTCCAAACTCGGAATCGCCATCACACGAGATCGTCGTCAAACGACCAAGCAAATCACCGAACCTATCAGACAACTCCAGAATAACTCCCAGCTAAAAACACATGAATCCAGAGGTCCATTGTGATGTAGGGACTCCTTCCAAGCCACAGGACGATTTGAACACCAGGATAAATAAATAAATAAAAACTCACACTCGAACTCACTCACCCACTCACTCATTCACTCCAAACAAACAAACTCTGGCAACTCTAAGAATCACAACTCCAACAACCAAACTCAAAATCGTTGGAAAACAGCGCTCAATCTAAGCGGAGCTCCATCGGCACCAAACTGCGACCTCCAGTACCTTCCTTCGGTAGCAATCCAATAATACCGTGTAGCTCTGTGCACTTGCTTCCAATGAGTCCAGGAATGAAGAGCTCGGATCTCTGCTACTCACCACTCGCCACTGCTATTGCTACTCCTCCTCCTGCTCCTCTACTTCTTCTTCTTCTTCGTCCTCGTCCTCTTCCTCTGCTTCTTCTCCTTCTTTTTCTTCTTCTCCCTCCTCACACACTCTGCCTTCGTTCGTTCGTCGCTCTGGCGCCTCTCCTTGGCTCGGGTCGGGCGAGGGCCGGGTGGGGTGGGGCCACGGCGAGGCCCCATCACCGAGGCCGCGGGTGGATAACAATGTTTTTGTGTTGTATGTGGGAGTTGCTCCCCACGGTGGGGACGTGATTCTCCGCTTAGCACGTTCCCTTGGCCCCATTATTCATGATCTGGATTCCAATGAGCTCATTACATCCTTGCCAGAGACCCTCCCCTCCCCTTTTCCCCTTTCCTTTCCTGTTCCCCTCTTCCGTTCCCCTCTTCCGTTCCCCTTTCCCGTTCCCCCCTTGCACTGCACTTCCTACTCTATTGCCTCTTCATGTTTTTTCACTTGATGCCCTTTCGCTTCCCTTTCTTTCATAAACATGATGATTTTGTTAGGATGTGAACATCATGTAGTGGCCACAGCAATTCAAAATTATCTATTAAAAAAATGTTTAAAAACCAACCATGTTGTTCACAAAACAACAAGGATTGAATAATTGTGGAGATCAACATTTTTGAGATGATGGGATTTTATCATATTTTACTTATTTGATATTTTAGGACAATTATGTTGCAGTTTACAAAGATTATGTCCAAAAATTGTAGAGAAGTAAACCACTGTTCCACCTTATCAAAAGGTTAACCATTGAGTGACTGTTTAGATTGACTTCTTTTCCTTCATGCATCATTCCATCTAATTTGAGTAACCAACATGAAAATTAGACTTTGTAGTAAAATTATATCTTGCATAGAGCATAAAGTGGTAATGATTGACCTTGATGTTATTTCTTTTCTAAATTTTTTTACTTCAGTAAAAAAAAATAAGCATCTTTTTTATTTGGTGTGTTTCTCCTTCCTTCCTTGTTGGAATAGAGCAATTTAAGGTAGAGAACTGGTTTCATTATTTTTCTATCCATGCCCCATGAACAGATGCATATAATTATGAATGTGTGATAGAATATACAATAAAAGACTAACTATTTTTGTTGCACAATCAATGGTGAATGAGGGAAATGATTATGATAGAAATCAGAATCAACATGATATTATTTCAAGAGCTTGGATTCAAATGATATGTGTATGTGAGTGAATATATATATATATATATATAAATATAAATGAAAGAATGAATAACTGATCAGTATTATACATGTGAGGTCTCTGAATTCCATGAGAACAGTAAAATCAACCAAGCATGGAAAAACAAAATAAAAATCAATAAAAATTAAAAAATGTAAAAGTCCTTCTATGATTGTTTTTTTTTAACAGTTTCAAAATTTAAACTATGTTTTCAGATGACATAAACAAATTAACATTGATTTTTGTATTGTTGATGAATAATTTTCCATCCAATGTGCTTGAATTCAAAATTATTCATAAATGATTTGAAATAATTCCAATTCTAATTTAAAGACAGTTTTTTGGTAATAAGACTTTACAAAATGAGACTTCAAACAATCCTGAACAACATGGAAAAGAAATATGTTGCTTAGGATCTCAACCTTTAACAGTTTTTCATCGATTCAATATTCAATATTTATTTATAATAAATATAATACTGCCAAGTCAAACAAACATCATTCAATCTAACACGATTTTAGTACATTTTAAACTTACAAGTTGATATACATTTCTAAAAGAAAATATTTTCTCATCTTTTAATTGTATAACCCAGTTCTCTATCACTTATAAAGTGTCCCCATTTGCACACACCAATTGTCTGATTTTATGTTCAATACTTTATCCTAGTCATATGCTAAATTTCTACAATGCATTTTTAGAATTAAATTTGATAAATGTTATATAGTATATCTGCAAATGACATGTGCAAGTGAAATACATATGTATAACCTTAGTAAAAATGAATAAGTAAATAAATAATTTAACATCTTGCAAAATTGATGCAACAACATTTTTTTCCTTTTTTCTTTTCCCTCATGTGTAATTACACTAATAAACATATGCACAACCTAATATTGTTTCTGACATCAATATTATTGTATGAAGTTTTCACCACATAGATTGTAGATAAGATGATCCAAGCTATGTACTGTGGCAATTCTTCATTCTTATTTACATCTTATTGTAAAATGTTTGAATCTTACTTGAATCTCATTGTAGAACAAGATTTTGTCTTAAAAAAAGGCACACACTAGTGTTGCAAGATTCAAATCCTCCTTAAACAATTTGGTTATACTTCTGTTAATAACCTGAGTTATATTATGCCACCATATAATTCAATCCATTTATGTATGATATGGTTTCACTACTTCATTTATTCAATAATAAAATATGCTTACAAGTTTAGTAACTAATTGAATAAAAGAAAAAGAAAAAGAAACTCATTATTTGATGCACTAATTGAAGATAGATGAGAGGGTGACCTGAAATCCCACAATCACAATACTGATCCAAAAAAAGGGTATTCTCTTTGTAACCATGAGTGTATGTAGATGCCAAACCAAGAAGTAGTTCACATGACAAGTTGGGTTTGTTTTGATTCCTTCACAGTTTTTTTGAATTCACTTTTTTTTATATATTTTTTAAAAAGTAATATAAAAGAAAAGAAAAGATTCTTGTCTTGTCCCATGTTTCACCCATTCACAAAACCACCCATGTCTCGAGGCCAAATGGTTTGAATCATGGTTTGGTGTGGGAATCAACTCCCATGTGCAGCTGCTCCCATTCACTGAAGGGGAACCTGACTCACCATTGTTCCCTGTTGAAAAAAACAGGAAAAAAGAAAAAGCAAAAAAAAAGAGAAGTTCTTCTCTGAGCCTTCTGTGTCCTTTCTCAGCCTCCGCCTGCCCGCCTGCCTGCCCACCCTGCCCAATCATTGCCAATCCCCTCACACATCCCAATGGGATCAATCCCCACAGGATTTAATTTTCTTTAGTGGATGGATGGATGGATTATATTTGATAGAGAAGAAAACATATCACAGAGGCTTACCATTAGGAGAGGAAGCATTGCTAGAATGATCTGTCCGGACCTGGTGGGACCGCACCTCCATCCAGACTTGGGGGAACCACACCTATGTCCGGACCTGTTGGCACCCGCTGAAAAGCCTTGAGGCTCAAGGCACCCTGGAGCAACAGCTGCCAAAAAAATGGATACTCAGCCTGGCATCCAATCGGGTGTTTTATTCAATTGCATGACCTACAGAATCAACACAATAGGAGCAATAGGAGCAATGGGAACCAAGGGAACAATGGGAACACAATATTGGACCAGAATTTGATTAGCAAGAACACTCATTGAACATATTCATGGCTTCAAGTGCTTAGTTCTCAAAAGGCAATTCTCTTTTTGTGGCCTTTGCTGGAACTGGTTCCAAATGGTTCAGGTGGGGATTTGGAGCTTTTTCTCACTGAATTCATGCCTTGTCCTGTGCAGAGCTGAATTCCTAGTGAAGGCACACCTTGGATGGGCATGAAAGCTTTCTCACAAAGGCGCTCCCTAACTTGGGGCACAACAGTTCCCCACTACAGTGATTCAGACTTTGACATGAGGGAGAAAATAAAAGAAAAGAAAAAAGAAAACACCCAAAATGTCTTAAAGTGGCCATGCATTCTATTTATTTTCTTAAACTTTCTTTTGCTACATGTGGTCAAGTGGAGCCTAAATTAGCCTTGTCATCAATGAGTCAATCCCAAGAATCATTGAATCCCCTTTGCAAAGACAAATGCCACATGGCTTTGTTAGGGATGTGGCTTCTTGTTCCCAACAATAGAGGAGGGAATTGAAGGTACTTCACACAAGAGGCTTAGTAACCATTCATCTACAAGGTTTGAATCAAGTGGTGGAAAGGTTGGGTTGGTCAAGGTCTCAAACAAAGACAATGGCAGGATCATACATTCATCCAATGTACATTTGTTGTCAATAGATGGAAGCACAGATTCCACTCAAGCTTATTTTCATGTGCCAAAGTGGAGCAGAAGACTTGGCTTGAGCAAGATCCTGTAACATAAACAACAATAAAACATATAATTTTTTATTAATACACACATTGTTGACAATAGCAAGGAATTTGACAAAAGTGGTAATGGAAGTCCACTCACATTCTAGTATGGAGCTTACACCTAAAAAATATTTTTGTAATCTAACACAAAGCATTGCAAGTTTAAGGTTACAAGATGATCTTTGTTGATTATAAGTTTTTGTATACTATTTGATAATTTTTGATGCATCAAGTAGAATTCCAAAAATAATGTTGTTTCAGTTTATAACAAACAATGAACAATGTTGGAGAGGAAGGACCTACCATTTTTGGGTGACTTGGAATTGAAACACTTGCTAAAACATTTGATATAATGATTCTATTTTTGTAACACACTAAACAAATTTACAACCAACTCATCTGACATAGCTTCAAATACAACAGTAAAACTTAGACAACAGTTGTTTAGAATTTTAGCTCTTTGCCTTCAAGTAATGACCCAACTCTGGATCCAATTTTGAATGAGTAGTCTGGATGTTGAGCTCGGCATAGAGCCACTCACATGACAAGCATAATTGCCAGCTGGCCAAGTTGCTTGGTGTGTAGAATCCACAAAGATAGTGTCGACACCCAAAATAGCCTTCCTCCAGCCCCCTTACTAGAGATCACGTGTGTTGCTGATGTGGACCTTGTGTATGGGTCTCGCATGCGCCAACTCAGCATGCATCTCGTCACTGACTCAGCACACTTGTCATAACCCAGAGTGCTCATCTGCCCCATCCAATGGGTGTGTTCTAATTGGATTTCCTCCACGTCATGTATTTTGTCATTGGAAATATACGTATTTCTTTCTGGGTGACACTTTTTTAGGACATTTATATTATAACAACATGAAATGAAAATCTGATGAAAATAGAACCGAGTGTTTTTCATGAAATTCTGATTTTTTTGGAAACAAACTCACATTCAAAATATGAAGATTGAATGCCTCTAACAGAGCTAATTTTAATTTCAAATTATTTTTGTCATGAAATTTATGTGATGTTATTCTTCATTCATAATTTTAAAGCGAAGATAATATATTCTGTCAAATGAGTACTTCCTTTTGTTCTGTGACGATTGGAAAAAGAATAACAAGTGGAAGATGTTTAATATAGAAATCAGAATCCAGTCATGTTGATTGTGTATGCTAAATTAAAAAAAGTTTTCATGGTAATAACTATTATGTTATAAAATCATAGTGTAGTCAATGAACATCAGCAAACTACGATAAATCATTCATTGATCGGTTTTTGAATTTTTGAATTTTTTTTGTGTACATAAATAATTGTGCACAGAAATTCACCAACTTAAAGAAAAGAAGAAGAAGAAGAAGAAGAATTAATAATAATAATAACAATAAAATTGATTTGATTTTTACAAATCTGTTAACCTGCTCTCATTATGAGTCCTCACTGCAACAATTCACTGTTTTTGACAAAAAGACAGTAATTTGTGAATGTTAAAAACAAAAACAAAAACACATTACAAATAAAAAATTCTTACACAGTAGTTTTTGCATTACACAAATCATATATTTATACTAATACTCAACACAAAATTAAATTCCACAAAATAATCAAATCACCAAAATCAAGTTTTGTAAAGTGTTGACATTTTTATTTTATTTTGGAACACACCCTTATCTTGGAAATGTATTTGTATAGGACAAAGTTGTGAAGTACAAGTTGATATAACTCAAAGAATCTTCTTCTTCATCCAAAAGCATTGACTCACTTTTTTCAATTGAAAAATCCATGCTTCTTGTTTGTCCTCTTAAAGGCATGTAAAGAAAAACAACCGAGCATGATTCAAATCCATTTAAGCAGCTTTATTCTCTTGCACATCAATTGGGAAGGTTGGTATAAATGTCAGTTTTTTCATATCCAAGTATTGAATAGGCTTTGATCTTCATTCTAATTGTGCATTGGATCATGTATAAAAAATAAATAATTAACCAAATAGATATTTTCATGGTGCAAAACCAAAGAGGGACCACTATTTTGGTAGTCACTGTTAATGTTTTGTCCAATTTCCTTTTGATGGGTGATTGTTTTTGCTTTAGAGTGCATAGTCAACTGTCAAGTTTTCATTTTATTTTATATTTTCAAAATAAAAATCTATCTGTGAAATAAATATGTATAAATAAATAAAAGCAAATAATATTAAGGTTGAAATCAACTTTTGCAGTCAATGACATGATTGTTTATTGAAGAAGAGTTTTTAAGAAGGGACATTGCTTCTAAGTTCTGTGGTTTTGTAGACAAATCTAATGACAAATAGGTGGAGATAAATGAATTGAGTGGAGTGGAAAATTGATTTTATACCAAAGCTTTTGGTGGAATTTGAATGGAGTTTTTAATAGAAGAAATAATATCAAGAAAATACAATCATAAAAGTAGTTGTAGAAATTAATTAAAAAATCTTAATAAATAAAAATAAAATTTAGAAATATGTATTATTATTATTATTATTATTATGTATTATTGTGAATACAAAGTACATTATTTGAAGCTTTGTTATATTTGATCTTATCAAAAGATTATAATTTTATGAAAGATTTTATATTAACATATGATTTTGCTTAAATCTTTGAGGTAAAATCTTAATTTCAAAATAAATGTAATAAAATTTTGTAAAGAAAGTGTTAAACATAATGTAATATGGACAATTGACACCGCTGTTGTATTATAACATGGCTACAGTTATATTATAAATTGACAATTATATCTATATTACTTTTTTAATAAAAGAGCTTTTATTTACTTTGTAGAATCATAAACAAAGCAAAACAAGGCAAATTAGGAAAAATATTACTATAGGTATCTTTAGATAAAAGCAAAGATTATCTTTCATTAAAAATTACCTAAGAAAATCTTAGAATGATACCAAGGGAGAATCAGTGTCATGTTGTAACATGTTTATGTGATAAAAATATAAACAAGAATGATTTTTTAATTAATATTCAATTATCTTGGTTCAATAGGGACTCAAGATACTTAACAAAAGGTTTTATAAAAGCTTCTTAGATTATTTTCTTGTCTTATTAGCTAATAGATAAAAATTAGTTATTAATTTTTCCTTCTAGGTTGTAGAAATTCTATTATTGCTTTTAAAAAACCATAAATTAATAAAAATACAGTAAAAGAAGTAAATAATTGATATGGTTGACACTAAAGTTAAGTTGAGAGTAGGATTAGGCTTAAAAATCTCTAAGATAGGTTGAATTAATACTCGTAGGTCAACCATTTGCGGGATAGGGTCAAAATTAGACCTCCAGCCATTAAAATGGGCATTGAGGATAAAATAAGGGGTCATTTGGAGATCCACGATTAGGATTTGAAAGCTAGCTTTAAGTTTATTTTAAAGGCATAAGACTTGTTTTGAGTATATAAAATTTTGTGATAATCTAATGGTGTAATAAAGAGATATTTGATCATTAGTATGAGGAGGTATTAGAAGTTGGCAATTTGGGATTATTTAGGATTTTAAGCAATATCTAGAAATTTATTAGTTGAAATATAATGAAATTTGGCTTGGTATTAAAGGACTTGGAGATCAAGCTATATACCAATTTTGAGCTGAAGTTAATAATTAGATAAGGAGAAATCACTACTAGAACTTCTACATCAACTTTTAAGTTAACAGCTGAGTGACATTAATGTGGTTTTTGGACGTTTTTAAACAATCTATAAGTTGGATTGGATTAAAACTTTCTAAGCATATAAAAGACTTATAGTGGCATTTATATACAAAATTTTGTATTAAGTAGATAGTCAAATTATGAGTTATAGCTTGCTGAAGTTCATTGACTAGGATTAGAGCTTGCTAAGAAAAATTGAAGTTGCCTAATTGTGAAAGTAAAAAGACAATTGGAATTTGTATATAGTTGAGATTATCAAGAAATATTTTTGAATATTTTGTATTGAATTTGAGTTTTGGATTAAAATTCGAATTGTATTTTTTTTATATATGTGAAATCTATTAGGATTTCTTGTATACTTATAAACCACAATTTTACCTTCTATAGCCAGGTGTCTAATGCATTCTCAAATAAGACAATATATAATATGACATAAGTGGTGAACCTAACGTGAAACATTTTAAGATGGAAGGTGTTGAATCTTATTTGTGGTTATTTAGAATTGATGGTGCAAAAAGACAAGAAAGTTGAATTTGGAGTTTTTGATGGAACTTTAGATAGCGCTTCAAGTGGATCTTTAAATAAAGCATCAAATAGATTTTCTATTGGTGAAAAAGATATATACTTGAATCCAAATATTATAAATATATTTCAAGTATTTCTATTATTTATATAATATCAACAAGATAATGATTGCAAGGAGGCTTTGGCAATCAAAGTATTACAAGTAGTGGTTAACAAGGTTGACCATTTTGATGGAAGGAATATCTTTAAGTATTTGAGATGTTATATGCAAAAAATAAAATTGAATTTTATTTTTTTAAAAGAAGATAATTCTATTATTTGAATTTATTAGAATGCTAAAGATAAAAAAATATATTAGATCAATTATAGAACAATTTGTAAGTTCTTGGGAGACATTCTTCTATACATTAAGGGATGAATATTTCTTGAAAGACTCTGATTGGATCACTAAAAAGTCATTTTTAGAATAGATTGAGCATTATAATAAGAAATTATAAGCTATCGAGTTATTAAGGGAGTTTGAGAGACAATATTTTCAATTATCAAAAGTGAAAAAGATAACATTGGAATCAAATAAGATTGAATTTTTTCTTTGAGCAGCTGATGGAAAATTACAAGAAAAGTTAGAAATTCTTCTTAAAGAAAAAAAAGAAGATGAAGGGATAAGAATATAATAGAAAGAAGTTAAAGATATAGTGGGATTGTTTACAAAAAAAGAAAAAAAAAAAGGATAGGGTTGTTATTCAAAGAGTTGTGTAAGTGCCTAAAATTTAAGTACCTACTTCAAAATCAAAAATATCTATTATCTAATCTTTAATGACTACATAAAAAAAAAAAGATGTAGAAATTGAAGAAATTATATGTGGGATGCGAGATCTTGAAATCAAACTTGCAAGGCTTGAGAAAAAGACTTCTATAATAAATTCAAAGCTACTTCTAAGCAAGAATATATACAAAGATATATTTAGTATCATGATGATTCTTATTCTCGAAAAGATTGCAGCAAATTCAATGAAATGGTATAATAAGACATTATTTTTTGAAAAGATGGAAAAGTGACATTAAAAGATATTGGTGATTTTCTTCAAACCAACTTTGGTAAGATAAATATGAAAATATTAATTAAAGATTATTTGACAACAAATACAATTGCAACAACGGAAGCTATAAGTTATGGTGCTAGGATGGATGATGATGGTAAATAAGATTTTTTTAGAAATATTGAATCAAGTGGACTTTGATCTTCTGCCATTTCTATAATGTATAAAAAGAAGATGCCATGGGAAGCTTTATTGAAGATTGATATAATAATTTATAAAATTACAGATTAGAAGGATTATGAGGAAGCTTTATCATGCATGCTTATATTGCTAAGAGCCAACATGAAGCTTTGATGTAACAAAAGAAAAGACAAGATTTTGATGACACAAAAAAAATAAATTCTTCTAAGAGGCAAACTTGACGAGACAAGGCTCATGAGATGGCTTCATAAGAATTATCAATGGAGCATGTTTCAATATTATTAAAAAAAAATCAAAAGACACAAGAGAGAAAAATAAGTCAACAACTTACAAATTATTTTCTGATATTGAAGCAGCAACAAATTTCAAAGGGGTGCTTAAGGAGGATGTATTTAATATTAAAGTTGAATTTATATTGAAAGAGATTTTAGAAATTACAAAGAAGAAATTTCATGATGTCATTATTAACAATATTAAATAAAAGAAGCAATTAATAGATGAAGTTGGATTAAATCATGCTATTGATGCATTTGTATGTGAAAATAAAAAAAATAAATTTGGTAATTGTTGTAACTAATCAATAAGTAAGGAAATGAATCTTAATCAAAGAGTACATTTTGATGATCAATGTAATAAGGAAAAAAAAAATTTAATTTATTATATTCAAAAACATTAGGATATGGTTGTCAAGGATGCAAGATAGCGGGTTAGCAAAGAACTAAGGAGAAGAAATCAGAACTAGAATAACTTTAAGAATAAGAAACTGGATGGATAAGAACAAGAACTAGATCAAGAATAAGAAACAAAATAACTTCAAGAACAAGGAACTGGATGGATAAGAATAAGAACTAGATCAAGAATAAGAAACTGGATTAATATCAAGAACAAGGCAACACTCTAGATTACTCCAAGACTTGTAATGGCAAGACTGAGATACTCCTCAATCTTGCCTCTTATTTATACTATGAGGCCTTATGTCCTATTGGACCTTCTAAGAGTATCTTAAAATATCCTAGAAGCTTGAGGAAGATTTTGGAAGACTCTAAAAAGTCTACGAGAGGTCTTAGAAATTTGAAGAAGATTTTAGAGGGTCCTAAGAATATCTTAGAATATTCTAGAAGTTTGAGGAAGATTTTGGAAGACTCTAAAAAGTCTACAAGAGGTCTTGGAAGGTTGAGGAAGATTTTAGAAGGTTCTAAAAAACTATAGAAGATTCTAGAAGACTACAAAAAGTTCTAATAGTGGCTTAAAGTATATCCGTGACATCATCTTCCCTTCTAGCAACAAGTTTCACGAGGAGCCGAATCAATTTGATAATCAAATCATATGCGTAA
The DNA here is from genome assembly GCA_036785485.1 of Physcomitrellopsis africana. Taxonomy (NCBI): domain Eukaryota; kingdom Viridiplantae; phylum Streptophyta; class Bryopsida; order Funariales; family Funariaceae; genus Physcomitrellopsis; species Physcomitrellopsis africana. Next base: position 191,884 of record JAWRVF010000335.1, read on the forward strand.
AAATTCTAGAATTTGTCGGAGTAAAGAAGTAACATATTCCGTCTTTTGTTCGTTGGTTATCGGTTCAACAAGACCCTTGAAATGGCGTCGATGACTTTCAAATATAACCTCTGTTAGACCAACATTCCATCCAAGAATTTGTTCTTCATTGAAACCTTCAAAACATCCTTCGAACATAATTTCTGGTCCACCTGGAATCACCTTTCCAACTTCGAGGAGTATTACCAAAGCTCGGGCATTTGAATTGAGATTTTTGTGATGAGGCCATATCTCCAAAGACTCCAAGCGTGGCCTTACTTGACGTTGGGATACTCGTTTTTCATCTTATCCATGTTCTTCAAACCCAGCAGATTGTGAAAGCTGCAATGATTTCGTAGCCGCTTATATGCTAGAAGAGTCTTCTGACTCTTGTTCCTGCAATTTCTTTGAAATGCACAGATTTGATATAATAACTAATAAGCTTCTAGCAAGATCTATTCTATTCTAGGAAAATACAAGTATAGGTCTTCGCATGGCTCTCCCCTTTTTATATTGGTCTTTTATTGTTGATAGGAAGCATTGTCATAATACGTGCAATTTTGCTCGAGAATACTCTGGGCACCTAGCTGTGGAAGACAAAAAAGAAATACACAATAACAAGATCCTAACAACTCTAATAGAATCCTAAACAACTTCTATTAAATCTTAACAATACAAATCAAACTTTGATCCAATCTTTAAACAATTACAAAAGAAGAATAAATAAATTATATATTAATCATAATAGAAAATAATATATAAAATACTAAATTTAAAAAATATTAAAAATAGAATCTTAAAACCTTAAGTCATATCTTATTCAAACCCTAAGTCAAACCCTAGTCAAAACCTAAATCAAATCCTAAGTCAAACCCTAGTCAAAACCTAAATCAAATCCTAAGTCAAACCCTGGTCAAAACCTAAGTCAAATCCTAAGTCAAATCCTAAGTCAAACCCTGGTCAAAACCTAAGTCAAACCCTAAGTCAAACCCTGGCCAAATCCTAGTCAAATCCTAGTCAAAATCTAAGTCAAATCCTAAGTCAAACCATGTTTAAGCCCTGAGTCAAACCCTGGTCAAATTCTAGTCCAATCCTAAATCAAACCCTAAGTCAATCCCTGGTCAAAATCTAAATCAAACCCTAAGTCAAACCCTAAGTCAAACCTTGGTCAAACCTTGATCAAACCTTAGTCAAATCCTAAGTCAAATCCTAAGTCAAATCCTAAGTCAAATCCTAAGTCAAAACTTAGTCAAAATCCTAAGTCAAACCCTGGCCAAATCCTAGTCAAATCCTAAGTCAAATCCTAAATCAATCCCTAAATCCTAAACCAAATCTTAAGCAAATCATAAACCCTAAACAAAATCCTAATCAAATCTTAAACCAAATTCTAACCAATTCAAATCAACCCTAGGAAAAGTTAGAACCTCAATATCTACTGATTAGACCGTTGATCTTATTTTAAACTTTGTATACCTTTCAATCTCTAAGTCAACAACAAGCATAACAAATTTGAAGGAAATCAAACTTACCAAATAGAAGAAAAATCCCAAAAACTTCTCGGGTGTTGGTTGGCCTCCTTCTCCAACCTTGATACTGATCTTTCAGTGCTGATTTCTCTCTTTTTCACTATTTAATCAGTCTCAAATCACTCATGTTTATAGGAAAATAAGTCTATTATCTACACAAACAAAAACTTCTCCAATCCACTTAGCAGATTGCTCAAGATCTCAAAAACCCTAACTAACCCTCAAAACTTAATTTTTGAGACCTTGACCCACTTAAACCTCAATTACGTATAACTAAACCGTTGGATTCAGCTCAAATTTGCAACACACATTAACAACAACAATATCCAAAAACTCACATAGTTTTAGCCATATATCTGCTACAAAACTTCTGAAATTGCCTAAAACATCAACCTTATTTTATTTCACAAAATCCCAAGTTGCTGAAAACAACCTTGACTTTGCAAAGCTATTACAAAGTCATTTTTTCTCTAAATCACTCGAAACTAACTTCTATACAAAATCCTTCAAGTCCACTCTTATTTAGAAGCCAAGAGATATTATTGTCAATGAAATCTTCAATGACCATTGAATCTAGGTTTTTTAGGATATTGTTGATGGAATTGGCGAACCTTCTTAGGTGCATTCTTAAGGTTATATGAGGGTTTCTATGTTCTTTCGTTAACTCCATAGCCCTTTCAATAGATGAAGTATTATAATCGTCCATGTCTTATACGTGAATCCAATATTTCATCCATCTCGTATTCAATCTCTTAATTGACTTCAACTGGAACTGGTGGTGGAATAGTTCTTCTAGCAATATTTGATTTATAATAGGTTTCTAAAAGCGAGACATGAAAGACTAGATGAATTTGCATGCTACTTGGTAATTTGAGACAAAAACTTACTGGATTTTTTTGGTGCAGAATTGTAAAAGGTTCAAGTCTTTGATAGTCTAATTTTTGTGATGGTTGATTTATTTGTATATTTTGTCGAAGTAACCAAACACGATCTCCTACTTTAAAATTTGATTGGTTCTTGCAATGAATGTCTGCATAGTCTTCATATCGATCTTGGATTATTTATAATTGGAATTTCAGTTCTTCATGGATGGTTTTTAAATAAATAGCTTGATTCTTTGCAGCAGGGCTTCCCACATCTTCAATTTGGAATGGATCTACTCGAAGGTGGTATCTATAGTTTGAAAAGAATGGAGTTTGCTTTGTTGAAGAATGTTTGGAGTTATTGTATGCAACCTCAGCCAATGGTAGAAAGTCCGTCCAATCATCTTGTTGGTAATTTATACTGCAACAAAGATATTGTTCGAAGATCTGATTCACTTGTTCTGTTTGACCGTCAGTTTGAGGATGATAAGCGGATGAGAGGTTATTCTTGACCTTTAAAAGCCGAAATAGTCCTCTCCAAAAGTTTGATACAAATTGTGGTCCTTGATCTAAAGTAATGTCAATTGGAAGACCATGTATTTGGTAAATATTATCAATAAAAAGCTTAGCTGTTTCTTCCCCGGAAATAGTCTTATTGCACGGGTTAAAGTGTGCCATCTTGGTAAGATGATCTACCACCACAAAAATTGAATCTTTTCCATTCAAAATTGGAAGGTTTGTAATGAAGTCCATAGATAACGATTGCCATGGGCCCTTAAGAATTAGAAGGGGTTGCAGAAGTCCATATGATTGGTATCTTGGAATCTTTATTCGCGCACAAATTTTGTATGATTGGATGAATTTTTTCACCAATTTTCACATTTAAGGCTATCAATAGTCTCTTGATATTAATTCCAAGGTCTTATTAAAGCCAAAGTGTCCAGCTACTGGAAGATCATGTCGAGCTTGAAGGATTTGAAGTCTTGTAGGTCCTGGAGGAATATATAGGAGATTCTTGAAATATTACAATCCATCTTTCAGTTTGAAATTATTGTCTTCTTCCACATGTGTATTTTTAAAATGTTGTTGGATGTTCTTTATAAATGGATCTGTCTTCATTGCTCTCTAGATTTTCATCTTGAGAGTTGTATCTACATAGGTAGATATTATTGATGTTTTTAATTATAAATTGGACGACTTCAACATGATTGATTTTTGTTGATCCAATATAATGTCTCCTATTCTTGGTGCAAGATATGATCGTCAAGAAAGGGCATCTGGTTTTCCTTGAAGTTTTTCTAGACGATATCTAATTATAAAATTAAATTGAGATAATGACATGCTCCATTGTGCTTGTCGATGATTTAGAACTCGAGTACTCATAAAATATTCCAAGTTTTTGTGGTCAGAATATATCATGATCTTGTGTTGAGCTCCTTCAAACAAATGGCGCCATTCTTCAAAAGCATCAACAATTGCCAATAATTCTTTGTCATGGATCTCGTAATTAATCTCTACAACTGAAAATTTTCAAGAGCGAAATGCTACTGGATGTAGTTGACTATCATTACTAGTTTGAGAGAATATAGATCCCAATGTAAAATTCGAGGCATCCATTTCCAAAATAAATGGTTTTGTTGGATCTGCATGGACAGGTATAGGAGCAGAGGTGAAAGATTCTTTTAGCTTCTTAAATGCTTCTTTAGCCTTATCATCCCAAATAAATTTGTCTTTGCCTGTAAGTCACGTTAATGGAGCCGCAATCTTAGAATAATTTTTAATGAAGATTTAGTAGAAATTTACAAATCCCAAGAAACATTGTACATCTCTAATTGATGATGGTTGTTTCCACTTTATAACAGTTTGTATCTTCTTTGGATCTATGAAAATTCCATTTTTTGAAGTAATATATCCCAAAAATTTGACTGATGGTTGGTGGAAAGAGCATTTCTCCAATTTGGCATATAATCTACTTTCTCGTAGTTTCTTTAATACCTTTCGTACATGATATTCATGCTCTTTTTCATTCTTAGAAAAGATCAAGATATCGTCCAAGTAGATGTCTACAAAGTCATCTAAGTATTCTCGTAAGATATCATTCATCATATATTGGAAGATTGCAAGTGCATTTGTAAGTCCAAAAGACATAACATTGTACTCAAAATGTCCATACCTTGTGCAGAATGCTGTCTTCTATTGATCTCCTTTTTTAATCATGATTAGGTTGTAGGTGCCTTTCAAATCAATCTTTGTAAAAATTTTTACTTGTCCTAATTGTTCCAATAATCCTGAGATTAATGGTAATGGATAGCGATTTTTTATAGTTACCTTGTTCAGACCTTGATAGTCAACACACATACGTAAGGAACCATCCTTCTTTTTCACAAATAATATAGGAGCTCCAACAGGCGATTTTGAATGTCAAATAAAATTCTTAGCTAAATTTTCATCAATATATTTTTGTAAGGTTGTAAGTTTCGTTTGTGATAGATTGTAAATGGGACCAAATGGAAGTTGAGTTCCATCTTGTAATTTGATTGCAAAATCATAAGGATGATATTCAGATAATATGCATATTTTTTTTTTTTTTTTTCAAGTACGTCTTCCAAGTCACAATATTGATTAGGAATTTCCTGCTTTAGTTGCTCCGTTTGATCTTTCATTGGGATAGCATACAATGCAAATGCATCTCCTTTTTTTGCTGCTTGCATAAATACTTTAGCTTTAAGGAATAGAGCAGTATCTTGTTTCTTCTTTTGATGTGTAGATCTTGAGGAAATGCTGAGGCTCTAGTATCTAAAAAGACTTTAGCAAAAATTTCTTGTTTCAAGGTTCTTATATATACAGGAAGTATAAAATAAGATGTTGGATACAGAAATAAAAAGAGATCTTTTTCAGGTACTTTAGATTTGGGGGTGTCCAACCGCAAGGTTTCTAGTGTGGCTGGACATCTTTGTTTTCCGACCTTTCTAATTCAGATATTATACCTTATGCATTCAATTCTCTAGACTTATTTGGACAATTTGCTACCTTATGATTGGGTCTTCTACAATATAGGTATAAATTTTCTTACTTACATCTAGTCTTTTCGCTGGTGTTAATGGCTTGAATTGATTCGTATCAATCTGCATAGGTTCATGATATGTTAATGGCTTTTTCAATATTCTTGAAGATATAGCAATCGTACCTTGATAGGTATTGCTGAAAATCGATCGTCTTTCTTGTCGTAGTTCAAATAAGCGATTGTCACAAGAAATAGCTTGAGCTATGAATTCCTCTAAGCTTTCAACTCTTGGCATCGTGATCAATAAATTCTTTACATCATCCTTTAGGCCATAACAAAATCGAGTCATAAAAGCCTTATCATTCCAATCAAGATCATAAGTAAGTTGTTGAAATTCTTTGGTTGGTTCTTGTGATGAATATCTACATAGTCTTTATATCGGTCTTGAGCCATTTGCTGTTGGAATTTTAATTCTTCATGGATAGCCTTCAAGTAAGTAGCTTAATTTTCTGCAGCAAGACTTCCCACATCTTCAATTTAAAATGGATTTTTTCTAAGGTGGTATCCATAGTTTGAAGAAAATGGAAGCTGCTTCATCAAAGAATGTTTGGTATTATTATATGCAAACTTGGCCAATGATAGGAAATCCATTCAATTATCTTATTGATAATTTATATTATAACAAAGATACTATTCTAAGATTTGATTTACATGTTCTGTTTGACCATCGATTTGAAGATGATAATTTGATGAAAGATTGATCTTGACCTTCAAAAGTTGAAATAGTCATTTCCAAAAATTTGATACAAATTATGGTCCTCGATCTGAAATGATGTCATTTAGAAGGCCATATATTTGATAAATATTATTAATAAAATACTTGGCCATTTTTTTTTCAAAAATAATTTTTTTGCATGGAATGAAATATGCCATCTTTGCTAAAATGGTCTACCACCATCAAAATTGAATATTTTCTATTAGAAATTGAGATGGTATAAAAACATTTCTACATTTGAGGCGACCAATAATCTCTTGATTTTAATTCTAAGATCTTATTGAAGCTAAAATGTTGAGCTATTAGAAGGTCATGTCGTGCTTGAAGAATCTAAGCTCTTGCAAGGCCTAGAAGAACATATAAAAGATTCTTGAAATATAACAATTTGTCCTTGAACTTGAAATTATTATTTTCTTTCACTTGTGTATTTTTTAAAGATCACTAAATATTATCTATAAATAGATCTATCTTCATTGTTCTCTAAATTTCTATTTTGAGAGCTATATCTACATAAGTAGATATTGTCAATGTCTTCAATTACAAATTAGACGGTTTCAATATGATTGATTTTTATTGATCAAGTATCATGTCTCCTATTCTTGGCACAAGATATGACCATCAAGAAAGGACATCTGGTGTTCCTTGAAGTTTTCTTGGATAATATATAATTATAAAATTAAATCAAGATTATGACATATTCCATTATATTTGATGGAAATTTAATATTTGGACACGCATAATATATTCCAAGTTTTTATGATCAGTATATATCATGATTTTAAATTGAGTCTCTTCCAGCAAATGGCACTACTTTTCAAAAGCATCAACAATTGCTAATAGTTCTTTGTCATAGATCTTATATTTGATCTCTACAGCTGAAAATTTTTGAGAGCAAAATACTATTAGATGTAATTGATTATCATCACTAGTTTGAGAGAGTACAAATCTTAGTACAAATTTTAAGGCATCTATTTCCAAAATGATTGATTTTATTAGATTTGCATAGACAAGTATAGAGGCTGAAGTGAAGGATTCTTTTAGCTTCTTGAATGCTTCTTTAGCCTTGTTATATTAAATAAATTTTTCCTTGCTTGTAAGTCATGTTAATGGGGCTGCAATCTTATAAGAATATTTGATAATTATTTTATAAAAATTTAGAAATTACAAGAAATATTGTACATTTTTGACTGATGATGATTGTTTCAGTTCTATAATAATTTGTATTTTTTTTAGATCCATAAATTTTTTATTTTTAGTAATAATATATCTCAAAAATTGGACTGATAGTTGATGGAAAGAATACTTTTTGAATTTGGTATACAATCCACTTTTTTGTAATTTGTCCAATATCATACATTGTCGTAATACGTGAAGTCTTGCTTGAGAATGCTCCGGGCACCTGGCTGTGGAAGATAAAAAGAAAATACGCCACAACAAAATCCTAACAATTCTAATAGAATCTTAATTAACTTCTATTAAACCTTAACAATATTTTTCAGCTTGATTCAATCTTAAAGAAATTATAAAAGAAGAATAAATGAGTCATTCAATAATCATAATAGAAAATAATATATAAAATACTAAATTTAGAAAATACTAAAAATAGAATCTTAAAACCCTAAATCATATCTTATTCAAACCCTAGTCAATCCCTAAGTCAAACCTTGATCAAACCTTAGTCATACCCTAAGTCAAACCTTGGTCAAACCTTAGTCAAATCCTAAGTCAAACCCTAGTCAAACCCTAAGTCAAACCCTGATCAAACCCTAAGTCAAATCCTAGTCAAATCAAACCCTAAGTCAAATCCTAATCAAACCCTAAGTCAAACCCTAATCAAACCCTAACCCTAATCAAACCCTAACTCAAATCTTGGTCAAATCTTAGTCAAACCCTAATCAAATCCTAAGTCAAACCCTAGTCAAACCCTAATCAAACCCTAAGTCAAACCCTAATGAAATCCTAACCCTAATGAAACCCTAAGTCAATCCCTAGTCAAACCCTAATCAAACCCTAAGTCAAACCCTAAGCAATTTCTAAGGCAGTTTTAGAACCACAATAACTACCAAACAAACCGTTGATCTTGATTGAAATATTTCATACACCTTAACAATTAAGTTAAAAACACACACACCAAGTTTGAAGAAGATCCAACTTACCAAGAAGAAGAAAAACTTACAAATTTGCTCGGGTATCAGCCGGCCTCCTTCTCCAATCTTCATGCCAATATTCCAGTGCCTAAACCTCCTATTTGCACCGTTCAACTGCTTCCAAATTTCACAAGCATGTAGGAAATTAAGTCTTCTACACACACACATAAATTTCACCCCAATCCAACCGATAGATTGATCAAAATCTGCGAAACCCTAACTGACCTTTAAAACCCAATTCCAGAGACCCCAACTCACATAAATTTCAATAACCTTTGATCAAACCGTTAGATCAATCTCAAATTCACAGCACACATTGACAACAACAATACCCAAAAACCCACAAATTTCCAGCTGTAGATCTGCTGCAAAGCTTCTGGAATTGCCTAAACCATCAACCCTAATTTATTTCACAAAATCTCAAGTAGCCAAAATAAACCCTGACTTTGCAAAGCTATTACAAAGTCGTTTTCTCTCCAAATCACTCAAAATCAACTCCTATATAAAACCCTTCAAGTTCACTCCCTAACCCCAATCTCCGATCTGCAAAAAGACTCTCCATTCGCCGTCGGCACGCGGTTTTGTGCCCTGGGGTCTGGTTTCGACCCAGGTTCTTAACCGGCCCTCTCCGGATATCAACTCTTGTAGTTTTGAGGTAAATTTTTCTAAAACCTACTCTTAACTTCTTATTAAACATACCTATACCAATTATTTTTCTAATCTACTTTGTTTTACCATTTTTATGGCTTTACAAAGTAAGTAGAAATCCCTTTTTTAAAAAGGCAGCATTAGCACTTTTTAATTTTTACTACCTCCTTGTCTATTATCTATTTTTCTAAGATAATTTTCTCAAATATTTTCATTTGAGCTCTTCTATAATATAATCATTCCTCCCCTCTTTCACCTAGTAGTCGTATTACTACACGACAACGTATATGATATTCATGTTCTTCTTTGTTCTTAGAGAAGATCAAGGTATCATCCAAGTAGATGATTACAAAGTCATCTAAGTATTTTTACAAGATATCATCCATTATATGTTGAAAGACTACATGTGCATTTGTAAGTCAGAAAGACATAATATTAAATTCAAAATATCTATACTTTGTACAAAATGTTGTCTTCCATTGATCTCTTTTATTGATCTTGACTAGGTTATAACTGCCTCTCAAATCAATCTTTGTAAAAATCTTTGCTTGTCCTAATTGTTCCAATAATCTTGAGATTAATAGTAATGGATAGCAATTTTTTATAATTACTTTATTCAGACTTCGATAGTCCTCATACATACATAAAGAACCATCTTTTTTCTTCACAAATAAGATAGGTGCTCTTGCAGGTGATTTCAAATGTCTAATAAAATTCTTGGCTAGATTTTCATCAATATATTCTTGCAAGGCTATAAACTCAGTTTGTGAAAGATTATAAATTTGATCAAATGAAATTGAACCTAATCTTATAATTTGATTGTATAATTATAAAAATAATATTTTGATAATATGTCTACTTTTTTTTATTCAAATATGACTTTAAGGTCACAATATTGACTAGGAATATCTTGTTTTAATTGTTCCGTTGGATCTTTTATTGAGATAGCATACAATGCAAATACAGCTCTTTTCTATACTGCCTATATAAATGATTTAGCTTCAAAAAATGAATTAGTATATTGTTTCTTCTTTTGATGTTTAGATCTTAAGGAAATCTTTTACAAACTCCAATCAATATCAGGATTATATAATTCAAACCAATCAATCTACATGGATTTAAAATATGTTAATGGCTTTTCCAATATTCTTGAAGATATAAAAGACGTACCTTGATAGATATTATTGAAATTTGATTGTCTTTCTTATCATAATTGAAATAGGCAATTGTGAAAAGTAATAGCTTGAGATATAAATTTTTTTAAGCTTTCAATTCTTAGCATTATGATCAATAAATTCTTTACAGGGTCTTTTAGGCCATAATAAAATTAAGTCATAAAAGCCTTATTATTCTAATCAAAATCACAAATAAGTTCTTAAAATTTTGTAATATTGTATAATAACATGGCCATTAGGTGAAAGAAGAAAAGAATGATTCTAATATGTAGGAGCTCAAATGAAAATATTTTGGCAAATTATCTTAGAATTATAGATAATATGAGTCAAAAATTTGTTTCTTCACATTAGTTTAGCTCAAAAATTTAGAAAAATTTGAAAAAGTTGAAGATTTAGAATTAGAAGAATAAATTAGAAAATTAATATGACTAATTTATAAAAATAGTAGTTTAAAAGGAGAAAAAAAAAAAATAATAATAGAAAAGTGGTAGTCATAAATCTTACGTGAAAAAGAGGTGGAAATTAAGATTAGTGAACAAAAAGAGGGAAAGGGAAGAAAAAACATGAACATTAAAATGATTAGAATTAGAAAAAAATTACTCAAAATAATAAATATTTTTGGAATTAGTAATTATATGTAGAAATAGGATAGGCAAGGGCGTTAAATTAAGCCCTTGCAAACCTCCATAAGTGTGAGTTTGGGACTTAAAAAAAAATAAAAACTAAAAAATAAATTTTGAAGACACGTCCAGTAAGTTCTTGCCACCCTAGCCTGTTGATTGAGAATCAGCACGATGTCTAGTAGAGAGAATTTGCCTTGGAAAAACGCCAGGTTCCTAGCTGCTACTAGAACTAGCAGGGAACATAAGAGGAAGCCGTGCATGTATCTTCTATACTTGCACAATATTTGTTAAAGCTTTCAAATTATACTTATATTATATTTGTACAAGACTTGTACAAATATAAAGTATAAACACTTGAATAATACTTATATAAATACTTATATAATACTTATATAAATACTTGTATAAAATAATGTATAATCCTTGGTATAATACTTATACAAATATTATGTATAATATTTGTAAAATACTTATATAAATACTTGATATAAATACAAGTATATATACTTGTATAAAATATATAAGCAAAGTGTGTATGTATTCAAGTATACCTCAAAATACAACCGCATATGAGGAATACAAGTTATACAACAAGTTGAAACTAAATAAATCACTAAAAATTCATCTAAAGGTCGAATAAAGCATGCTTATATCTTATGGAAAGAGAATAATCTATTGTAAAACATATCAAAATTTCACAAATAGATGACTTACCGTTTAAAAGTTATAGCTAAAAGAAGTAGGCACTAAAATTTCCAAGCAAATGCAAAGGCAGCAAAGCTCCTCTCCACTTCAGCCTTTGTTGTGATCACTTCCCTTCTTCAAATTGGACATGCAATAGCTTTTTAGAAATCTCACTCCATCATCTAACTTATTCTAAAATTTTGCATGCATGCCTCTGAAACTCCAGATTTTGTAGCTAGTTGATTCTACGTTTCAAACCCTAGCAATAATTTGCCCTCTTTGACACTTCACGGCTCATAAAACTTTCATCAAAGCTCCAAATATATTGATTTTTGTTTTTGTGAAAAGCATACATAAGCTACTATAAGCACCTAAATTATCAAAAAGATTGAAGAGACTGTCCGACTTGGGTGGTTGAACAAATTCTTTGCCCTTCTTCATCAAGTGGCAGCAAACCCTTTCTCACTCTCAAGCTCACAACTTTTGCTCTCCAACTCCAAATGCTACAAGAGATGTCTTGATAGAAAGCTAGCACAATTTTCCACACTCCTTATAAATTTTACTAAGAAAGAGTCGAAATCAAACTTGCAGTAGCAGCTCGAAGTTTCTTCCTCTCTTCGTCGGATGGCAGCAAACTCTACTCTACTAAAACAAGCATTATTTTTTGCTCACAATTCCAAAATAAGCAAGTGAGTAGGTTCTAGAATCCTCACAACTTGAAGAATACACATACCAATTTTCATTACAAATTCTTCTATCTCCTTGGAGCTATCTCTCTCCAAAATTCACCACTCAAAACTCTCTCAAACCCTAGGTCTAGCAAGAGGAGTATATCTTCCTTTCTTTCCATATTAGAATATGACACGCCTACATGGGCAGCCAAATCCTATTGGATAGGCCCTATTCACCCCATGCTCTTCTTTCTTATTCCTTACAAGGTCCATTCTACCTCAAAAGTCAACAAGTAAGATAAAACAACCTTTATCTTTCTTCTAATTACAAAAGAGTCTATTCTAGGATATAAGTAAGATAGGAACAAAACAAATAGCCATCTTAATTCACTAAGTAAGTGGCTATAATAAATCCTCTTCTTATAATATCTTCTAAAATAATCTCTAATACTTACACATGTAATAACAATAGATACAAGATATATATTATTTTTACACACTGCATGTAAATGCAGTATGACAATGAATCTTGTTAAAGCGAGTAAGATAAGAGGGTGCAAGGGCATGAGTTTGAAGAGGGTACATAGTGAAGCAACAAATGGCAAGTAGCAAAGCAAAGGAGTAAGGTTTTGAATCGTAGTATAGGTTAGAGATGTGATCCATTGAATGTAGTGTTTTGGCAATCAGATGAGGTAGGCATGATGGGCAATGAGTAGGATCAATAGGAGCAAGAAGTAGCAATATAAAGATGAATTCTAGAGTGGTAGAGCAATTTGTGGTAAAAATTTGACAGCAAAGGGTGGATTGTAGAGAAAGCTACGGATATTGTCAAGTAAGAGCACAAAGCCAAGGAGTGGAAGTGGTTAGATTGGATTGGAGGGCGACACAAGATTAATATAAATGTATAGAGCAATGAGAGTAGGCAAATAGTTTTGTCAAGTTTTTGAGGTTTCGGGTTAGTTGCATGGTTTTTATAGTATGAGGCCGATAAACATAAGATTGACAGGATTTGAAAACTTGGTGATAAGCTTGTTATAGGAAGGGAGTGAGAGTGTAGTAGTTGAATCCGGAGGGAGGAGAATGGCAATGTTGGAGTAATGGAGTATTGATGGCAAAAGAATGAGAGCTGACGGAGAGAGGCAAGTGCGACTACTACTGTATTGACGAAAGCAAGTCTTATAAGTAGCAGAGGAGATTGAAGTAAGTTTACAAAGAACCTACAAGGCATAGATATAGTAGGAAGATTGTAGCAAGTATATGAGTAAAAGTTCAAGGTACGTACGAGTGCAACATCGGAGTTAAGTGTCAAAGACTAAAGGGAGGTGGTTGTGGAGAGACTACTGCAAGTGTAGTTGTAGCAACTAGAGTGGAGTATAAATTTTTTTTTAAAAAATTAAAAAATAAAATTTAGAGATTTTACATGTAGATAAGATTGCACCATAGGATTACAAATATAAATTGAAGGTGGTGAGATCTTACTTTGAGATAATAGATACAAAAGTAGTAAAAATTAAAAAATATTAATGTTGCCATTTTATAGAAGAGGTTTCTATTTATTTTATATGGCTATAAATAAGGCAAAATAAGGTAGATCAAAAAAATAAATAGTATAGATATCTTTAAAAAGGAATTAAAAATAAGTTTAAATAAGTTTTAAGTCAAAGTTTTCAGAGTTAATATTCGGAAAGAACCAGTTATAAACTTAGATTGAAATAAAACCTTGAGCTATAAAATCACATGCTATAGCCAATCAAGGATTATTTTCTAAATTAAAAAATTGTATTAGTAAGAAAACTTAAAAAGATTTGTTTAAGAATTAATTTTAAGTGATTTGGATAGGAATTGATTTTGTAAGAGCTTTGCAAATTTAAGATTGTATCAAGTGACTCTGGATTTTGTGAAATAAAGAAGACTTTACAAATTTGAGTATTTTGTAAGTTTGATTATAGATCTGTAGGTGAAAATTTTAAAATTTGTGATTGTAGTTATATTCAATATATATTATAAGTTTGAGCTTAATTAAATAATTTTATTAAAAATTATTGAAGTTCAAGTGGATTGATATCTTAAAAGTTAGGATTTGAGGGTAAGTAAGAGTTTCTCAAATATTTAGAATTCTACCAATTGGATTGAGGTGAAAATTATTACTAAAAATAGTAGATTAGATTTTTTTTATTTGTGTATGAATTTTAAAAGCAATTGAATAGTACAAAAAGAAGATATTTGTATTAAGAGTTTGATATCAAGATTGGAAAAAAATGGCAGCCAATACCCAAGTAGAAATTTGAACTTAACTTCTATTTGATAAGTTGAAACTTCTTTAATTTGTTTGTACATGTTTTCAACTTAATAATTAAAAAGTATGCAAAATTTGGACTAAAATCAACAGTTAGATCATTAGCCATTGTGGTTTCAATTTGTATTAGGATTTGGTTAGGATTTTTTAGGATTTGATTAAGATTTCGTTAAAATTTGTTAAGATTTGATTAGGATTTAATTAAGATTTGATTAAGATTTGATTGGGATTTAGTTAAGATTTGTTAGAGCTTGATTAGAATTTGTTAGAATTCATGTTAGATTTGGTTAGAACTTCATTAGGATTTGGATTGGATTTGATTAGGATTTGGATTGGATTTGATTAGGATTTGGATTGAATTTGATTAGGATTTGAATAGGATTTAATTAGAATTTGACTTGGATTTGACTAGGATTTGATTAAAATTTGATTAATATTTGACTAAGATTTGAATAGAATTTGGTTAGGATTTGATTAGGATTTGATTAGGATTTGATTAGAACTTGACTAGAATTTGATTAAAATTTGACTAGGTTTTGAATAGGATTTGAATAGAATTTGAATAGGATTTGAATAGGATTTAATTAGAATTTGATTAGGATTTGATTAGAAATTGGTTAGAATTTGACTAGAATTTGATTAAGATTTTATTAATATTTTAATAAAGTTTAATTAAGATTTGATTAAGATTTTATTAATATTTTAATAAAGTTTAATTAAGATTTGATTAAGATTTGATTAGGATTTGATTAAAATTTGATTAAAGTTTGATTATTATTTTTATTTTTAATATTTTAATGGATTTTTTATTTTAACATTTCTTTTGAATTTATATTAATATTTCTTTAAAATATCTTTATTATTTTTTTATAATTTCTTCAAAAGTTTTTTAGAATTTTTTATACTCTTTTATAATTAATTAAAAATCTAATTGAATTTTTAATTATTGAGCATACTTGTTAGTCTTTAATTGTAATTTTTACATAATTCTATTAGAGATGTTAGGACTTGTTATTGTTATTTGTCTTTTATCTTCTACAGCCAAGTACTTAGTGCATTTTCAAGTAAAATTTCATGTTATATAATAGCGGCAAAAAGTGCAACTAAATGTTATCCTTATCATAGGTTTTGAATCTTCCTTTCTGCCACCTTTTCCTAATCACTATTTCCAAATACAATAATAAATCTTTCCATAAAAGCCTGCAAATTGTATAAGATTAGAGAATTTTTTTATTTAATATTGGATTAAATTATGATCAAGCACTTTTTGATAAAAGAGTGCATACAAAAACAACTTGGGTGAATCCATCCAGATAACAAGAAGGATATAATTATAAATAAAGTCCTACTTTTTATACAAACCCTTGAAAGTTAGATTTTTTTCTATCAAATTTATCAGGCATATTAGCCTTTGGCTCTTTTATGACAATCTTTGGAGCTTTTAGAGGGATTATTTGTATAACTTGTCTTCCGCTTGCTTCTTTCAATCAAATAATCTTTTATTGCAAACTATAAATCTCTTGCTTAACTTCTTTAGATACTTATTCATTTATGGTTCCTATTTTGGATTGTAAAGGAATACCATTTTTTCTTGTATATTATCCAAAAGAACTCAAAGATTTACAAGAGTTGCCACTCTATTCTTTATTTGTGAGGATGCACCTCCATTAACTTGATCTACTTCTATATAAACAAACAAAAAAAATCAATATGCCATCAGTATAGTATTTTTTATATTGAAAAGAAATATTTTTAAATAATATTAATTTACAAGAGGATAATCTATAACTTCTAAAATATAATGATATATCCTAAAAAAAAAAAATCCACTCTTTCCAAATAAAGATCAAATTGTAACTAGTAAGCATATCAATCTAAAAAAGGATAATCTGTACTTTTTTAGAATCCAAGAGTATCTTTAAGAAGAGGAATAATCTATTCTCTATTAAGAAATCAAGCTTTGATATGATTACTTAGATAGTCTTACCAAATTGTCAAGGATATAAGATAGTGGATTAATAAAGAGACAAGAAAAAGATTACAGAATCAGAATGATTTTAAGAACAAAGAATTGGGTTGACAAAAATAAAGAACTAAATGATTGTAAGAACAAAAAACTAGATTGATATTATAAAACAAGACATCACTTTGGATTGTTCCAAGATTTGTATTGATAAGACTAAGATGCACCTCGATCTTGCCTCTTATTTATACTATAAGGCCTATGTCCTATTGAAACTTTTAAGAATATCTTAGAAGATTTTAGAAGACTAAAGAAGATTTTAGAAGACTAAGGCAAGTTCAAGAAGACTAAAGAAGATTTTAGAAGTTTCTATAAGATTATAGAAGATTCTAGAAGATATAAGAAAACTATAGAAGATTCTAAAAGACTAAGAAAGGTTCTAAAAGACTACAAAAGATTCTAGAATGTGGTGACTTAAAGTATGTCCATGATAGGTCTTGCCTCCTATCTATACTATAAGGCCTATATCCTATTGAATTTTCTAAGAATATCTTAAAAGATTTTAAAAGACTGAAGAAGATTTTAAAAAATTGAGACAAATTTGAAAAGATTAAAGAAGATTTTAGAAGATTCTAGAAGGCTACGGAAGATTTTAGAAGATTGAAAAAAATTCTAGAATATTCTAGAAGACTATAAAAGATTTAAAAAAAGATTCTAAAAGATTTTGGAAGATTTTTAAAAATTATAGAAGATTCTAGAAGACTACAGAGGGTTCTAAAAAACTACTGAAGCTTCTAAAATATGATGAGTTGAAGTATGTCCATAACAAGTTGAGCTTATGATAGATCAAAAATCTATTATGCCAATCAAAGAACATGTGCCAACTTTGAGTATACTATCTTGGACAAATATGTTAATAAAATAAGAATTGTTGGCTATTAAAATTCAGTAACTTGAATAAAGATCAAAAGATGTGGAATTAGCATTAAAAAGATTACAAAGAGCAAGGCTAAAGAATAAGGCTTGGTTTGATAAATAACATCAATTGAAAGATGTGATTGGATATTTATTTATGATAGCACTATGGATAACCAATATAGTACTTTGCAAAAGTTTTTAAAATATTGATTTAGACCATATGTGGTGATAACAATCTATGACAATGCCACATATTCATTGAAGGAGTTGGATAGTACAAGATTAAAAATACCTATTGCTGGGAAGTAAGTGAAGATTTTTAAAAGATAAGATAAAAAAATCAGTGTGAAAGATCATGCTGTAAATATCAATGATTCTAAAGAAGATAATTGTATTTTAATGGATGGTGAAAATGATGATAAAGAACTTGATGCAAAAAATTAAAAAATGGTATAATACCAATTATGACATATGATTTATTTGGCACATATTGGAAGATGTGCAAGTTCAAAGAGGGTGGATTTTGTATTGTAACATGTTTATGTTATAAAAATATAAAGAAGAATGATTTTTTAATTAATATTCAATTATCTTGGTTCAATAGGAACTCAAGATATTTAAGAAAGGTTTTATAAAAGCCTCTTAGATTTTTTTTTCTTGTCTCAATAGCTAATAGATAAAAATTAGTTATTAATTTTTCCTTCTAGATTATAAAAATTCTATTATTAATTTTGAAAAACCATAAATTAATAAAAATATGATAGAAGAGGTAAATAATTGATATGATTGATACTAAGATTAAGTTGAAAGTAGGGTTAGCCTTAAAAATTCCTAGGATAGATTAGATTGATACCTGGAAGTTAATCGTTTGTAGGACAAGGTTGAAATTAGACCTCTAGCTACTAAAACGGGTATTGAGGATAAAATAAGGGGTCATTTGGAGATCCACAATTAGGATTTGAGAGCTAGCTTTAAGTTTATTCTATAGGCATAAGACTTATTTTGAGTGCATAAAATTTTGTGATAATCTAATGGTGTATTTTGGAAATATTCAATCATTAGCGTGAGGAGGTATCAGAAGTTGGCAGTTTGGGGTTATTTAAGATTTTTATAATATCTAAAGATTTATAAATTAAAAAAGGTGAAATTTGGCATGGTATTAGAAGACTTAGAGACCATGCTATATATCAATTTTACACTAAAATTAACTATTGAAGAAGGAGAAATCGCTATTAGAACTTCTATATTAACTTTCAAGTTGGTGGCCGAGTGACATCAATATGGTTTTTGGACGTTTTTCTACAATCTATAAGTTAGATTGGACTGAAATTTTTTGAATATGTAGAAGACTTATAATAGCAATTTTATACAAAATTTCACATCAAGTAGATGGTTAAATAAAAATTTACAACTTATTGAAGCTCACTGACTAGGATTCGGGCATGCCAAGAAAAATCAAAGTTGCCTAATTGTAAAAGTAACATGACAATTGGAGTTTGTGTATAGTTGAGGTTATTAAGGAGAATATTTTTGAACACTTTGTATTAGCTTTAAGTACTTTTGAATTAAAATTTGAATTGCAATCTTCTTATATAGATGAAACCTATTAGGATTTTTTATATATTTATAAATCACAACTTCACCTTCTACAGCCAGATATCTAGTACATTTTCACATAAAAAAATATGGAATACAACACCAATTGTGAATAAAAGTTGAAACTGAACCTTAGAGTATAAAATTATATTCCTATGGTAAATGAAGAATTCTTTTATAAATCAGAGAGCAGAGTATAAAAGCTTATTTAATAGGATTATTTTAAGCATTGATTGTAGATAATTTGAATAGATAGTGATTTTGTAAGAACTTTTTAAAATCAAAGTTGATTGATTTTTATAAAATAAAAAATGGTTTATATTTTGGAGAGTTTTATGTGTTTTATTACAAATTTTTGATTCAAACTTTGTAGATTTGTGAATATGGTTGTATAAAAAATTATTTTATAAATTTAAGCTTAATTAGAAAGTTGGATTAAAAATTATTGAAATTCAAGTAGATTAGGATTTTGGAAATTGGATTTTGAGGGTCAGTGAGGATTTCTAAGATTTTAAGCAATTTTCCAATTGGATTAAAGTAACTTTTTATGAATTAATAATTGACTTAATTTTTAACATTTGTACAAATTATGAAAGCAAATAAATGGTGAAGAAAAGGTGCTATTGATGCTGGAAGACTAATATCAAGGTTAGAAAAGGATGACCGCTAATATCTAAGCAAATTAAATATTTTTTCTCTCAATTTATAGTTTTAATTTTTTTTAAATTATATATATATTTTTTCAACTAATAGATTAAAAAATGTATAAAATTTAAATAAAGATCAATGATTAATTTAATAATTATCAAAGATTTAAATCTATTTTAGGATTTTATTAATATTTCATTAGAACTTACTTAAAATTGATTAGATTTTTTATTGGATTTTCTTAGGAATTGATTAAGATTTAATAAAGTCTTTTTAAAGATTTTTTAAAGATTCTTTGTAATTTCTTTAGGATTTTTATAATATTCTCTATAATTTCTTTAAAGTTTTTTTAAGATTTTTTTTAAAAGATTTGATTAAGATTAGATTAGAAATTATTAAGATTCAATTGAAATTTATTTAAGATTTTATTACAATAGTTAGATTTTTATTTAGTAGAAAATCATAGCTTTATCTTCCACAGCTATGTACTTGGTACATTTTCAAATAAGACAACACATAATATAACATTGCATTGTTAGATGATAAGTTGTAGCTATTATAATTTAGTGGTATTAGCATTTAGCCATTATAGCCTACCAAGCCATCATACGACCTAACAAGATAAGTGTCTACATGTCAATTAGATCTCTTTGAATAAGTCAATTCTTAATATGTTTATATTAAAAAGTCCATATAGTTAAACAATAGACTAGTAGTATAAGAACTCAAACATGAAGCTCATTTAATACAGTTAAGTTTTCTTCTGTTCTTATTGATTGAATGGTAAGTACCTTGTATTTATATATTTCTACTTCTATCTTTAAGCAATATAATTTTATATTGATTTATCACATAGTATCAAAGTTGAGCACTTAAAATTTTTTCTTTGATGAATTGAGTGGTTTGGAAGGATTTTTTTGTAAGAACTTGATCTATTGATTAATTTTGAAGAAATTTAATTTTTTATTAAAAAAATTAAGAAATAAAAACCACTTAGATTAACAAGACACTAAAATGACATATTATTAAAAGATCAAGTTATTAGAATAGTAAATAGTGTCAAAAATATGAATACTTAAAATTTATTTGGACTATGATATTAGACTTACCATCAAAATAAAGGATAAGATCTCTTTCTAATTTTCAAATAATGTTCAAAAGGATGTATATGATATTTTATATATTAAAATATTATCCAAGAATTTTTTTTTGTTAATAAAATTATAAATTAGGATTATGAAATCAATTTTAAAATTGATACATATTTTATTAAATGAGACAAAATTGTTATTAAAGATATTAGACATGAAAGCCTTTATAAATTATTAGGATCTTTGGATGAAGATAAGAAGACTTTACTTGTTATAAAGATAAAATGAATAATAAATAAGACTAATCTTTGGCATTAATAATATAGATATTTTAATATTTTAAGCTTAAAGAAATTACAAGCAAGTAAAATGATTATTCATTTGAACTTAGACAATTATACAAAGTTAGAGTTTTACAAAGAATGTATTTATGGATAATAATATTATGATATTTTTTCAATAAAAAGTAGTATTTGTGCAACCAAACTCTTAGAATTGATATATTTTGATGTTCATGATAATATGAAGATAATATCTTGAGCGACAAATTACTTTGTTATTTTTATTAATGATTTTTCTAAATTTTTTTGTATATTTCATGAAACAAAAGTTAGAAGATCAAGATAACTTTAAAAATTTTAAGGCTTTAGTTGAAAAACAAATGAGCTTAAAAATTTAAAAATTATACAATGACAATGGCAGTGAAAATACATCTAAGGCCTTTTAATAATTTTGTGAGTAACATGGCATTAAACAATAATTTTTGATATCTTATTGTTGTTCTCGTTCGTCTTACTTACTCTATCAATACTGCCTAGAGTAAATCTGTAAAAGGGGATTTGAACACAGGGAAAGACTATCTCCATTGAGTTAACTGTTAGAATCACACAACTAACCACCCTCTGAACATTAGAGTCCAATGCACACGTATAAATTCTTTAAAGTAATGCCGTCCACTCTATTGGTTCTGCTATTCTACAACTAAAGATAAACTTTGTGACACAATCCTCCACTAATTCTCTTATTGTATTCTTCTGTCTTCTTCCAAGCTCATAATAACAATCGGCAATGTTGCACCATTTCCATAGACTGCATACATCCGCTTCTCTCTCCAATCATTGGAAATAATTCTTCTTCTAGAACATCTCTCCAAACAAATTATTTTTTCAATATTCTTTACTGCTCAACTCTCTTAGTTAATACGGCATGACACAATCAAATTTCATTGACATAGTCAATCTTTGACCTCCAATTCTCTACAAAGAATTCACGCATCAAACAATTATAATTTTTTACTCATCTATATATATAAAACTTTTTGTTTTATTACTATACTTCATCATTGATATTGTATAACCCTTTGGAATATAATCCGGATCCTCCACTACAACCTAATAAAAGAAAAGAAAGAGGTAGCACCAAGCTTATCCCGGCTTAGGACTATCACAGTTTGGCCCCGACTCCTGCGTTCCGAATCAATTTATACTTATTTCAATCCATGATAACTGCTACACAATCGATGATAACTATTTTTTCTAACTTCCTCATCCATTTTACCTTCTAAACTGGCCATTCATCGGCTTCTTACCTATTCTTAATCCTACAAATTATATATTATAAATCCTAAAATTCCTATCCATTCTACACTTATACATCTTAATAAAATTAAATTTTAGAATAGAAGAATTGGATATTATTTGAGAGTGCAAGATGCATGTTATAATATAAGTAATTTTCAAATACATATTAAGAAGAAGCCATCAATACAATAAAATATATTCTTAATTAGGCTCCTATTATAACTATAGAAGGAAAAACTCCCAAAGAAGTTTGGTCAAGTATGAAATTTTTAATACAATATATATTTTTTTGGATGTGATGCCTATGGATATTTTTTAAATGGAGCACTACAAGACAAGACTAGTTGCAAAAGATGTTATATAAAAAGAAAATATTGTGACATAGACATATAATAGAAAAAGATTTTACTTAATTGTAGAAGATTCTAAAAGATTTTGTTTGGTCTTAGAAGATTTTAGAAGATTTTTAATAATTACAAAAAAACCCTAATAGATCCTAGTAGGTTCTAAGAAGGTTTTGGAAGATCCTAGAAGATTTTAAGAGATCTTAGATGGTCATACAAGGATCTTAAGCTTGCTTCACCTCCAAGCATTAAAAAAACTTCTTAAAGAGTTTCTTTGCACCTAGTATATATACAAGTTAAAGGTGAGAGGATCCTTAGTCTTGACAACGCAATCCTTGTGGCTTAGCTTAGACCTTTTGATCTTATTATTGTATCTTATCATAGCTCCTTGTTTGTGATATAAAACAAACTTCTTTTGTTTTAGTTCTTTAAACTTTTAAAGTCTTATTCTGTCTGAGTAGTATATCTGTAACAATTTGTTGAGACTAATATAATATAATATTAGAGCTTGGTTTTTTTGGATGCAAAATAAAATATTATTTTCCTTGGAAGTACTATAGCACTCTAAAGATTGCAGATTATTTATTTCTAGATTGATATTGTTCTTGATTTATGATATCAATTTCTTCTTATTTTATTTCTATAATAGGAAGTAAAAGATTCAATATGGCGAATTCCAAAGAAGCCAAATTGAATCCAATTATAAATGTCCTTAAAGTATTGAGAGTCAAAATAAAGACCTTCTTTATACAAAATGAAGAATTTTATATAACCATGCATAATCACTAAAAAATAAAACTACCTCAACCACTATCACAAGTCATCTTAGAAAATCTATTACTAAGGCCTATTTTATTAGAAGATATATATATATATTCTATATGGCAATTCAATGTCAATAGTAAAAGAATCAAGAATTAGCCTCTTTAAGGAATTTGATGGAATTTGTTTAAAGTTTTGTAACTTTGTAAATGAAGTATAACTTATTATTTTACTCCAACCTCAATAATATTCTATAAAAGCATCTTATATTGGTCTGGTTGGAATCTTGATCTTAGATCAAGCTTTATCTTGATTTGCTCTATTGTTTTAAAAAAATTCTACTATATTGCATAATATTAAAATATTTTTAGCGACATTTGTGGAAGCTTTTGGAAGACATGATAAGATTTATTTTGCCATAATTAAAATCCAAGTCCTTTTGTATAAAATTTATTTTGCATCTATGTATCCTTTGAAATTTTGATAGTTAATATATGTTATCAACTAGGATGAAGATGTATTGATAAATTAGTTTCATTTGAAATTATAAGACAATATAAAAGATCTATTATTGTATAAGTTTAATTTTTAGATTTTTAATGCAAACATCAATCAAGTAGTGAAATATAATAATCAACTATTTCAATATTGATAAAAAAAATATCGAATTCCTCTACCATAACTTTACACCAAATACTTGGCATCTTCTACATTTTTCAATTCTAATCATGATCAAAGAAGGAGATCAATGGAAGATAGTATTTTATACAAAGTATGGATATTTTGAATATAATGTTATCCCTTTCGGACTGACAAATGCACATGTAGTCTTTCGACATATAATAAATGATATCTTGTAGAAATACTTAGATGACTTTGTAGTCATCTACTTGAATAATATCTTGATCTTCTTTAAGAACAAACAAGAACATGAATATTATATACGTATGATATTGAAGAAACTATGAGAAAGTGGATTGTATGCCAAATTAAAAAAGTAATTTTTTCATCAATCATCATTCTAATTTTTGAAATATATTACTTCTAAAAATAAAATTTCTATAGATCCAAAGAAAATACAAATTGTTATAGAATAGAAAAAACCATCATTAGTCAAAGATGTCTAATATCTTTTTTTATTTGTAAATTTTTATAGAATCTTCATCAAAGATTATTGTAAGATTGTGGCCCGATTAACATGACTTACAGACAATGCTTCTTTAGTCTTACCATGGCAAGGCTAAAGAAGCATTCAAAAAGCTAAAGGAATCCTTCATTTTAGCTCATATACTTGTCTATTTAAATCTAACAAACTAATCATTTTAGAAATAGATGCCTCAGATTTTGCACTTGGATCTGTACTCTCTCAAACTAGTGATGATAGCCAATTACATCCAATAGTATTCTACTCTCAAAAAAATTTAGCTACAAAGATCAATTATGAAATCTATGACAAAAAATTATTAGCAATTATTGATGCTTTTGAAAAGGGGTGCCATTTGCTAGAAGAGGCTCAATACAAGATCATGATATACACTAATCATAAAAACTTAGAATATTTTATGAATATCTAAGTATTAAATTGCCGTCAAGCATAATAAAGCATGTTATTATCTTAGTTTTATTTTATAATTACATATTATCTAGAAAAATTTTAAAGAAGACCAAATGTCCTTTCTTGACGGTCATATTTTGCACCAAGAATAGGAGACATGGTACTTGATCAACAAAAATCAGTCATGTTGAGGCCATCTAATTTATAATTGAAGACATTGATAATATCTACTTATGTAGATACAACTCTCAAGATAAAAATCTAAAAAACAATGAAGATAGATCCATTTATAGATAATATTCAACAATGTTTAAAAAATACAGAGGTAGAAGAAAACAATAATTTCAAGTTCAAGGACAAATTGTTATATTTCAAGAATCTTTTGTATATTCTTTTAGGCCCTGTAAGAGTTTAGATTCTTCAAGCATGACATGACCTTCCAATAGTTGGACATTCTGGCTTTAGTAAGATCTTAGAATTAAAATCAAGAGATTATTGCTGGCCTCAAATATAGAGATTGGTGAAAAAAATCATCCAATCATGTAAAATTTGTATTCAAGCAAAGATCCCAAGATACCAACTATATGGACTTTTCCAACCACTTTCAATTCCTAAAAGTCCATAATAATTGCTATTCATAGACTTCATTATGGACCTCCGAATTTCTAATAGAAAATATTCAATTTTGATGGTGGTAGACCATTTTAGCAAAGATGGCATATTTCATTCCATGCAAAAAAATTATTTTTGAAAAAAAAGTGGCCAAGTATTTTATTAATAATATTTATCAAATATATGGCCTTCTAAATGACATCATTTCAGATCGAGGACCATAATTTGTATCAAATTTTTGGAAATGACTATTTCAACTTTTGAAGGTCAAGATCAATCTTTCATCAAATTATCATCTTCAAATCGATGGTCAAACAGAACATGTAAATCAAATCTTAGAATAGTATCTTTGTTATAATATAAATTATCAATAAGATGATTGAATGGATTTCCTATCATTGGCCAAGTTTGCATATAATAATACCAAACATTCTTTGATAAAGCAGCTTCCATTCTCTTCAAACTATGGATACCACCTTAGAAAAAATCCATTTTAAATTGAAGATGTGGAAAGTCTTGCTGCAGAAAATCAAGCTACTTACTTGAAGGCTATCCATGAAGAATTAAAATTCCAACAGCAAATGGCTCAAGACCGATATAAAGACTATGTAGATATTCATCATAAGAACCAACCAAAGTTTAAGATAGGAAATCATGTCTAGCTACTCCGGCAAAATATACAAATGAATTGATCATTACGGAAATTAAACTACTAAAGACTTAGATCATTTATAATTCTATACCAAGTAAATCTAATAAATTTCCATCTTAAACTATTAAGTAGCATGCGCATTCATCTAGTCTTTCATATCTTGCTTTTAAAAACCTATTATAAATTAAATATTAATGAAAGAATTCTTCTACTACCAACTCTAATTGAAGTCAATTAAGAGCTTGAATATAAAATGGATGAAATATTGGATTTGCATATAAGATGTGGATGATTGGAATATTTCATTCATTAGAGGGGCTATAGAATTAGCAAAAGAATTTAAAAACTTTTGGATAATCTTAGAAATTTATCTAAAAAAGTTTATAAATTCTATCAATAATATTCTAAAAAATTCTAGATTTAGTCACCATTGAAGATTTTTGTAGACACCAACATCTCTTGGCTTTTAAATGACTCTTTTCTACCAATAGGAGAAGACTAGTATAAAAAAAGGAGAGCCATGCCAAGACCTTTACTTGTATATATTCATTTTTTCTAAGATAGAATAGATCTTGCTAGAAGCTTATTAGTTACTATGTCAAATCTTTGAGTTTCAAGAGATTTACAAGAACAAGAGTCAAAAGACTCTTCTGCCACATAAGCGGCTAGAAAATCATTGCAACTTTCACAATCTTCTCGATTTGAAGAACATAAATAAGATGAAGAAGGAGTATTCTAATATCAAATAAGGCCACGTTTGGAACCTTTGGAGATACGGCCTCATTACAAAAATCTTGATTCAAATGCCCAAGCTTTGATAATACTCCTTGAAGTTGGAAAGATGAATCCTAATGGACCTGAAATTATATTCAAAAGATGTTTTGAAAGTCATAACAAAGAGCAAATTCTTAGATGGGACATATGTACAATAAAAGTAATATCTGGAGGTCATCAATGCTATCTTAAGAGTCATATTGAACTAGTAAATTAATAAAAAAAAGATGGAATATGTTGCTTCTCAACTCCGACAAATTTTAAATTTTTTATGTATATGATTTGATCATCAAATCATTTTGACTCGTTGTGGATTTTATGGCTAAAAGGAAATGTGATGTCATAGACATATTTCAAGTCACCACATTCTAGAACCTTGTATAGTTTTTTAGAACCTTCTATAGTCTTTTAAAATCTTTTAGAATCTTCTAGAACCTTCTTTAAAATCTTCTATAGCATTTTAGAGACTTTTAGAACCTTTTAAAATCTTTTTTAATCTTCTAGAACCTTCCATAGCCTTCTAAAATCTTTTAGAATCTTCTTCAATTTTCTTAAATTTGCCTCAATCTTTTAGAATCTTCTTCAATTTTTTAGAATCTTTTAAAATACTCTTAGAAGGTTTAATAGAATATAGGCCTTGTAGTATAAATAGGAGACAAGATCAAGATACACCTTAGTCTTGCCAATACAAGTCTTAGAGCAATCCAAAGTGTTATTTTATTTTTTAATATCAATCTAATCTCTTGTTCTTGTTAATCATTTAATTTTTTGTTCTTGTTAATCATTTAATTTTTTGTTCTTGTCAATCCAATTCCATGTTTTTAAAATCATTCTTTTACTATAATCTTTTCCTTATCTCTTTGCTAATCTACTATCTTATATTCCTTGATAATATTTGAACCATCTTGAATATTCAGCTAAAAGAAGTTCAAGTACGTTCCAAAGAGGCAGTTGATATGCTGAAGAAGGAACAACCTCTATTTTAAGTTGGAAATAAAGTATAATTGCTTTAATGTAATATAAAGACTACTTGACTATTTGACAAGTTAGACTATCAAAGGTCAGAATCATTTTCTATTCAAAAACAAATTAATTCTATAGCTTATCAATTGGAACTTCCAACATCCATGAAGATACATCTTATTTTTTATACATCACTTTTGAAATCTTATAAAAAATCAAATATATCAAGAAGAATACAATTGCCACTACCTTATATTAAAATAGATAGCTATGAAAAACTTTAGGTAGAAGAAGTATTTAATTTGAAGCTAAGACAAGAACAACTAAAGCACTTTTTTTTATTAATATAGTTACAACTTTAGTAAGCTCATTTATGAGTCAGTTTCAAATTTAATTAATGTACCACAAAAGATTCAAAATTTTCATTGATGATATCTTTCTAGATTTAAATTGCCAATATATGTTAGATAATACTTCCATCTAGCATATCCAAATATGGTATATTTTAGACTTTGCAATTTTTTGTAAGAAAAGTGAATAAAGCTCTAAAAGTTTTAAAGCTTGATTTTCATATACATATAAATTAATAAATCCAAAATTCATTCTATTCTATCTTGAGATTACAATATGTCTTTGATTTAACTTTCATAATAAAATATGAATAATAAAGGAGACAATACTATGCCAATCACGCCATCTCAATTAAGTACTTTATATCGTTGACATCAAGATGAAGAATCAAGAAGATGCCATAGAATAACTAACATTTGTCCTATGGTAATCATCATTAAGATAGAACTTGTTCACACAAGATGCCTTGAAGTAATTTTTGAAAGACATTTTTGCAATAAAGACATGGAAGTTCAAGCTTAATCTAATAGAAGTCATTAGTAACTATTGTTGGTTGCAAGGATCAATGAATCTTTTGACTTATAAAAAACAACTTGAGTATATGGGAGATACCATGCAACACATCTTTGACTTCTTTTATCTTTAATCAAGTTTGATTCTATTTTTCCTTGTAAAACTTGGAGCTAAAATAAGACATGATGTCATGGATATATTATAAAAGAAGATTCTAAAAGATTTTTAAAAATTCTATTTAATTTTAAAAGATTTTGGAATATTTTTAATAGTTTTTAAAAAACCCTAATATATCAAGATAGATTCCAAGAAGGTTTTGGAAGGTCTTAAAAGGTTTTAGAAAATCTTAAATAGTCATAGAAGGATCTTAGGCTTAATTTATTTCCAAGCATTAAAGAAACTCCTCAAAGAGCTTCTTTGCACCTAATATTTATAAGAATCAAGGCTGAAGGGATTCTTAGGCTTGGCAATGCAATCCTTGTGGCTTAACTTGGACCTTCTAGTCTTATTCTTGTGCCTTGTTGTAGATCCTTACTTGTGATATAAAGTGAACATCTTTTCTTTTAGTTCTTTAAATTTTTAAAGTCTTGTTCTATTTAAGTGGCATGTTGTTAGTATATTAATTATAACAAGACTTTTATTCCAATAGCAAAGATGACCTTGATTTGTATACTTCTTGCATTGGCTGCAAATAAAGATTTAAAAATTCTTCAAATGCATGTCAAGATAGCATTCTCAAATAGAGATCTTAATAAGGAAATATATATGAATCAACCAAAAGACTATATATCAAAGGATAAAAAAAATTAATATATAAACTCTCTAAAATTCTCTATAGATTCAAACAATCTCTTAGTATATGGTATAGGAAGATAGATTACTATTTTGTCTCATAATTTTTTTTAAAAAAGCCATAGTAATCCTAATATTTATATAATATAGACTATTAATGGATTCTCTATCACTATTATATTTTATATAGATGATTTGATACTTGTATTCAACAACAAGGAACTTCTCTTGAAAACAAAGAAAAACTTAGCCAAAAGATTTGAAATGAAGGATTTGAAAGAAATCCATTATATTTTAGATGTGTAGATTATAGAAAATTGAAGGATTTATAAAATTTAACTTAATTAGAAATAATATATAAAAAATATTCTTAAAAGATTTGACATGAAAGATTATAAATCTTTAGCTACATCTTTTGATTCTAAAAGCAAATTATCAAGAGACATGAGTCCACAAATTCATAGGAAGATTGAAGTAATGAAAGAGATTCTATATCAAAATATAATTAGCAATATAGTCAACGCAATGATAGGCATTTGAATTGATTTTCTATATTCAATAGGAATTATTAGCCAATATATAATAAAACTTAGCCTACAACATAGGATAGCAATGAAATGAATTTTGTAATATTTATAAGATATATCAAGTTATATATTAGAATATAATAGAAGTTCTTTAAATTTATAAGTTTTTATTTATTGCAATGCAGTTTATGTAGGAAATATTGATACATAATATTTAACCACTACCTATATTTTTTTTTTGGTTGATGGTGTAATTAATTGAAATAGCAAGAAACAATCAATTGTTGTATCATTATCAAGGACAAGAACTCAATGAAATCAAATGGACAAGTGAGACTTCTCTTTTAAAATAAAAATAAGAAAATATGTATTCAATAGAAATTGGAATGGCTATTGCCAAAAGAAAAGACAACTAGAGACTCTTGAAACTAGATTAGAAGCAAGAAAGGAATTGACAAGAGTGAAGAAGGCTTCACTCTTGTCTCTATATATACTATCTAACTAGAAGCTACGTGGCGATGTTCTATAGGACCTCCAATATGTGTTGACTTTGAAGGCCACTTGCCTTAGCTTGCAAGGCAAGTTTTTTACATGTGCGCCACATAGTTAGCTTGAAGAACAAGCTATTAACATGTGTGGCACATGATTAACTTGTTGACCAAGTTTCTAACCAAGAAATAAACTATGGACACCTATACGGTCAAAGCAGTGTCTATGAAGCTTCCAGGAAGTTTCTCTAGAAGATATTATAGAATTAACCTACTTTTATCTATTTTTACCTAGTTCTACTTAATTATATAGGTAATTATGTGTATGTCCGTGATATTATCCCTCCTTTTAGGCACGAGTTCTACGAGAAGCAGTGGTTAGATGTTGAGGAAGTCTAAGATGCGCCGGATTGTATTTGCCACATACTCTGATCTTTGTTCTCTTCGAAGGTAATTAATGGGTCCTCTCAGCCATCGATAATGTCCCATTCCGGGGCGGGAAGACCACCATGTTATTTGATCATTGTTGTGACCTTCATAACTTCCTTTGAATAACACGTTTGAAACACCATCAGGAGTTATTCCTACCTCCAATAAAATCACCAAACATCGGAAGTCTCTTCCAAGGTCGTGATACTAAATACGTTGTATCTCGCCATCTATTTGAAGAAGAACATGTCATTCTTGAAGATCTTCATCTCGGTTGCGTCGTCTTGAAGGTTGTGACAATCGCAACGTCTCATGTGGCAAGTCAGCAAATGAAGGCTCTTGAGTCGAATCCGCTAGTTGTTGGTTCTCCACTTCCTCAGTGCCACAAATACAAAGAAGTTACAAACAAGGTTAGAAAGTTGAATGTTATCTTGCCTAGATCTTGTTTTTTTTTATAAGAGAGGTTTTCATCTTGGTTTTGATGGATATCGTTGATGAAAGGTCTCCACCTTCCTTACTGCATTTGCAAGATTCTTTGTCGGTTCCTATGTGCACTCACTAATATTGTATCCGTGCCAATGAATAAGATATTCCAACCTGTTTTGGCGCCGCCTCAAATCTAAGACTTCTTCCACCTCAAATTCTTCATTGTTATCCACTTCTATAGGAGGCGGTGGCATTTGTTTTCTTCCTTGTATATTTGTTGTCTTATATGGCTCAAGTAGAGACAGTTGGAATACAGGATGAATCTTCATAGACTCCGGTAGCTTTAATTGATAAGTGACTGGATTGACTTGTTCACAAATTGAGAATGGTCCAAGCCTACGATAGTCCAACTTATCACAAGGACAAACAATCTTGATATTTTGACGAAGTAGCCACACCTTATCACCAACATGGAATTGAGGTTGTTGGTTGCGATAGACATCTGCATTGGTCTTTTGTTGTTCCTGAGCTTCTTTTAATCGCACCTTCATTGTTGCATGTAGCTCTGCCAACTGATTTGCCAAATCTTTTGCCGTAAGATTATCAGCTTTTGAAAAGTCAAAAATATCAAGTCGTGGGTGATAACCATAATTGACAAAGAAAGGTGTTTGTTGAGTAGAAGAATGTATCGAATTATTATAAGCAAACTCTGCCAATGGCAAAAGAGTTGTCCAATTGTCTTGATGGTAATTGATGGTACACCTCAAATATTGCTCCAAGACTTGATTCACTCGTTCCGTTTGACCATCTGTTTAAGGATGGAAGGTTGAAGATAGTTTTATATCCACCTTCAATATCTTGAATAGGGTTCTCCAAAATTTGGATACAAATTGCGTTCCTCTATCTGATATAATATCCCTTAGCAATCCATGATGGCGATAGATGTTGTCAAGAAAAAGCTTAAATGTTTCTTCACCTGTGATAGGTTTTGTACATGGTATAAAGTGTGCCATCTTGGTGAACCGATCTACAATCACGAATATGGAATCATATGAACTTGAAATTGGTAGATCTATGATAAAATCCATAGAGATAGAAGACCATGGTTGTTCTGGTATAGGTAGTGGTTGGAAAAGTCTATAAGGTCGATGACGAGGGGTTTTTGATCTTGAACAGATATCGCATGATTGTACAAACTCTTTAATTGCCTTCCACATTTGAGGCCACCAAAAATTTCTTGATATTAGTTTCAGAGTCTTGTTGTACCCAAAATGTCCTGCTGCGGGAAAATTGTGACAAGCTTCAAGAGCACGTAGTCATGCTTTGCCTTCTGGGATATACAAGCGTCCCTCAAAGTAGAGTAGATTGTTCTTGAATTCGAACTTGGAAGTATCATGAGACTTAGATGAATTGTTCTTAATATCATGAACAAGAGGATCTGAGGACATACTTGACTAGATTTTCTTGAGAAAATTCGAATCAACGGTCAATGTTGACTTGATTGCTTGAAGATAAAATTGTTCTGGCTTCAAGAGGGTCGTTCTTTATTGATCAAAAGCTGCATCTCCTTCTTTTGGAGCAAGATAAGAACATCTAGAAAGGGCATCAGACAAACCTTGTTGTTTTCCTGGCCTATATGTGATAATGAACTCGAATCTTGACAAAGACATACTCCAACGAGCTTGACGACGATTTAAAATACGTGTTGACATGAAATATTCGAGATTCTTGTGATCCGTATATACGGTGATTGGATGGGAGGTGCCTTCTAGATAATGACGCCATTCTTGAAAAGAGTCCACGATTGCAAGAAATTCTTTGTCGTAGATCTCATAATTAATCTCAATTATTGAAAACTTTTTTGAATGAAAAGCTATTGGATGAAGTTTGTCATCTGTTTCCATTTGTGACAATACGGCACCCAATGCAAAATCTAATGCATCTGTTTCCATAAAGAATGCTTTAGAAAAGTCGACGTGATACAAGATTGGTGCAGAAATAAAAGTTGTCTTCAAAGCTTCAAATGATGCTTCTGCTTCCTTGCTCTACTCAAGTTTTTTTTTACAAGTTAAGCATGTCAATGGAGCTACAACTTGAGAAAAGTTCTTAATGAAGATCCAATAATAATTGGCAAATCCCAAAAAACACTGTACATCTCTTACTGTCCTTGGAATTTTCCAGTCCATAATTGTCTGAACTTTCTTAAGATCCATCATTAAGCCGTTATTAGAAATAATGTATCCTAGGAAGTCAACTTGAGTAGTATGAAATACACACTTTTCCATCTTGGCGTATAATCCTGTATCTCTAAGTTTTTGTAACACACGACAAACATGAAATTCATGTTCTTATGCATTCTTAGAATAGATTAGAATGTAGTCTAAATAGCAAACAACAAAATCATCAAGAAATTCACAAAAAACGTCATTCATAAGATATTGAGAAGCAGCTGGTGCATTTGTGAGTCCAAACGGCATGACATTATATTCAAAATGTCCATACCTAGTTTGAAATGCAGTCTTCCATTCGTCACCTTCTTTGATGCAGACCAAATTATATGCTCCTCGTAGATCTATTTTTGTATAGATCTTTGCTTGGTTGAGTTGATCAAGAAGTCCTGAAATCAGAGGTAAAGGATACCTGTTCTTGATGGTAATCTTATTAAGCCCTCGATAATCTACGCACATCCGTAAGGATCTGTCTTTTTTCTTTACAAATAAGATAGGAGCTCCTGCTGGAGATTTCGAATGGCGTATGAAGTTCTTAGCCAAGTTCTCGTCAATATATTCCTTCAATGCAGTCAGCTCGTTCTGCGATAAACTATAGATTGGTCCAAATGGTGGTTGAGCTCCTGCTTGAAGGTCGATTGAGCAATCATAAGGTCGATGCTGTGGAAGAATATTTACGTTTTTCTTTTCAAAAACATCTTAAAAATCTTGATACTGGTTAGGAATATTACTTGTAGTCTTCTCAGTATCCGAAATACGTGTGGCATATATAACAAAAGATGGTCCTTTTTTTGCCGCATGTATAAAAGCTTTCGCACCTATTAATAAGGGTTTGGATATACGAGATTACGAGAAATCCAATCTATTTGAGGATTATACTTTTCTAACCACGATAATCCTAAAATAATCGGATTTGAAGGAGATCTAATCATATTAAATATTACTACACTAGTATGTCCTTTAATTGCTACATCTAAAGGAACAATCTCATGGGTGACATCTCCAGAAGATAACAAACGACCATCTATGACTTCTACGTGCACAGGTTTAGCTTTCTTGATTAAAACTATTTCTTGTTTTTTGACAAAGTCTTCGTCTATGAAACAGGCTGAGGCTCCTGAATCTAATAAAGCAAAGACTTTGTGATTTTTAGGTCCTAATGATACTTCTATTGTAAAACAAGGTGAGGGGTCTGAGGAGAGAATATGACCTTTACAAGGTGTTGCACATGATTCTAGCTGCACAATCCCTATTGTAGTTGGAGAAATTCGTTTTCTGACACAGTGTCTTCTCTAGCAGTCATACTTCTCATTTTGTGATTACGTTGCTTCTTTGGACAATATTGAGCAGTGTGTTTAGATTTTCCACAATATAAGCACAAACCCTCTTGACGACGTCAAATCTTTTTCTGCTTAGTGAGAGGTTTAAAGCGTACTGCATCAATTTGCATTGGTTCTGGTTTAGCCAAGTAAATTTCTGAAAACTTAAGAGTTGCTGTCATCAATTGACTTGTTCCTCTCCAACTGAATTTATGTTCCTGGCGCCTTTCAAATAATCGATTGTCACAGGCAATCGCTTGAGCAACAAATTGCTCCAAAGATTCAGCTTTTGGCATTGTTAATAACAAATCTTTGACGTTATCCTTCAATCCATAACAAAATTGGTTGATAAGGGCTTTGTCATTCCACTCTACATCGCAAGCAAGATTTTGAAATTCAGCAGCATATGTTGTAGCTCATCGTGATCCTTGTCGTAAAGATAAAAGCTTGGTCTCTGCTACCCTCTCTTGGTTGCTTTCTCCAAATGTAGCCGTAAACACTTCAAGGAATGAATTCAGATTGTAAAGAAGTCTTGAATCTTTTTCCATCAAAGGTACAAACCAAGAAAGGGCACTTCCAGATAGAAGTGCACCTATGAATCCAACTTGGATAAATCCATCAAGATATTGGAAAAGGTGTAACCTTAAATAAAGCTTGACTTGTTGCAAAAATCCTCAAAATTTTGATCTTGTTCTATCAAATTTCTCAGGCATACTAATCTTTGCCTCTTTAACGCTTAAAGAAG
This sequence comes from Physcomitrellopsis africana, assembly GCA_036785485.1. Lineage (NCBI taxonomy): Eukaryota > Viridiplantae > Streptophyta > Bryopsida > Funariales > Funariaceae > Physcomitrellopsis > Physcomitrellopsis africana. Next base: position 227,590 of record JAWRVF010000335.1, read on the forward strand.
CAAGATTTCTTGGATTTGGTTGGGAGGCTGATCTACTTGCTTCTCTCAGTTGTACAACTTCTTGGCGTAAGCTCTGGACTTCCTCCATAGGTGTTGGAATAGCGCTTCTATGATTACCATTGGTGATTCGTGAAATTTCCACTCTAAGAATGTTGACAAGCTCCTGAAGATCTGCAATAGTTACAAATCTATTCTCGCTTCCGATAAGTGTAGCATCCATGATTTTTCCTTCCATCTTAGACAACTTCACAAATCTACAATTTGGATTAGAAGAGGGTAATCCGCAACCTCTAATATCAAACAAAAATCTTCTACAAAGAGGGGTGATCCACTCTCTTTTAGGAAAAAATCAAAGTTAAAAAGCAAGTAGAGTCAATTCAAAGGTGGATAGTCTGCAACCTTCAAACACAAAGAATAGAAGTGGGATAATCCACTCACTTCTAACACAAAACAAGAACAATAAATCTTCACTCTTGTCAAACTGTTAAGGATAAGAACTCCATGAAATCAAATGGACAAGTGAGACTTCTCTTATAAAATAGAAATAAAAAAATATGTATTCAATAGAAATTGGAATGACTATTGTCAAAAGACAAGACAACTAAAGGACCTTCAAATCCGGGGACAGGGAAGAAGAGTTCCGGCTAAGAGTCAAGAAGGCTTCACTCGTCTCTATATATACTTCATCTAACTGGGGTTACGCATGGCTGCGTTCCATAGACCTCCAATATAAGCACTCAAAGGCCACTTCTGCCTTAGCCTTCGCGAAGAAAGTTTTTTACATACATCAATGCATAATTTCTGTTAAGCTATTAACATGCGCTGCATTATTTATGAATCTCTGTCAAGTTTCTAATTAAGAAATCAACTATGGACACCTATACGGTCAAAGCAGCGTCTATGAAGCTTCCAGGAAGTTTTTCTAGAAGATATTATAGAATTAACCTGCTTTTACCTACTTTTACCGAGTTCTACTTAATTATATAGGTAACTATGTGTATGTCCGTGACATGCATGCAATAGTTGATTATTCAAAAGGCGTCAAGAACATAGATTTGGTTGGAGAGGAATGAATCAATTAATGACAATACCTCCTAAGTTTTTAAAATCTTATTTTTCTAAGCTAAAATCAATACAAATTGATATGATACATTTTAAACCTATCATTGAATAAGAAAAGACTTCACATCATCAACAGGGTTTGTATTTATATGAGAAAGAAGCTAAGAAAATTATTCAACATTGTCCAAAAAAACAACACAATTATAAAATGAGAAATATAGTCGCTAAATAAGATAATGTGTTGAAAAATAAATTTTTCCAGCTACAATAAGGACCATGCTATTGGAATCATATGCAATGCCTTGTAAAGGTTCTATTCTCTTTTTAATCTTTCATCTTATTTTATAATAGATGTATTTTTAGGACCTAAAAATCACAAAGTCTTTACTTTATTAGATTTAAGAGCCTTAGCTTGTTTCATAGACAAAGACTTTGTCAAAAAACAAGAAATATCTCTAGTAAAGAAAATTAAATCCACATATGTAGAAGTCATAGATGGTTGTTTGTTGTCTTTTGGAAATGTTATCCATGAGTCTGTTCTTTTAAATGTAGCAACTAAGAGACATAATAGCATAGTAATATTTAATGTGATTAGATCTTCTTCCAATCCAATTATTTTAGAATTATTATAATTAAAAATATATAATCCTCAAATAGGTTGGACTTCTTATAATCTTGATTTTTCTTATAGTTTAATTCAAAAATCCATTAGTCAAGTAGACATATATAATTCTAGTACATCCAAATTCTTATTGGTATATGCAAAAGCTTTCATACATGTGGCAAAAAAAGATCATCTTTTGCTATATACATCACATCTATTTCTAATGCTGAAAAGACTACAATTGGTATTTCTAGCTAATACTAAGATTTTTAAGATATTTTTGAAAAGAAAAATATAAATATTCTTCTAAAGCATTAATCTTATGATTGTTCAATTGATCTTCAAGGAGGAATTCAACCACAATTTGGACCAATCTATAGCTTATCATAGAACAAGTTGGCTACATTGAACGAATATATTAATGAGAACTTAGCTAAGAACTTCATACACCATTCAAAGTTTCCAGCAGAAATTCTTATCTTATTCATAAAGAAAAAAGATGGATTGTTGTAGATATATATAGATTATTGAGGATTTAATAATATTACCATCAAAAATAGATATCTTTTATCTTTGATTTCATGACTTTTTAATCAACTTAATCAAGCAAAGATCTATATAAAAATAAATCCGTAGAGAGCATACAATTTGGTATGCATCAAAGAAGGTGATGAATAAAAGAATGCATTTTGAACTAAATATGGACATTTCAAATATAATGTTATGCCTTACAAATACACCATCTGCTTTTTAATATCTTATAAATGATATTTTTTTTGTGAGATCTTTGATGATTTTGTTGTCTGTTATTTAGTTGATATTTTGATCTATTCTAAGAATACAGAAGAACATGAACTTCATACTTATTGTGTGTTACAAAAATTTAGAGATACAAGATTATATGCCAAGATGGAAAAGTGTATATTTCACACTACTCAAGTTGACTTCTTAAGATACATCATTTCAAATGATAGTCTCAAGATGGATCCTAAAAAAGTCTAAATAATCATAAATTAGAAGATTCCAAAAACTATAAAAGATGTACAATACTTTTTATAGTTTGCTAATTATTATCAAATTTTAATCAAAATTTTTTTTCAAGTTGTAGTTCTACTTATATACTTAACTTGTAAAGATAAATTCAAGTGGAATAAAGAAGAAGAAGCATCATTTGAAGCCTTGAAGATAGTTTTTATTTTTGCACCAATTTTGTATTGTGTCAACTTTTTTAAGGTATTTTTTATAAAAACAATCATATCAAACTTTACTTTAGGCACAGTGTTGTCATAAATGGAAGTAGATGACAAATTCTATCCAATAGCTTTTTATTCCAAATTTTTTTTAGCAATAGAGATCAACTACAAAATCCATGATAAAAAACTTCTTGCAATTGTGGATTCTTTTTAAAAATGGCAGCAATAATTTGAAGGCGCTTTTAATCCAATCATCATATATATATAAATTACAAGAACCTTGAATATTTTATGTCAGCATGAGTCTTGAATCATCGTCAAGTTTGTTGGAACATGTCTTTATCAAGATTCAAATTCATTATCACCTATTGGCTAGGAAAACAACAAGGTCTATCTGATGCCCTTTCTAGACATTTCTATTTTATACCAAAAGAAAGAAATTTAATTTTTGATCAACAAAAAATAATCATCTTGAAGTTGGAGCAATTTCATCTATAAGCAATGAAATCAACATTAACTATTAATTCAACTTTTTTTAAGTAAGTATAATCAAATATGCCTTTAGACGCTCTTGTTCATGATATTAAGAATAATTCATCCAAGTCTCATGATACTTCAAAGTTTGAGTTCAAAAATAACCTACTCTATTTTGAAAGATGCTTATATATTCCAGAAGATAAAACACAACTATGTACTCTTGAAGTTGGTCACAATTTCTCTATAACAAAATATTTTGGATATAACAAGACTTTGGAGCGAATATCAAAAGATTTTTTCTGGCTTTAAATGTAGAAGGCTGTTAAAAAGTGTGTACAATTGTATGACATTTGTTTAAGATAAAAAATTCCTTGTCATTGATCTTATAGACTTCTTCAACTATTATCTATATTAGAATAATGTTGATCTTCTATTTCTATGGATTTTTATTATAGATCTTCTAAATTCAAATTCATATGATTTTATATTTTTGAATATAGATTGTTTCACCAAGATGGCTCATTTTATATTGTATACAAAATCAATCATAAGTGAAAAAATAGCTAAATTTATCTTTGATAATATCTATTGCTATTATAGATTATCAAAGAATATTATATCAGATAGACGGATGCAATTTGTATCAAGATTTTAGAGAGCTCTTTTCAAAATATTGAAGGTGGATATAAAACTATCTTCAGCTTTCTACCTTCAAACTAATGGATAGATAGAATAGATAAATCAAATTTTGGAGCAATATTTGAGATGTACCATCAATTATCATCAAGATGATTAAATAATTTTTTTACTATTGGTAGAGTTTACTTATAATAATTCAATATATTTTTTTACTTAACAAATTCTATTTTTTGCCAATTATGGTTATCATCCATGATTTGATATTTTTAATTTTTCAAAACCTGATAATCTTGTGATAGATGATTTGACAAATCAATTGTCAGAGCTATATGCAACAATGAAGGCACAATTAAAGAAAGCTTAAGAATGATAAAAGATCAATGCAGATGTCTATTGTAAGAAACAACCTCAATTCTATGTAAGCAATAAGATATGGTTACTTTGTCATAACATGAAGACTATTTGTTCTTATAATAAGCTAGATTATTATAGACTTTGATTGTTTTTGATTTATAAACAAATCAATCTAATTGCTTATCAATTACACCTATCAAAATCAATGATCATCCATCATGTATTCTATATGTTATTACTTCAGCCATACAAGATAGTGGATATACAAGAAAGAAGACAAATGCCACCGCCTCCTATAGAAATAGACAATAATGAAGAATTTGAGGTGAAAGATGTCTTAGATTCAAGACAACATCAAAATTGGCTAGAATATCTTATACATTGGCGTAGATATGATATTAGTGAATATACATGGGAGCCATCTAAGAATCTAAAAAATGCATCAAATAAAGTTAATATGTTTTATCAACGACATCCATCAAAATTAAAATGAACAGTCAAAAAAATCTTTGCTATAAAACAAAGCAGATTCAATAGAGATTTTATTCTATTTTATATCATTGTTTGCAAATAATGATATAGAATAGAATATTGAAAGCCATATTGTAGAAGCTTTAGATTATCAAGCACCTAAAATCTACCTCAATAGTTTTTAAAAATAATATAAAGTTCCAAGATATTGATAAGCTATAAGAAAATTATAGAAACTTTTGATTACAAATTTAATAATAATATTTGTAGTATAAGAAGTCTTTGCTAATCCACAAGGTCTATAGAATCATAAAAAAAATTTATCTTATAATTTATTGGATGTAGATCATAAATATAGCAATAATTTTAAAGATAAAAATTCTATAGAGGAGTTATCTAAGGACCTCTAATATCTATTAAATCTTATTCTTTCCACCAAAAATAAAGTCTTATTAAATATAAATTTGGCTTAAGTATCTCTTTTGGAGCAAAGTTATTCTTTTAATATGATACAAATATTCCTATTGATTTCCTAATAGAATTATGGCAATGCTAGTATTGCCGACTAAAATTCTTTAGTGCCTAGTAATTTGAACTTGATTTTAAAAAAAAATTGAAAGAAATTACAAAGAAAAAAAAGAGTTTAATAAAATAAGTATCATCTTTAAATATTAGTGCAAGAAAAAATATAAAGAATCAACTTGATGTATGTAAATATGAACTTTATATAGAACATCATTTAAATAAAGTTAGTAGTAACTAATCTCTTATAAAATATCTTTAGTCCAAAAAAAGTAATTTTTTGAATCTTACTATTATAGACCTTAAGCTAATTTCTTTATACTTGAGGTGGATCATAATTATATCAACAATCCAAATGAAACATACCTTAGAAAAGTATATATCTTAATCTTTCTATTCATTAAATATTTAGTTGTTAGTATAGAATTTCTTTGGGACAACAAAGCCCTATGGATTATCTTCAATAAAATATTTATAGATATTTTTATTATAAGATGAATATATTTTATTTAAATAATCTAAGGATTTTACAACAAGTATAAATAATATGATGAAGTATAAATAATATTGATTCATTTGTCAAAAGAATAAAAATATCCATATAATTTTATAAGTTTTATACAAAACAAGTTCTTTAGAAACTCCAATAATAATTGGAAAATCAAAGAGTAGCCAAATAAATACACATCAATAATTATAATATAATTTTTAAAATCTTTTATTTTAAAAGCCTTTAAGATATATTCAAAAGCAACTAAATTGATTTGAGGAATTCAAGTAAGAGCATCAAAGAATTTGAACACACATCAAGTAAAAAAAACTTTGAAAATAGAAGCGCTTAAGAATATTTTAATGCCAAAAAAAGACACCTTTAACCTCAAATTATTCAACTTTATAATAAATATGGAATTAAAGTATAAAATCCTTTAGATTTAAACAAGATATGTAATAATTTTTATACTTATTTTATAAAAACTATTCTTGTTTGCATATGCATTTGTAGTTTTAACTTATTTATTAAATAATATTTTATTTAAATTCATAGTTTCTATAAATAAAGATTTAATATTCCTTCTAAGTTTTAAAAAAATATAAGATATTATTAAAGATATAATAAACAATAAAGCTCAAAGATTAGATGGATTATGAATCAAATTTTGAAAAATTTACTAAAACATCATTAACAAGGACTGTATTCAAATGGTCAACTAAGCTTTTATTATTGATATTATTTTCTTATATAGTATAGTCAAAGGTATTATCACTTTATTATCCAAAAGAGATAAAAAGACCATATTAGATAACTAGAATCCAATTATTTTATTACATATATCATTAAACATTCATGTATAAATTCTTCAAAAGTGATTATAATTAATACTTATAAGTCATATATATATATATATATATATATATATATATTAAAGTTATATATGTTACTTTAATAAGTATATAGTTAATAATTTGTAATCAAAAAGAGATTATAATTAATACTTACTAAAGTCATAGTTAACTAATATCTTATAAAATTATAAGATCTGTAGAAAAATAAGAAATAAAATAGATATTTTTATTAATATCTATTATTTTTAGATGAATTTTAAAAAATCTTACAAATTAATTTCATAAGACAAGAACTTGTAGAAAGTACTTATATCTTATCTTATGGAATATTAACATAACATAATAAAAGACAAGATTACACCACCTAAGATCATAAACTAGATGGAACTTTTTTAAATTATAAAATAACCATTTAGTTGCTATGGCCTTTCAATTTTTTCTTCAACATACTAGTGTTGAAGAACATATCTAGTTCATTTTATCCAAGTCTATTAACATTAAGTTATATGAAGTTGATACACAATTTAGATTATTTTATTATTTAATTATTTTAAGAATCCTCTTTTAATTGGAAAAAATTCCAATGTTGATTATTTGGACAACCACATAGAAAGCTTTCTTAAAAATGTTAGAATGGCTCCAAAAATAAAATATAAAAAACTAAGTAAAAAAAATATAAAATTCTTTTATGGTCTTATTGTGGAATTAAGATTTAATTCTATTGCTTATTATGGATCAAAAAATAAAAATGATAACATACACAACATAAGTAGATAAGACCTTGATTTGTAGGAACCATCAAGCTTTGAATCTAAAGACTATTAAATAGAATACAATCTTGGAACCTAATTTTTATTTTAATTAACAAGATGTATCGCTTTGGGCCTATGCATGCGTGCGTAGAAACAATACTTATGTGGCTTATTTGCTACAAAAGGGTAGTAATAAACAAATAAAAATAATAATCTAGTTTCAATGTTGACATCCATTTCTCTCTTTACTTGCCTCAAAAATAAGAAACTATTTTAGATAGGTTCTAGGAATATACACTTGCAAAAGGAATTTAAAACTAGGTTACATCATATAAACTAACAACTACTTCTTAAAAAGATATTTTTTTGGAAACAAATTGTGTTTGTATATGATATACTATTAAGATTTAAGAGATTTACACTACATGGTCTTTGTTAAGAAGCCTAATTTATCATATACCATATTTAAGAAAATCATGGTACACCCTGTTTTGTATATATATATATATATATATATATATAACAAACAAACAGGAGTCACCCAAGCAGTCTTCAAATTCAACCAGACTTGAGCAAATGAAGCGAAATTTGCGGTAAATTTAGTTGAATAACTACCAACGGGAAATATCTCCGGGATGATGATTAAAGAGGAGTTGTGCTGGGAGCTGGGAATTGCTGGAGATGGGGGGGGTGTCGATGCTTTCATTTTATTGTTTTGTTGTTGTTGTTCCGACCCTGCGATACGGCAACGGCTGCCGGAGGACCAAGCCATGGCGACAATTTCAACGACCATGGTGCAGGGTAGTCAAGGGGATCCATGGCATGGCAGATCTGGTCTGCGAAGAAGCGCGTCAACGTCCGTCAACTGCGTGGACACGGCGAGGCGTGGAAATATCCTCCGTCCGGTGGCCCCTGCATGCGTGCCGGTTGCAAGGAGGACGGTGGAGCCCAGGAGTCCCACCCGAGGCCAGCAGCCTTGGCGGCCAAAATCTGAGGGGCCGTTTTGTCACCACCGCGCATCTGCCAAGCTAGGCATTTATGAGGACAGGGACATCCTACGGATTAGGATGACGAGAAATTTTTGTTGTTTTGATCGTAGAGGAGTTTGTTGGCCAAAAACTTCTCGGGTCTTCATCCCAAGAGCACTTCCACTGTAAGTGATGGATTTGGCAGATTACATATTCATATATATATATATATATATATGTAGTGATGTTGTTATGTTGGCAGCAACATCATTGAACTCATCTGTCTTTCTATACTCTGTGGTGGCTCTTGGACCCTTGTAGTACATCCCTTGTCAACTAGTACCTTTCACTTTGGAAAGTTTTGCTATAGTTAAGTGAAAACCCAATGTGGTGGGTCCTGCAGCGTCCAGCGGCTCTGTAGCGGCATTATTGAACGGCGCTCCTCGTGATTGATCCACCAGATGCTGGTGACTCCTGCAAAGTGGCTGCAGGTTGCGTTGGGTGGGAACATGGGGAAAGAATCGTCTTGGGGAACACAGTTTTTAGGCCTGAGCCATGTGTGAGTCTTGAAGGTTTTTCCGAGGTGATAGTGGGAGTAAGAGTGAGACGGCTATGATGTGCGTTGCAGATGCAGATGACCGTGAGCAGAAATGGTGTTGCGTCAGAAACGGTCTGAAGACCTCTCCCTGAATGGAGTGGTTGGTGACGATGCTCTCTAGTTTTTGAAGGAGGCTATGTGAAAGGAGTGGTTTTCATGTAGTAGTTGGAATCTTGTGGTGGGTATGCAGGGTCAGGAGTTGGAGTTTGGGAACGGTAAGCGAGAATAGATTGTTTTAATGGGAGGTTCTGTATTTGTGAGTTAGAGGTTAGATTAACCTGGAGGTGGGGAAGGTTGCGGCGCTTGTGAGGATTGGGTGAGGGTGCGGTGGGATAATTGAGGTGATGCGGAGTGTGGAGATGGACAAGAAAGATTCTTCGGGGCTTTTGAATGCGCTGCGAGTGGCGGAGCGCGGGGCAGCGAGGTCCGGAGAAAAGCCAAATCTTGAGCTTGTGCTGGAGTGTGTTGGAAAGAATATTGGGACGCCGAGCTTGAAAGCGTTGTGGCAAGATGCACCAGAATTTAGGATTAAGGACGACAAGTTGTATCAGGCTATGTTCGATAGGGCTCAGTGGCGGATGAGTAATGTCATGGGCGTGGATCATGTGCTTCACGGGCATGTGGTTGGCTATGCATTGGTGCGTGCGGCTGAGGGGGGTCATGCTCAAGTTGTAATGAGACTGCGGAGAGCGCTCGGAGAGCTGGAATGCTCCGTTCTCACTCCCAGGTTCTTAGCCTTTGCCTTGCTTACTGCTGTTGATGGGGGCAAATATGAGATTGTACAGGAAATTTTGCGTACCACGAACTTGCCCATGATTGCACTGATGGGATATGAGTTGTGCAAGGCAAAAGACGGTGCATACCCTTTCGTCCGCGCACGCTTGACTACTGAGTGGATCAAGGGTATTGTCAAGGTGAAGTCTCAACTGCCTGCAGCGACTCATGTTATGGAGTCGGAGAAGTTGAAGCTGCGGGCGCTGAATTTGGACGAAGAGACTGTTCATAAGGCTACTAGGGCGTGCTACCAGACCTACTGTTTCTGGAGATATCTTCTCATCGCAGTGAGCAATGGACATGGGGCTGTTGTCCAAGAACTTTTAACCAAGCGGGACGAGTGCAACGCCTGTCCCACTGATAGCAAGACGGTACGCATGGCCAAGGATCCTCCGGAAGTTGCAGAACTACTCCAAATTAGGGATGGTCTGGCCGAGACATTTTCGAAGCTCGCGATGAAAATTGCGGGCAAGCTGAGGAGGGATACCATATTATACACGCTGCATCACTTCGTGGAGAATACATCGGCCTTGTCAAGCGATTCAAATGATGAGGGGAAGCTCTGGAGATGCACAAGCAGGTCACAACTGGGAGTGTGGGAGCTTCTCATGGAGGTTCCCGTTTTGCTCATGGAACTTGAAACCTCGTATCAGAATACAAAGGAGTCGCAGCAATTGATGCGGCCTTATCACTACATAAAGCCCATCATTCCCCAGCGCATGAAGCTCAATATTCAGCTCAAGGTTCTTGTAGACATCCAACCCAACTACATTGAGATGACCATTGGAATCAACCATGTGCGCTTGACGGTGGATAATCAGATTTGGGAGGAAAGAAGAACTGGGCACTTTCCAACGTTTGTCTCCCTGACTATCACGCCCGTTACGCCCACAATGACATCCGTCAGCATGACAGCGTCCTCTTCTAACATGGCGATGAAGGTTGGAGTCGCCGAGCAAATCCGTATTTCGGTTCACGGGAGTTTGAAAGCTGCGCCAACAGCCGGAATTGGTATTCAATTCGGAAAATCAACAGTGTCTAAAATTGACGGGAAGCCTTGGCGAATGGAGCAGCTCCCCGCGTCGGGCGATCGGGGAGGCAAGTTCAATTGGAACTTGTCGAACTTGCACGGGCAATCGTTTGATCGGTGGAACCCGATGCTATTAGAGACGAAGAAGTCGATATGGCAATTTGGTAAACGGACTCCAATCAATCCCTTGCTGGTCTTACCATTTGGCACAAACGGCGGCGTGAATTTCACAGGATCTGAGTTCGACGACACTCTCTCTTGGAGGTTTCCCAAAGAGCTCGAGAATACCGACGCACTGTTTAACGTCGAGGGGGTTGTGCACACTACTTACATCACCCAAGACGCGTTCTGGGAGACGAGGATGGTGCCTTTTGAGTTGCAAGTGCAGCAGAAGCTGGAGCCGTGCGGCGATTCGATGGGAGTAGACAAGAAAAAAAAGAAGAAGAAGCAGCAGAAATAGGGATCTCATGTCTTCGTTTCAAACTTTACATCATACGACGCAGACGTGTAGACCCTCATCGTCTGCACATATCGGCGTCTTGTGAGGTTTGCTGATGTTGCAAGCAAGCAACAATTGCTCCCTTGATACGTAATCTGCTGTCAATCTCTCATCTTGTGAATAGTTTCTTACCACAGGTGGCTGCTCCTTACGCGCTTGCTCTGTGCAAAATACTCCAACCAATTTGAAGAAGGGTGTACAGCCAATACAAATTACTCTGATTTTAAGGCGATAAGCGAAGACATTTAATTTGTACAATATACAAGAGAGAACTCTTCTCTTGGTACTTAGCATCGAATTTAGATGTAGCTGTGGCACAGCGTAAGTAAATCCACTCAAGAAATCTTCATAGGTTTTCTGGGTCTCGTGAATCATTGTTGGTGGTCTTGGATTCCTGTGTCAGGCACAAGCGGCGATTGTAGTACTAGACAGCATAATCGAGTATACAGAATCATGTCTGGTCATTTTCCCAGACCTTTTGACGCTGTTCAAGCTGTGCGGGGTGTGCAGTTGTTTTCATGTGTGAATTAAATCCTTCATTTCAGAGCACTATGTGTCCTCTCCAAACTGAGCTGCTCCAGGGCAGAACATGTTGCAACTTTGAGAGTTCTGCTTGTTCCGGTGTACATGGTTCACACAGATGATGCTTGACAAGCATTATCAGTCTGTTTAAGATGACTTCACAACTTTTGTGTGGGAAGATTCAGCGACAGATGGAAGATTCAGCCACTGATGGCAGAATCATACCGTGGCGATACTGTGGACTCTAGACGCAGGATTCACGAACGCCATTCAACCCCAGTGAAGAAAAGCTGTGTAAGAGTTCATTCGATTCTAGAGAAAGTGAAGATAAGAATCACAGGCGGGCCGACCACCCTAGGGCATCAGAATGGTGGCGAATTACAGAAAAGATCTTTCTGCCATCTGATGCGTATTTGACTTGGGCGAACCCACCCCCAGACTGGGCACTCAGTTGGGGGAATGATTTTTGTAAAAGCATGGTCATCTAGTTCAACGGCTTTGAGCAGAGGGGCATACCTTAAAATTTTAAATTTGCCCACACCCGAGGACAAAAGATGCGTGTGTAGCCCATGGGCCCTAAGGTGGGAGAGATGAAAGAGGCATGAGTGAAGTCCACGGGCCCAAGAGTGGAAGGGAGTATAAAAATGTGAGAACTATTTGACTACCACCTGCTTGCTTGTGTCATAGCTGACGTTGGAAGGAATTGATGTTTTGATCTGGCGGATATGGAAGTATGGAATTGACATGCAAAATTTTACCAAGGCATGCCAATTTTTTAGAAAAATCATTTATCTATTAGGAGGAAGGTGCTGTGCATGGCGCGTTGCTTGTCCATTACTTGGGTAGTAAGTGAGCAATGGACCCTTGTGCTGCAAATTTCAACCTGTGCATGAGATTTTGCTTGAATGTGGATTGAGTTTTGAGGTTTGTTTGCCAAAACATTCCAATCTCTTTGTTTAACAAAACAAGACACAACTTATATAATTTTTTTTTAATTGAAAAAAGAGAAGTCCAATTACTTTAGTTTAAAATGAGGTACAACAAGAGTCTAAGTCTTAATACCTTCTGAAGGGAATACAAAGAAAAAATCAATTTATATGCTTACTTTTTTAGGAGTCCTAAGATTTGGATGGATTATGTGTAATGATGTTACTATGTAGAGTTTTAGTATTCCATCTCATTGTGTTACCTTCCTTATAATTTTGATTGTGAATTGAGTTTATAATTTCTTCTAACAATGAAGATTTTTTTTATAAAATTGTCATTATTTTTAAAAGATTTTATCATTTTTACAAGAGATATTATTGCAAGGTTTGTCTATTTATTTTTTTTGTAAAATATATATAACTTATAAAGGAATAAGATGCCTTAATAGATCTTAACTTTCCATGTTATAATAGCTACACCTTTGGCTCAAATAAGCTAAAGAAGAATTATTTTTTCATTTTATTTGTCTTTCAAGCCAAAAATAAGGTTGTAAAAATAATATTCGTGTGGTAAGATACTTTTCAATTTTTTTATTATTAGATCTCAAGATTAATTATATCAAACCATTTGGATACAATTGATACTATAATATGGTTTTTTAATTTTTTATTATCTTCTCTTGAACTGAATATTTTTTTTTTACTTCAAAAATTTAAAACAACAATCTTTGTATAATATATATATATATATATATATATATATATATATATTATTAATTCATTATATTTTATTTTTATAAAAAAGTATTATATTGGTTGATAAATTTTTTATAATAATTAAAGATTGGAATTTGTTCCATTAAAGTAATTTATCTTGTATTTTAAATAAAATATTTGGAAGTTTTCTATTAAAACATGATAACATGGTCTGTTAAGTTTTTTCTATTCTATCTTCATGTTTTGAGTTTAATTTTTTTCATAAATAAGGTAATAAGGTTCAAGTAAAGTCTAACCTCTAACTTTCTTTATAAATTTTACATCTTATTAGTTGGCATCTTAGAAACAGTTACATTTTTTACTCACCTTATTTTAATTTCACTATAATTCAAATGGCTAAAAGCAAAGTTGGAATATCTTTGAATTTAATAATACCTAGTTTATTGTCCATTTAGATATACAATATAAATGCTATACTATCCTACCTTATATTGTCTTAGCTACTTTTTTATACAAAATCCATTACAATTTTTTTTTTTTTTTTTTTTTTTTTTTAATTATCTTAATAGTTCCTAATTAGATTGCTAGAAAGTGATGTATATATGAGGATAGATATTATCAATAATAATAATTCTTTTTGCTACATTCAAATTTTTTAAGCACCAATAATCTAATTTGTATTGAATTTTCTAAAAAAAGTTATCAAAATCTTTAATTTCTATAGATAAATCAAATAGATTGCTAAAAAATTGGCTAAAATTGTATTTTTTAGCCTACTTCTATTCATACCACTTTATCCAAAATTATCTTAGATTAGTACCAATTTATCACTAAAATATTAATAATAGTTTTCTATTACTATTAAAAAAATCTAAAAAAAATATATCATCATTGTTCTATGAATCTAAGTTAAGTAAAAAAAGAGATTCTTCCAAAAAAATTTAAAAAATTATTTCTTATATAATTAATAGATTTTTATAAATATATATAGAATAAATCTTATATATATAATTATAATATTAAGACTATGGCATATATTTTAAATACCAAGTTTAATAATATTAGTAGCCTTTAATTATCTAAAATAGATTATTTATTTCTTATATATAGAATAATAATACTTTAAAATACTATTTTATTTATTATTAGATTATTAATTATTACTTTAGTTATAATTAATTATATTTTAATTGTATTTTGAAATTTTAATAATAATTCTATATAAAATATTCAATTTTTTCACATATATTTGTAGAAATAAAAAATTATATTTTCAAATAAAAAATCTATCTTAGAAAGTAAAATCTTAATTTTAAGTGTTTATATTGATTTTTTATTAAAAATATTATCATATTATTGTGTTGTAATATGACTATGAGTGAAAGAGCAAAAAAAAAACAAATATTATAGAGGAGCTTAATTGAAGACTTAGTAACAAAATTACTTTGAAAAACATAAATAAAAAATAAAAAGGTAATAAAAATATTTAATATTAATGCTATTTTTTTGATAAAAGGGCTTCTACTTATTTTATAGGATCATAAACAAGACAAAATAAGCTATATATTAGCAAAAATAATACTATAAGCATCTTTAGATCAAAAAACAAAGAAAAAAAGATAGTTTTTAACAAAAATTATATAAGAAAACCTTGGATTAATACCCGAAGAAGGCTGATTGTGAATCCGGATTGAAATGAGACCCAATGCACAAAACTATGTGCCTATGGCAAAGAAGGGATTCTTTTGTTGATTAGAGAGTGGGATTGAATAGCAAACTTGATAGGATTTCTTTGAATATTGGTTTCAAGGTTTTTGAATTTGTAATGACTTTGTGAGAGCTATACAAAGTTAGGGTCCTATTTGAGTGGCTTTGGTTATTGTGAAATAAAGTGGATTCATATTTCAAAGAATTTTAAAAGTTTTATAGTAAATTTATAGGAAATTTTTTTGGATTTGTGAATATAGTTGTATTGGATGTATTTTTTGAATTATAGCTTAATTGAATGGTTAGATAAAAGCTTATTAGAATTTAAGTAGGCTAGGATCTTAGAAATTGGATTTTGAAGGTCAATGAGGGTTTTTGTGATTTTAAATAATTTTCCACTTAGATTAGAATGGTTCTTTTTTGAATTAATAGTTAATTTAATTTTTAATATTTTTATAAAATTTTAAAATATATAAATAATATAAAAATGAGCTATTAATGCTGGAAGATTGATATCAAGGTTGGAGGAGAAGGACAATTGATACCTAAGTAGATTAGGAGCTTTTTCTTCCAATCTTTTAATTCAAATTCCTTCAAATTTTGTATGCTTTTTTTTAACTAGTAGATTAAGCAGTGTACAAATTTTGAATAAAGATCAATAATTAATTTAATAATTATTGAGGTTTTAAATTTGCTATAAGATTTTATTAGAATTTTTTAAAGAATTCATTATGATTATATTAGGATTTCATTAGAATTCGACTAAGATTTTATTAGGATTTGACTAATATTTTATTAAGATTTGATTAAGATTTTATTAGAATTCAACTAAGATTTGATTAGAATTTACTTAAGATATCTTTAAGATTTTATTAAAATTGGTTAGAATTTTATTAGAATTTTTTTAGGATTATATTAGATTTTCTTTGGAATTGGCTAGGATTTGGTTAGGATTTCTTTAGGATATCTTTATGATTTCTTTAGAGTGTCTTTATGATTTCTTTATGATTTTTTTAGGATTTTTTATTTATTTTTAGTATTCTTTTATAAAATTTAAATATTTCTTTAATATTTTTTAAATATTTTTTTTAAATTCTTTATGATTTTTTAAAGATTTTTTTATAATTTTATTAGGATTTCTTTAAGATTTTTTAAAATTATTTTAAGATTTAATTAAGATTGTCACAAATTCAATTGGGATTAATTTAGAATTTTATTAAGGTTGTTAGGTTCTTAGTTAGATGCAAAATATAAGTTTATCTTCTACAACCAAGTGTCTAGTGCATTCTCAAATAAGACAATACATAATATAATTAAAATATCATGTAATAATAAAACTAATTGATAAGATTAAAGCTTTATTATTATTTTTTATGGTCTTTTATATATATATATATATATATATATATATATATAATATTAGAATTATTTAAATTTAATAATAGTTAATTAAATTTTTATAATCTATAAAAATAAGTTTTTTTAAAAAAATTTATAATATAACTTAAAGACGTAGATTAAGCTTATTATATTTGATAATATTTCAATAATATTAAATAATTTATTTTCTGTATATTTTTTTAGCCCAAGTTCATTAAATTAATATTTAATTTTTTTATATGTTCTTAATGTGATGAATTTTTATATTCCTTAAGTAAATAGAAGTAAATAGAAATAAGTAGAAACATGTTAAGTAGATAATACCTTCCAAAAGAAACCTTGAAGAAGTTTCCTATATACAAATTAGATATTTAGACTTCTATAGATATGCCATGTGGCTATTGAAACTTATTCCATAAGTTTCTTACTTTTAGTAAGTCACATTAGAAGCAACCTACAACTTGACGCTTGGGCCACAAGCCTTAAAGTTTTTAGGCAGTTTCTACAAGACCTTTTTAACAAATATTATATATATATATATATATATATATATATATATATATATAAGATTAAAATTATGCTTAATTTTATCAATATATTTTTTGTATTCCAATCTTGATTCAAGACTGTCTAGATTCTTTATAAATTGATAATAGCCATTCTAATTTGTCTTCTATCTTAAAATCATCTCTCTTTTGTTTATTTTCTCTCTTTTAATCATTCAAGAGTGAATTTTTTTTAGAATTATATCTAGATTTATGTCTTTAAAGACTACTAATTTTTTATAGTTATTATATTTAAGAAGTGAGTAGATTATTCCACTTCTTAAAAAATATTATTGTCTTTTAAAGTTTACAAACTACCTATCTTTAAACTAACATATTCTTTTTTAACAATGTTTTTTTTTAAAAGAGAATGGACTATTATTCTATTTTTTAAAAAAAATATTTGGTATTAGCAATTACAAATAAATCTTTCTTTAATTTGACTTTTATATTTATTAGTATTTTATATTCTCAATCTAAATCAACTTAGATGGAAGGAAAATAAACTATAGTTATTTTATTTTTTAAAAATAAAAATAGTTATGTGACTATTGCAAGTCTTTACAATCTTTTTAATATTCTTTACAAGGACATCTCATGTATTAGCAATCTCAACTATACTTCACAAGTAGACCAATTTCATAAGTGAATTCTAAAGGTCTTACCACCATGAATACAAAGGATCCAAAGATCAATGCATTTTGACAACCAACTCTTTGAAAGGTACTAAGAATAAATATTTGATTAGAGAAAGATAAATCAAGTGATGCCAATAACTTCCAAATCCTCAAAAATCTATTCATCAAGAGTAGAATCTATATAAATTGATATAATCCAATTCAATTGGCTAACATTAGAAAAAAAATATTATTATGTTATGTAAAAATTAGTCTAAAAATATATTAGGTATTTGATTGTAGAAGAGTTTGATCTTACCTTGAAGTTGGATTTATAATCCAAAACAATACGTAAGGTATTTAGAAACATTTTTTTGGCAAACTTGAACAATTTAAATAAGCTTCTAATTTTCCTAAGTACATCTTATCAACCTTAGAAAAATCCTAGATATATCTTATCACACTCTAATTAACTCCAAATAAATCTTAAATAGTCTTAAATAATTTTAATTTAATCATAAATAAATCCAAATCAATCCAAAAAAATCTTTAAGAAATCTTTAAAAAAATCCTAAAGAAATCCTAATAAAATCCTAGCAATTCTAAAAAAATCCTAAGTAAACTTTAATTGAATCTTAACCAAATCCTAACTAAATCTTAATAACTTCTAATTAAATTTTAGTCAAATCCTAATCAAATCTTAATCAAATTTTAATCAATCTTAAGTAAATCCTAACAAATCCTAATAAAATCCTAATAAAATCCTAATCAAATTCTAATTAAATCTTTATCAAATTCTAACAAATTTTAATAAAATCTTTAAAAAAATTTAACAAAAATTTAATAAAATCTTTAAAAAAATTTAATAAAAATTTAATAAAATCTTTACTAACCTTAAATAAATCTTAATAATTTATGATAAAATCTTAATCAAATTCTAATCAAATCTTTATTAATCTTAAATAAATCTCAAAAAATCCTAATAAAATCTTAGTCAAATTTCAATCAAATCTTTACTAAATTCTAATAAATCTTCAAGAAATCCTAAGTAATTTTAAAGATTGCAATCAAATCTTAATGGAATCCTGATCAATTTTAATAAAATCTTATAATAGATTTAAAATCTTAATAATTATTAAATTGACAATTAATCTTCATTTAAAATTTTTATACTTCTCAATTTATTAATTGATAATATGCATACAAAATTTGAAGAGAATTAAACTTACAAATTAGAAAAAAAATACTTCTAATTTGCTTAAGTGTAGGTCATCTTCCTTCTCCAATCTTAATATCAATCTTCTAACATCAATAGATCATTTTTGTTCCATTTACTTATTCTAAAACTTTGCATAAATGTTGAAAATTAAATTAAGTATCAATTCAAAAAAAAACCATTTCAATCTAATTAGCAAATTGCTCAAAACCATAGAAATCTTCATTGATTACCAAAATCCAATTTTCAAGATCCTAATCCACTTGAATTCCAATAACTTTTGATCTAATTGTCCAATTAAGCTCAAATTCACAATATACATCTAATATAATTGTATTCAAAAATTCAAAAAATTTCACTTGTAGATTTTTTGTAAAATTCTAAAAGTTTTCTAAAATGTGAATCTATTTTATTTTTCAAAAACCAGAGTCATCCAAATAGAATCTTGATTTTGCATTACAAACTCAAAAACCTCAAAAAAAAAGCTCAAAGAAATCTTATCAAGTTTGTTCTACAATCTCACTATCCAATCGATAATAAAATTTCATATTTATTTTGGATGTGTGGTTTTGTATCTCAAGGTTTGGTTTTGATCCTAGTTTATAATTGGTCTTCTCTAGATATCAATTTAAAGTTTATTTAAGTAATTTTTGCTGAAAGCTACTCTTTATTTTCACTCTAAGATATCTTTAATATTATTTTTGCTAATGTATTTCATTTAGTCTTATTTATGGCCCTTCAAAATAAATAAAAGCTTTTTTTTATAAAAAGATAATATTAATATTATATTATTTTATTACTTTTCTATTTTTTATCTATATTTTTTAAAATAATTTGCTACTATATTTTTAATTAAGCTCTTCTATAATATGATCATTTTTTTTTTTTTTCACCCAATAGCCATATTACAACATGACAATGTTATTGTGAAATCTTGTATTTATATTGTAAAAAATTTAGTCATAAAATTTAAGGATATTTCATCAAATCAAGTGGATTCAAGGCACAAAGCACAAATTTAAATATAAAAAATTTTAAAAAATAATAATGTATCATAGATATAAGATTTATTCCAATAATTATTTAAATAAAAATAAATAAAAGTAGGTTAATTTGATAATATCTTATAGAAAAGCTTCCTAGAAGCTTCATAGATACAGCTTCATATTTATACATATTTATAGGTAATTGGTAGGTTAGAAACTTGGACAACAAGTTAGCCACATGTCGCACATGTTGGTAGCTTGTGGAAGAAGTTAAGTATATGGCACACATGTAGGAAACTTATCTTACAAATTTGACATGTGTATTATAAATTGGACACATGTTGGAGATCCTATAGAATGCCACCACATAACTCTTAGGTAGATAGTATATATAGAGACAAGGATGAAGCCTTTTTCACTCTTGTCAATACCTTTCTTATTCTTAGTCTTGTTTCAAGAGTCTCTAATCTTCTTGTCTTTGATAATAGTTATTTTGATTTTAATATTATTTCATCTTTCAAAGATTTTATATTTTTTTGACTAACACAAGAATATATTGATATTTTATTCCTTTATGATTCATGTCCTTGACAATTTGACAAGAGTGAAAAATTCATTGTTCTTCTTTTGTAGTTGAAAAGTGAGTGGATTATCCCACGTCTATTGTTGCATTTAAAGATTGTTGACTATTCACCTTTAAACTAATATTCTTTGCTTTCTAGCCTTAATGTTCTTTGAAAGAGAGTGGATCACCTCTCTTTATAGAGATTTTTATTTGATATTAGATGTTGCAAATTATCCTTCTCTAATTTGAATTGTAGAGTTATTAAGTTATCTAAGATGGAAGAAAAGATCATGGATGCTACACTTAGTAGAAGTGAAAATAAATTTGCAACTATTGTAGATCTTTAACTTGTCAATACTTTAAGATAGAAATTTCACAAATCACTAATACTAATCATGGAAGCACTATTCCTATATCTATGAAAGAAGTCCAAAGCTTATACCAAAAAGTTGTATAGTTGAGGGAAGCAAGTAAATTGGCCTGACAATCAAATCCAAAAAGCCTTGCTTCTATAAGCACAAAAGAGGTAAAAATTAGTATACCTAAGAAGTTTGATAGAACAAGATCAAAATTTTGAGGATTTTTATAACAAGTCAAGCTATATCTAAGGTTACATCTTTTTCAATACCTAATGGATTTATTCAAGTTGGATTCATAGGTGCACTTCTATCTAGAAGTATTTTTTTTTGGTTTGCACCTTTAATAGAAAAAGATTCATAACTTTATGATTTGAATTCATTCTTCAAAGTATTTTCAATTATATTTGGAAAAAATAATTAAAAAAAGATAACAGAGACCAAGTTCTTATTTTTACAATAAGGATTATGATCAACTACAATATATGCTGCAAAATTCCAAAATTTTGCTTGCGATGTGGAATGGAACAACAAAGCCCTTATTAATCAATTTCATTATGGATTGAAAGATAATTCTAAAGATTTATTACTAATAATATCAAAAGCAAATTCTTTAGAATAATTTATTACTCAAGCCATTGCATGTAACAATTGATTATTTGAAAGATATCAAGAATATAGATTTGGTTAGAGAAAAATGAATCAATTGATAACAACTTCTAAATTTTTAAAAACTTATTTGACTAAGCCAAAACCAATATAAATTGATACGATACGTTTTAAACCTCTCACCAAATAGGAAAAGACTCAATGTCGTCAAGAAGATTTATACTTATATTATGGAAAAACAAAGCATACTACCCAACATTGTCCAAAGAAATAACGCAATCACAAAATAAGAAGTATGGTTGCTAAAGAAAATAATCTATTTGAAAATAAGTTTTTTTAGCTATAATAGGGACTATGCGGCTAGAACATCTTATAAAGGTCTTATTCTTTCTTTAAATCCCTCACCTTATTTTATAATAGATATATTTTTAGGACCTAAAAATTATAAAATCTTTATCTTATTAGATTTAGGAATCTTAGCTTCTTTTATAGATAAAGACTTGGTCAAAAAATCAGAAATATCTCTAGTCAAAAAAAATAAATATGTGCATATAAAAGTCATAGATGGTCATTTATTATCTTTTGAAGATGTTATCTATGAGACTATTCTTTTAAATATAGCAATTAAGAGATATAATAGTATAGTAATATTTAATATGATTAAATCTTCCTCCAATCTAATTATTTTAGGATTGTTATGGTTAAAATAATATAACCTTCAAATAGACATAACCTTGATTTTTTTTGTAGTTTAATCTAAAAATCCGTTAGTCAAGTAGACATATATAATTCTAATACATCCAAATTCTTATTAATATATAAAAAAGTTTTTATACATGTGTTTAAAGAAGGATTATCTTTTGCTATATATGCCACATCCATTTTAGATGTTGAAAAGACTACAAGTAGTAGTCCTAGCCAGTATCAAGATTTTAAAGATGTTTTTGAAAAAAAATACAAATATTCTTCCAAAGCATTGACCTTATGATTGTTTAATTAATCTTTAAAAGTGAGCTTAACTACTATTTGGACAAATCTATAATTTATTATAGAATAACTTGGCTGTATTGAAGGAATATATTGACAAGAACTTGTTTAAGAACTTCATATGCCATTCAAAGTCTCCAATAGGAGCTCTTATCTTATTTGTGAAAAAAAAAAAAACGAATTGTTATAAATATGCATAGATTATCAAGGACCTAACAAGATTACTATCAAAAATAAGTATCTTTTATCTTTGATTTTAGGACTTCTTGATCAACTCACTGAAGCAAAGATCTATACAAAAATAAATCTACGAGGAGCATACAACTTGGTCCGCATTAAAAAAAGGTAATGAATGGAAGATTACATTTCAAACTAGATTTGGATATTTCAAATATAATGTTATGCCTTTTGGACTTACAAATGCATCAATTGCTTTTCAATATTTTATGTATGATATTTTTTGTAAATTTTTTGATGATTTTGTTGTTTATTATTTAGACGGCATTTTGATCTACTCTAAGAATGTCAAAGATGCAAGATAACAGGTTAGCCAAGAACCAAAGAGAAGAAATCAGAACTAGAATAACTTCAAAAACAAAGAACTGGATGGACATGAATAAAACAAGAACTAGATCAAGAATAAGAAATTGGATTAATATCAAAAACAAGGCAACACTCTGGATTGCTCTAAGACTTGTATTGGCAAGATTGAGGTGCTCCTCAGTCTTACCTCTTATTTATACTATGAGGCCTTATGTTCTATTAGACCTTCTAAAAATATCTTAGAATATTCTAGAAGCTTGAGAAAGATTTTGAAAGACTCTAAAAAGTCTATCGGAGGTCTTGGAAGGTTGAAGAAGATTCTAGAGGATCCTAAGAGTATCTTAAAATATTTTAGAAACTTGAAGAAGATTCTAGAAGATTTTCAAAGATTAAATAAGTTTCTAGAAGATTTTAGAAGATTCTAGAAGATTCTAGAAAGCTATAGAAGGTTCTAAAAGACTACAAAAAATTCTAGTAATGGCTTAAGTATGTCCGTGACATCACCTTCCCTTCTAGCAACAAGTTTCACAAAGAGCTGAAGCAATTTGATAATCAAATCACATGCGTAAAAATTCTAGAATACGTCGGACTAAAGAAGTAACATATTCCATCTTTAGTTTGTTGGTTATCGATTCAATAAGTCCTTTGAGATGGCGTCGATGTCCTCCAAATATACCTTCTTTTAGACCAACATCCCATCAAAGAATTTGCTCTTCGTTGAGACCTTTGAAACATCCTCCAAAAATAATTTTTGTTCCATCTGGAATCACCCTTCCAACTTCGAGGAGTATTATCAAAGCTTAGGTATTTGAATCAAGATTTTTCTGATGAGGCCATATTTCCAAAGACTCTAAGCGTGGCCTTATTTGACGTTGGGATACTCCTTCTTCATCTTATCCATATTCTTCAAACCTAACAGATTAAGAAAGTTACAAAGATTCTCCAATCGCTTGTATGGCAGAAGAGTCTTTTGACTCTTGTTCCTGCGATTCCCTTGAAACGCAAAGATTTGACATGATAATTAATAAAATTCTAGCAAGATCTATTCTATCGTGAGAAAATATAAGTGCAAGTCTTGGCATGGCTCTCTCCTTTTTATATTGGTCTTTTGTTGTTGATAGGAAGCGTCATTTAGAAATGAAGAGATGTTACTGTCTATGAAATCTTTAATGATCATTGAATATAGGTTTTTTAGGATATTATTGATGGAATTGGCGAACCTTCATAGGTGCATTCTTAAAGTTATCTGAGGATTCTCATGTTCTTTTGTTAACTCCATAGTCCTTCAAATGGATGAAATATTTCAATCATCCATGTCTTATATGTGAATCTAATATTTCATCCACCTCGTATTCAATCTCTTGATTGACTTCAATTGGAGCTGGTAGTGGAATAGTTCTTTCAATAATATTTGATTTATAATAGGTTTCTAAAAGCGAGACATGAAAAATTGGATGAATGTGCATGCTACTTGGTAGTTTGAGATAAAAACTTATTAGATTTATTTAGTGTAGAATTGTAAAAGGTCCAAATCTTTGATAGTCTAATTTTCGTGATAGTCAATTTATTTGTATATTTTGTCGAAGTAACTAGATACAATCTCCTACTTTGAAATTTGGTTGGTTCTTGCAATGAATGTGTACATAGTCTTTATATCAATCTTGGACTATTTATAATTGGAATTTCAATTCTTCATAGATGGTTTTTAAATAGATAGCTTGACTTTCTGCAGTAGGGCTTCTCACATCTTCAATTTGGAATGGATCTGCTCTAAGGTGGTATCCATAGTTTGAGAAGAATAGAGTTTACTTTGTTGAAGAATGTTTGGAGTTATTATATGCAACTTCAACCAATGGTAGAAAGTCTGTCCAATCATTTTGTTGGTAATTTATATTACAACAAAGATATTATTCCAAGATCTGATTCACTCATTCTGTTTGACCGTCAGTTTGATAATGATAAGTGATGTCGTATTGTGATTCGGCTAGTATGTAAAAAAATTGTATATGTATATTTAATATATAATTTATTACATAATTAAATGAGAGCCATATCAGTAGACTTTTATTAATTATAAGATGTAGTTAGGTTGCTAATTTATAAAGGATCTATTAAAAAGATTATTATTGAGGTTTATACAATTTTTTTTTTTTTTTTGATAGTGATTTTGAGGTTGATTTATATTTACAATAACTTTTATATATCTTAAGTCACCTTTGTTAGATATTGGTGATCCTTAAAATCTTAATTTATTTCTTTTATTTAGTGCTTAAAGCACAAAGTATGTAAATCTTATAAGAAGAAAGATTAGAAAAGGGTTTTTAGAGTAAAAAGGATAGTTTGGCCATCTATGTGGATGAAAAGAGGTGGATGATAGAAATCTCTTCTAATTGGCCAAAAATCATGCCTAATGGGCTTCAAGGAGGTTGCCCGAGGGTTTATTAGGAGTTAGGGTTTGTTTTTCGACAGGAAGTTGAACATCAAAGACTAAGACCATAAGGTTTAGGTTTTTGGATTTGATTTAGATTTGGATCTGATCACAAAATTTTCACTTTTTATGAAGAAGTTATAGGCGCTCAAAGTTGAGGTATTGATTTTGAACCTATTGTCACTCTTTTGGATATAATTCGCGCATACAACAAGAAATCAAGGATCAACGACTAAAGTTAGAGAGAGCACTTTCACAGCTATACTTTTCATGTGTGACTTGATGAAATCCAAGCTATAGTGAAGGAGATATTAGGAGTTGAAGTTAGTGCTTACAAACTTAAGGGTAGTAAGTGACCTGTTTACATAGTGGTTACATTTTGAAATATATCTTATGCAATTTGACAGATTTTTGGCTCAAAATTTTCAAGAGTGTATATGCTTATGTCATAAGACTATGTGGAAAAACTTTGTAGCATTAAGATTTTGGATTTGTGAGATACAAGGAAAATAGTACTCAAGTGTCTCTGAGCTAGGGTTTTAAATACTTGTTAGGAGTTTTGAGATATCAAATGATTGAAAATGAATTTATGGTTGATTATTTCTTGTAGTGAAATTTGAAAATATTTTCTATATTTTGAATTAAATTTTATAGAAACTAAATAGTTGGATCAAGAGTTATTGAACTCTAAAGTTTAGTAAGAAATAAGTCCTTGCAAGTATTTAAAGTTTTGAAGGGTTTTTGTAGAAATTTGAAATCTTTTTGTACAAACTTATTTGAATATAAGAGGGTTTATATATATAACTTCTCTTTTGTAAGATTTAGGTATTATTTGTTCTTTTTATTAAGGACAAATTACTTGTTGGATTTTTGCCATCAAATTTCAAATAAACTCTCCACAGCCAGGTACTCAGTGTATTCTTAGATAGAAGACCACATCATATAACAGCATATGAGAGGTTGATCTTGATCTTTAAAAGCCAAAATAGTCCTCTTCAAAAGTTTGATACAAATTGGGATCCTCGATTTGAAATAATGTCAATTGGAAGGTCATGTATTTGATAAAGATTATCAATAAAAAGCTTGGTTGTTTCCTCCTTGGAAATAGTCTTGTTGCACGGAATAAAGTGTGTTATCTTAATAAGATGGTCTACCACTATAAAAATTGAATCTTTTCTATTTGAAATTAGAAGGTTTATAATGAAGTCTATAGATAATGATTGCCATTGGCCCTTAGGAACTTGAAGAGGTTGTAGAAGTCCATATGATTGGTATCTTGGAATCTTTATTTGCGTACAAATTTTGTATGATTAAATGAATTCTTTCACCAATTTCTACATTTGAGGCCACTAATAGTCTCTTGATATCAATTCCAAGGTCTTATTGAAGCCAAAGTGTCCAACTATTGGAAAATCATATTGAGCTTGAAGAATTTGAAGTCTTATAGGTCCTGGAAGAACATGTAGGAGATTCTTGAAATATAACAATCCATCTTCAAATTTGAAATTATTATTTTCTTCCACATATGTATTTTTTAAATGTTGCTCAATGTTCTTTATAAATGGATCTGTCTTCATTGCTTTTTGGATTTTCGTCTTGAGAGTTGTATCTGTATAGTTATATATCATCAATGTCTTTAATTGCAAATTAGACAACTTTAACATGATTGATTTTTGTTGATCCGATACAATGTCTCCTATTCTTGGTACAAGATATGATCGTCGAGAAAGGTCATCTAGTTTTTTTTGAAGTTTTTCCGAACAATATGTAATTACAAAATCAAATTGAGATAATGACATGCTCCATCGTACTTGTCAACGATTTAGAACTTGAGCACTCATAAAATATTTCAAATTTTTGTGGTTGGTATATACCATGATTTTGTGTTGAATCCCTTCCAAAAAATGGCGCCATTCTTCAAAAGCATCAATAATTGCCAATAATTTTTTGTCATAGATCTTGTAATTAATCTTTGCAGTTGAAATTTTTTGAGAGCGGAATGCTATTGGATGTAATTGATCATCATCACCAATTTGAAAGAATATAAATTCCAATGCAAAATTTGAGGCATCCGTTTCCAGAATAAATGGTTTTGATAAATCTGCATGGACAAGTATAAGAGCAGAAGTGAAATATTCTTTTAGCTTCTTGAATGCTTCTTCAGCCTTATCATTCCAAATAAATTTGTCTTTGCCTGTGAGTCGCGTTAATAGAGCTGCAATCTTGGAATAATCTTTAATGAAGATTTTGTAGAAATTTACAAATTCCAAGAAATATTGTACATCTCTAATTGATGACGGTTGTTTTCACTCCATAACAGTTTGTATCTTCTTTGGATCCATGGAAATCCCATTTTTTGAAGCAATATATCCCAAAAATTTGACTGATGGTTGGTGGAAAGAGCATTTCTCCAATTTGGCATACAATCCACTTTATCATAGTTTCTGTAATACCTTCCGTATATGATATTTATATTCTTTTTCATTCTTAGAAAAGATCAAGATATCGTCCAAGTATATGACTACAAAATCATCTAAATATTCTCATAAGATATCATTCATCATATGTTGGAAGACTGCAGGTATATTTGTAAGTCCAAAAGATATAACATTGTACTCAAAATATCCATTCCTTGTGCGGAATGCTGTCTTCCATTGATCTCTTTCTTTAATCTTGATTAGGTTGTAGGCGCCTCTCAAATCAATCTTTATAAAAATCTTTGCTTATCCTAATTGTTCTAGTAATCTTGAGATTAGTGGTAATGGATAGCGATTTTTTATAATTACCTTGTTCAGACCTCGATAGTCAACACACATAAGTAAGGAACCATCCTTCTTTTTCACAAATAATACAAGAGCTCCCGCAAGCAATTTTGAATGTCTAATAAATTCTTTGTTAGATTTTCATCAATATATTCTTGCAAGGTTGTAAGCTCCATTTGTGATAGATTGTATATTGGACCAAATAGAGGTTGAGTTCCATCTTGTAATTTGATTGCTCAATCATAAGGATGATGTTCGGATAATATGTCTGCTTTTTTCTTTTCAAATATGTCTTTTAGGACGCAATATTGACTAGAAATTTCCTGCTTCAGTTGCTCCGTTGGATCTTTTATTAGAATAGCATACAATGCAAATGCATCTCTTTTTTTTGTTGCTTGCATAAATGCTTTAGCTTTAAGGAATAGAGCAGTATCTTGTTTCTTCTTTTGATGTGTGGATCTTGAAGAAATCTTCCGCGTACTCCAATCAATATCAGAATTATGTAGCTCAAACCAAAGAAGTCCAATGACAATAGGATTTGTCAGACATCTAATGATGTTGAAAATAATTTGTGATACTTGATCTTTTAGTATCACTTCCAACAATTGGATTTCTTTGACATCTTCTGATGCAAGGTTTCGTCCATCAATGACTTCAACAGGTATAGGATGGATCTTCTTTATAAGTAGTAGATTGTGCGTGGTTGCAAAATCCTTATCCATAAAGCATATTGAGGCTCTTGTATCTAAAAAGACTTTAGTAAAAATTTCTTATTTCAAGGTTCTTATATATACAAGAAGTATAAAACAAGATGTTGGATCCAAAGGTAAAAAGAAACCTTTTTTTGGTGCTTTAGATTTGAAGGTGTCCAACCGCAAGGTCCCTACTATGGTTGAACGTCTTCATTTTCCGACCTTTCTAATTCAAATATTATACCTCGTGCCTTGAATTTTCTAGACTTATTTGGATAATTTGCTGCCTTGTGATTAAATCTTCTATAATATAGACATAAATTTTCTTGCCCACGTCTAGTTTTTTCCGCTGGTGTTAATAGCTTGAATTGAGTTACATCAATCAGTATAAGTTTAGGATATATTAATGACTTTTCTAATATTCTTGAAGATGTAGCAGTCGTACCTTGATAGGTATTGTTAAAAATTGATTGCCTTTCTTATTGTAATTCAAATAGGTGATTGTCACAAATAATAACTTGAGCTATGAGTTCCTCTAAGCTTTCAATTCTTAGCATCATGATCAATAAATTCTTTACATCATCCTTTAGGCCATAACAAAATCGAGTCATAAAAGCCTTATCATTCCAATCAAGGTCACAAGTAAGTTATTGAAATTTTGCAGCATACATTACAACTAAATGTTGCCCTTGTTGTAGATTTTAGATCTTCTTCTCTGCCACCTTCTCTCTATCAATGTTTCCAAATGCAATAGTAAATCTTTTCATAAAAGCTTCTAAATTGTATAGGATTAGAGAATTCTTTTCTAATAACGGCGTAAATCATGATCGAGCACTTCTTGATAAAAAGGTGCCCACAAAAGGAACTTGAGTGAATCCATCTAGATAATGAGAAGGATATAGTCATAAGTAAAGTCGCACTTGTTGTACAAACCCTCAAAAGTTAGATCTTGTTCCATCAAACTTATCAAACATACTAGCTTTTGACTCTTTTATGACAACCCTTAGAACTTCTAAAGAAGTTGTGTGCATAGCTTGTCTACCGCTTGTTTTTCTTAATCGAATAATCTCTTGCTACAAGTTATGAATCTCTCGCTTAGTTTCTTCAAATACTTGCTCTATTTATGATTCTTTTTTTGGATTGCGAAAGAATGTCATTTCTTCTCATATCGTATCTAATAGGACTCAAAGATCTGCAAGTGTTGCCACTCTATTCTTTGTATGTGAGGATGCACCTCCATTAATCTGATCTATTTCCATCTTAAAAAAAAAAAAATCAATAAGCCGTGCGTATTTTCTATACTAAAAAGAATATTTTTAGACAGTTAGTTTAAAAGAGGATAATCCGCAACCTCTAAAATGTAGTGATATAACTTAAGAAAGGGATAATCCACTCTTTCCAAAGAAAAATCAACTACAACAAGTAAGCATATCAGTCTAGAAGGGGGTAGTCCGCACTCCTCTAAAACGCAATAATATCTTGAGGAAGGGTAATCCACTCTCTGTCAAGAGATCGAAGCTTTGATATGATTATATAAGTCAGTCTTATCAAACTATCAAGGATGCAAGATAGCAAGTTAGCAAAGAATCAAAGAGAAGAAATCAAAACCAAAATAATTTCAAAAACAAAGAACTGGATGGACAGGAACAAGAACCAGATCAAGAATAAGAAACTAGATTAATATCAAAAACAAGGCAGCACTTTGGATTGCTCTAAGACTTGTATTGGCAAGAGTGAGGTGTTCCTCCGTCTTGCCTCTTATTTATATTATGAGACCTTATGTCCTTATGGACCTTTTAAGAATATCTTAGAATATTCTAGAAGCTTGAAAAAGATTTTGAAAGACTCTAAAAAGTCTATGGGAGGTCTTCGAAGGTTGAAGAAGATTTTAGATGATCCTAAGAGTATCTTAGAATATTCTAGAAGCTTGAAGAAGATTCTAAAAGATTTTCAAAGACTAAAGAAGATTTTAGAAGATTCTAAAAGATTCTAAAAGACTATAAAAAGTTCTAATAATAGCTTAAAATATGTCCATGATAAAAAATATAGAAGAACATAAACTTCATATTTTTCATATATTACAAAAATTTAGAGATGTAAGACTATAAGCCAAGATGGAAAAGTATATATTTCATACTACTCAAGTTGACTTCTTAAGATATATCATCTCAAATGATGGTCTCAAGATAGATCGTAAGAAAATCCAAACAATCATGGATTAGAAGATTCTAAAAACAATAAGGGATATGTGTCAAGGACATACTTATTAGAACCTTTTAGAATATTCTAGAAGTTTCTTAGAACTCTCTAGAACCTTCCAAAGCCTTCTAATATCTTTCTAATGTCAAGGACATACTTGTTAGAACCTTCTAGAATATTCTAGAAATTTCTTAGAACTCTCTAGAACCTTCCAAAGCCTTCTAATATCTTTCTAGTGTCAAGGACATACTTGTTAGAACCTTCTAGAATATTCTAGAAGTTTCTTAAAACTCTCTAGAACCTTCCAAAGCCTTCTAATATCTTCCTAGTGTCAAGGACATACTTGTTAGAACCTTCTAGAATATTCTAGAAGTTTCTTAAAACTCTCTAGAACCTTCCAGAGCCTTCTAATATCTTCCTAGTTAGTAGAAGTTGCTTGAGAAGCTCCCTAGTTGGAGGAAGCTACTTGAAAAGCTTCCTAGGTAGGAGTATATATTGGAGTCGAGGCTGAAGAGTTCTTCAGTCTCGACAACACATCTCTTGGAGCTCTAGCTCACCTCTCTGGTGTTATTTTTGTACTCATTTGATTAATCCAATTCTTGCAAGTTCTTCTTGAACTTCTTGTTTAGAACTCAAGTCTATATTTTGTGTCCATGACAATAGTTATTGCCAGTTCTTCTTGAACTTCTTGTTTAGACTTCAACTCTATATTCTGTGTCCATGACAGTTTATCGAGACTACTCTCACCCTGGATATCAGAGTTAGTTCCTTCTTCTTGAAGTGTGGATTATCCCTCTTCTTGAAGGTACACTAGTATTTTAGAGGTTGCGGATTACCCTCCTCTAAACTGATATCTTTTTGTCATAATATTGGAGTCTTATTCTTCTTGGAGAGAGTGGATTATCCCTCTTTTTGAAGGTCTTAAGGCGTTTTAGAGGTTGTGGAGTACCCTCTTCTAAACCAATATTTTCTCCTTGTAGAAATAATTACTTTTTTTCTCTTAAAATAGTTGGAGGTCAAGACATTAATATGAGTGAAAGTTTGGAGTCCAAGATGGACGCCATTATGAATGCTCTTGCTACGTTATCATGTAGAACTATGATGATAGAAGGAGTCTTTGCAAGACTTTATAATGATAGAGCATCTGGAATAGCGCAATCTGGGCTTTATTAGCCTCGAGCTTCTGCACCAGAAGAAGTAACTTTATCTGTGGTTCAACGAGAACTATTACTTCCACAACGAAAGGAACCTCGAATTAGCCTTCCAAACAAGTTTGATGGCACACGCTCCAAGTTTCGAGGTTTCATCAATCAAATCAAGTTAATAACAGCTCTACAACCTGAACATTATTCGACGGAGGAATCACGCGTTGGATTGGTTGGAACTTTGCTTACGGGACAAGCTCTATCGTGGTTTGTTCCTCTATTTGAAAAAGGATCACCGATTTTGAACAACTTTGAGACTTTTTTGGAGGCATTTACAGAAGCATTTGGTGAGCATGACAAGGCTTGGTATGCTACAACAAAAATTCAATCACTACGACAAGGGACTCGCTCTGCATCAGTCTATGCATCGGATTTCAAGCAATTGGCATGCGACATCAATTAGGATGAAGAAGCGTTGATGAACCAATTCTATTCGGGTCTAAGAGATGACGTGAAGGATTTGTTATTATCTCTTCCTGATCCACAAATGCTCAACGAAGCCATTAGTCAAGCTGTAAAGTACGATAACCGCCTATTTCAACGTTGCCAAGACCAATGCTCCAGACAATATACAAGTCATCGCAGTGCAATTATATCGGCAAGTAGCCTAAATTCACAAGCGGAGATAGAAGACATGCAGATTGATGCGGTACGTATCAAATCCCTTACTCCAGAAGAAAAGAAACAGCATATGGAGAAAGGTTTGTGCTTTTATTGCGGTGGAAAAGGCCATAGAGTTGGAAACTGTCCAAAGAAGCAAAATGGACGCAGCATCAAGAATAGAGGTGCATTTGTTCAGGAAAATGAGGATGCCCAGCCACAATAGGAACCGTGCGGCTGGACAAATCAAAACCAAGTTCCTCTCTTTCTACTCAACTTGCCCGTTGTTTTACAATTCCTTTATCTTTTGGTCCTCAAAAACTAAAAACCTTAGGCTTATTAGATTCAGGAGCATCTGCTTGTTTCTTAGACCAAGAATTTGCTAAGCGTCACAAAATTCCCCTAGTACAAAAATTCAAACCTGTTCACGTAGAAGTAATAGATGGACGACTTTTATTATCTGGTAGTGTCACCCATGAATCAGAACCTATAGAAGTGACGTTTAAAGACCACAGTAGTTATATTATTTTCAACATTATTAGCACCCCGTCAAATCCTATTATTCTTGGTCTTTCTTGGTTGGAAAAATATAATCCATTCATAGATTGGAGGTTGCGGAGGATAACATTTTCCATAGAACAACCTGAGGACAAGCTTGGAAGAAGATCCCAAACCAAAAAATCCTTGTTCATTGGAGCAAGAGCATTTCTAAGATTGTGCAAGGAAGGCACACCATTGGTCATTTATGCGGCTCCAATTAGTGGAGAGCACATTTCAACAGCAGGAATACCGGAACAATACAAGGATTTTGAAGACGTGTTCCAAAAGAAGAATGCTGATATGCTATCAGAACATCGACCATATGATTGTGCCATAGAATTGCAAGAAGGAGCACAACCGCCTTTTGGCCCAATCTACAACCTATCGCAGACAGAGTTGGCTGAGGTGGGAAATATATTGACAAGAACCTAGCTAAGAACTTCATTTTTCATTCAGAATTGCCAACTAGGGCACCAATCTTATTTGTGAAGAAAAAGGATGGCTCACTACGGATGTGCGTGGACTATCGAGGTCTCAACAAGGTGACAAAGAAGAATCGCTATCCATTACCTTTGATCTCTAGTCTTCTAGAACAACTTGGACGTGCAAAGATCTTTACAAAGATTGATCTAAGGGGAGCTTACAACCTTGTGCAAATCAAAGAAAGAGACGAATAGAAGACAGCTTTTCGTACAAGATATGGGCATTTTGAATATAATGTCATGCCCTTTGGTCTTACCAATGCTCTGGCGGTTTTTCAACACATGATGAACGATATTTTTTAAGAATATCTAGACGATTTTGTTGTCATTTATCTGAATGATATCTTGATATTTTTTGAAAACGAAGAAAAGCATAAGAAGCATGTTTGTTTGGTACTCGAAAAACTACGCGAGCGAGGACTCTACGCCAAGTTGGAGAAGTGCTTATTTTACCAAACTGAGATGGAGTTTTTAGGATTTGTTGCAACTACGAAAGGCTTGAAGATGGATCCCAAGAAGGTAGAAGCAATTGTGTCCTGGGAAGTTCGAAAGACAGTTAGAGACGTACAATATTTTCTCGGCTTTGCTAACTTCTATCGGATCTTCATCAAGAATTATTCTCAAGTTGCTGCTCCACTCACTCGATTAACATGTAAAGATAAGTTGGAATGGGGGCCTCTAGCAGAAAAAGCATTACAAAATCTTAAAACGGCACTTACTACGGCTCCAATCTTGGTACACCCAAACTTTACAAAGGCTTTCTATTTGAAAACCGATGCTTCGGATTTTGCTTTAGAAGTTGTACTTTCACAGATGGACATTGACAATAAGCTTTATCCGATTGCATTCTATTCACGGAAGTTTTTTGCGGCTAAGATCAACTACGAGATTCATGATAAGGAACTCCTTGCTATAGTGGATTCTTTCCAAGAGTGGCGTCACTTCTTTGAAGGAGCTGCGCATCCGGTGACCGTATATACGGATCACAAGAATCTGGAATATTTCATGTCTGCTCGGGTTCTAAACCGTCGTCAAGCTCGATGGAATATGTCGCTATCTAGATTTGACTTTGTTATTACTTATCGGCCTGGAAAGTAGCAAGGACTATCCGATGCCTTATCAAGAAGATCATATCTTGCGCCAAAGATTGGAGAAGCAGCGCTTGATCAATAGTGTATGACATTATTAAAGCCAGAGCAGTTCAGGATTTGTATTGCTGTGGTGCCAATTGATGCTGACTTCCTCAACCAGGTACGCGCTACGACCATTGAAGATTCAATAGTCCTTGATATTAAGCAGCGTATCAATGATGACAAGTTTAAGGTTGAAGGAGATCTCTTATACTTTGAGGAGCGACTGTATATCATAAAAGGGCCAGCACGACTTCGAGTCCTTCAATCTCGTCATGACTTTCCAACTGCGGGACATTTCGGATTCAACAAAATCTTGGAATTTATTTCCCGAGATTTTTGGTGGCCCCAAATGTGGAAGGATGTGAAGGATTTTGTCCTCTCTTGTGACATTTGTTTAAGATCCAAGAACCCTCGACATCGCCCTTATGGACTTCTACAGCCATTGTCCATTCCGTGTCATCTATAGTCTTCAGTTTCCATGGACTTTATTATAGATCTGCCGCCATCGAATTCATTTGACAGCATCTTTGTTGTGGTGGATCGACTTACAAAGATGGCACATTTTATCCCTTGCAAGAAGACATCATCAAGCAAAGATACAGTAAGGCTCTTCCTTGATAATGTATATTGATATCATGGCCTACCAGATAATATCGTGTCGGATCGAGGAACCCAATTTGTATCAAAGTTTTGGAGATCTTTTTTTAAGATATTGAAGGTAGACATCAAGCTTTCTTCGACATTCCATCCTCAAACTGACGGCCAAACGGAACGAGTGAATCAAGTTTTGGAACAGTATTTACGATGCAGCATCAATCAATTATCAAGATGATTGATCTGCATATCTATCACTAGCCGAGTTTGCATATAACAACACCCTTCATGGGTCGACTCAAAAAACACCATTCTTTTCCAATTATGGATACCATCCGAAGCTTGATCTATTGAGTCCGTCAGCGAATAACAACCCAGCAGCTGAAGGATTGGTGCAGCAGCTATCGGAGCTTCAAACCACATTGAAGCTTCAATTGCAAATTGCCCAAGAGTCTTACAAAGCATCCGCGGATAAATTTCGGAATCAGGCACCTAATTTCAAGATTGGAGATAAAATATGGCTGCTTCGACGGAATATCAAGACCAAGCGGCCATGTGATAAGTTGGACTACCGGAGATTGGGACCATTTGTTATCCAGAAGCAGATCAATCTTGTGGCGTACCGCTTAGAGTTACCAGCTGCTATGAAGGTACACCCTGTCTTTCATGTTTCTCTGTTAGAGCCTTATCGAGAATCATCTTTTCCTGGAAGAGTGCAATGTCCGCCACCTAGTATAGAAATTGAAAACAACAAAGAATATGAGGTGGAAAAGATACTAGATTCACGGCAAAGATGGAATAAATTAGAGTACTTTGTGCATTCGAGCAGCTACAATATTAATGAAAGAACATAGGAACCAGCCAAAAATCTTGCCAATGCATCTCAAAAGGTACGAAAATTCCATCGACGATATCCTAATAAACCAAAAGCTGGTCATTAACAAAGCGTGAAGATAAAGCCTTCTCTGGAGAAATGAATAGAAAAAAAATCCAAGTCTCATCAAAACATAACTTGTTGTATTTCATAATATCAAGATATCTAATATCAAGGTGTATTTAGATATGGCTAGTGAGAATATAGATACTGTATTAGTGGTACCATTTCAACCGAGTAGCTCACAACGTCGACCTCGAGATGAAGAATTAGAAGAGCCAAGAAGACGTCGAAGAATACTAAGCAGCAAGTCACTTGTAATTGTCTTTGAAGTTGAACCAGCTCATGCAAGTAGTGGCGAAGTAATATTTTCAAGTCGTTTCTACAATGAAGATACAGAAGTTCAAGCATGGTTTCAAGTAGAAGGTATTGGTTATTATCGGTGGTTACAAGGACCTATGAATCATCTGCCTTGTGAACGACAGCTGGAATATATTACAGAGACTATGCGACAAATTTTTGATTTCCTACGTTTGTAAGTATACATCTCAAATGGCTTCTCGGAAACCTCGAAGCTAGAGGAGGAGGTGATGTCAAGGACATACTTGTTAGAACCTTCTAAAACATTCTAGAAGTTTCCTAGAACTATCTAAAACCTTCTAGAGCCTTCTAATATCTTCCTAGTTAGTAGAAGTTGCTTGAGAAGCTCCTTAGTTGGAAGAAGCTACTTGAAAAGCTTCCTAGGTAGGAGTATATACTGGAGTCGAGGCTGAAGAGTTCTTCAGTCTCGACAACACATCACTTGGAGCTCTAGCTCACCTCTCTGGTGTTGTTTTTGTATTCATCTGATTAATCCAATTCCTGCCAGTTCTTCTTGAATTTCTTGTTTAGACTTCAAGTCTATATTTTGTGTCCGTGACAATAGTTACTGCCAGTTCTTCTTGAACTTCTTCTTTAGACTTCAAGTCTATATTCTGTGTCCGTGACAATATGCAATATTTTTTGAGATTTGTCAATTATTATTGAATCTTCATCAAGAATTTTTTTTTAAGTTATAATTCCACTTATATGCTTAATTTGTAAGGACAAATTCAAGTGGAATAAAGAAGTAGAAGCATTATTTGAAGCTTTTAAGATAATTTTTATTTTTGTATCAATCTTATATTGTATTGATTTTTTTAAAATATTTTTTATGAAAATAGATACATTAGACTTTGATTTGGATGTGATATTGTCTTAAATAGGAATAGACAATAAATTCCATCCAATAGCTTTTTATTTCAAAAAAATTTCAATAGAAGAGATCAATTACAAAATCCATGATAAAAAAATTTTTACAATTGTGGATTCTTTTTAAGAATGGTATTATTATTTAGAAGGCACTTTTTAGTCCAATCACCATATATATGGATTACAAGAACCTTGAGTATTTCATGTCAATACATGTTGTCGTGTTGTAAATTAAAACATAGTGTAAAAAATATAAAAGAATGTATTAAAATAAAAAGATTAAGATTAGAAGAAAGGTTGATAGAAAATTAATAGTAAGAAGATACAATGGAAATTTATCTTGAAAAGTAAAATTTCTTCAAGTTAGTCCAAAGGAAAAGATTGAGGAAGTGAAAAAGACATGGGCTAAGAGGTCTTTTTGACCAAGAGGATAAGGAAGACCAAGAGGGAGATGACAAGGAAGGATCATGAGAGAAAAGGGAGAGAGTTTTTTTGGAAGGCATAGGATTTTTTTTTATAAGCAGTATATGTTTTTATGTGTAGAGGAAGCTTGAGGAGGATTTTAAGTGCAAATTTTTTGTGGATTTGTAATAGATAAGATAAAAATCTCATAGAAATAATTTTCATATCTTTTGATTAAGTATGAAGGGAGATGTGAGTCGTGAAAGTTGCAGGTGTTTAAGACTAAGGCAGTGAAGGTTACAAAATTTCGGACCTTGGCTCTTGGGAACCACTTGGACTTTAGTGGCGAAATTTGTTGGGTTTTTTTTCCTTATAGAGTTAACTACTTTGTGTCAAAATCTCAAGTCAATATGACCTCTGAGCAAAGAGTTATGAGTGAAACTGTAACCGGTTTGAATGAAAAGAGAAATAGAGTGAAGGTAGGGTTGAAGGTTTGTAAGGGCACTATGTGTGTGTGGATATTTTTTGTGTATAGAGAGAGTTAGGAGACGAATTTGAGTGTAAAATTTAATAGACATGATCTATGTAAGTTAAAGAAGAGATGAGTGCAAGTTTAATATTCATTAGTCTTATAAATAAAATGTTATGCTCTTTCAAAGTGATAGGGGTCTATCTCCAAATCAGTGAAGTTTGAGGGAGCATATCTTTGTGATTAGAGCAGTATTTTGAATAAAATTTATTGGGATTTGTAGATATATGAATCTATTAAGTTGTGCGAAAATCTGATTGCTATTGGAATTATATTCGAGGAGATATGAGGAAAATTGTGCTCAGATCTAGAGTTGTTAGAAGGCAAAATTTAAAAAGAAGAATGGAACCTATAACTCAAGTTTGGAGAAGACTTTTGGAGCAATATTTGGAGGGTGTTTACAACATAAAACAAGCTATAAGCCTACCAAATTTCAACACTTAGGTCTTCTTTAATGAAGAGCAATGAAGGTATGAAGCAAAGGGGGTCTAGAATTGAAGGCTGCAAGGAGGGGTAACTTTGACAACGTGGTTCTCCCTAACCACAATATCTATGATCAAAATGTTTTTGGAATTTTCTTTCTTACTTCTTTAAGTACCTTGTGTCCAAATTTCGCTTCAATTGATGTGATATCCTACAATTTAGGATCGAAATTGGGGGCAGGTCTCTAAAGGCAGAATATGTTAGGATTAATAAAGTATGTTTTTTATATAAATTCTTCAATTTTATGAACTTTTATGAATCTCATCTTGTACTTGAGAAACTAGAGGCACAAAAGACCTCGTGTTTTTTAGGGCTAAGATTCTCATCATGACAATGTGTTGAATTGTTGTCAAGCTCATTAGAATATGTCTTCATCAAGATTCAAATTTATTATCATTTATCGACCAAGAAATCAACAAGGTTTATTTGATGCCTTTTCTAAATGTTTTTATCTTATACCAAAAGAAGGAAATTTAGCTTTTGATTAACAAAGAACAATCTTCTTGAAGCCAAAGAAATTTTATTTTTGAACAATAAAATCAATATTAATTATTGATTTAACTTTTCTGAAGCAAATCTAGTCAAGTATGTCTTTAGATCTTCTTGTTTATGATATTAAAAATGATTCATCTAAGTCTTATGATACTTCTAAGTTTGATTTTTAAAATAATCTATTCTATTTCAAAAGATACGTATATATTCTACAAGATGAAGTATGACTACATGCTCTTGAAGCTCGTCTCAACTTTCCTACAGTATGATATTTTGGATATAACAAAACTTTAGAATTAATATCAAGAAATATTGAAAGCTATTAAAGAATTTATATAGTTGTGTCATGTTGGTTCAAGATCAAAAACTCCTTCTCATCAACCTTACAAACTTTTCCAACCATTATCTATACCAGAACAACCTTAATCTTCTATTTTTATGGATTTTATCATAGATCTTCCAAATTCAAGTTTATATGATTCTATATTTGTGATTATAGATCGTTTCACCAAGATAGCATATTTTGTACTATGTACAAAACCTATCACAAGTAAAGAAATAGCTAAATTCTTCTTTAATAATTTCTATTCCTATCATAGATTAGCAAAGAATATTATATCAGATAGACAAATAAAATTTATATCAAGATTTAGGAGAATCCTTTTCAAAATATTGAAGGTAGATATAAAACTATCTTCAGCTTTCTACTTTTAAATTAATGGACAAATAAAACATTTAAATCAAATTTTGGAATAATATTTGAGGTATACCATTAACTATCATTAAGATGATTAGATAATTCTTTTATCATTTGTAAAATTTTCTTATAATAATTTAATACATTCTTCTACTCAACAAATTCTATTCTTTGCCAATTATGATTATCATCCATAATTTAATACTTCTGACTTTTTAAAAGCTAATAATCTTGTTGCAAAAGATTTGGCGAATTGATTATCAGAGCTACATACAACAATGAAGGTACAATTAAAGGGAGCTCAAGAACAACAAAAGATCAATACAAATGTCTATCACAAGAAACAACCTCAATTCCATGTGGACAATAAGATATGGTTACTTTGTTGTAATATTAAGACTATTTGTCTTTGTGATAAGTTGGATTATAGTAGACTTGGACTATTTTTTATTTTTGAATAGATTAATCTAATTGCTTATTAATTATACCTATTAAAATCTATCAAGATTCATCTTATATTCTATGTGTCACTATTCAAATTATACAAGATAGTGGATATATAAGAAAAAAGATAAATACCACCACCTCATATAGAAATGAATAACAATGAAAAATTTGAAGTAGAAGAGGTCTTAGATTCAAAACAGCATTCAAATCAATTGAAATATCTTATATATTAGTGTAGATATAATATTAATAAATATACATGGAGCCATCCGAAAATCTAACAAATGCATCAACAAAAGTCAATGCATTTTATTGATGACATCCATCAAAATTAAGATAAAGAATCAAAAAAATCTTTGCTATAAAGCAAACCAAATTCAATAGAGATTTTATTCTATTTTATATCATTATTTTCTATTTCTTTGAATTTATTCATAGCAAAGAGATGAAAAATCAACAATTAGCAAATTCACCTTAAGAACCATTATTTGTTGACTTACCAAACGAGACATTACAACTATTATAACCTTTAAGATAACAAAATAGAAATGAAGATCCTCAAAAATGACATGTTCTTCTTCAAATTGATGGCAAGATACAATGTGTTTCGTATCACAACCTTGGAAGAGACTCCCAATGTTTGATGATATTTTTAGAGGTAGGAACTATTTTTAATGGTATTTCAATTTTTTTTTTTGAAAGAAGTTATGAAGGCCTCAAAAATAATCAAATAATAGGGTGGTTATCTTGCCTTGATATGAAATACTATCAATGGCTGAAACGACCTATCAACTACCTTTAAAAAGAACAAAGATCAAAATATATGGCAAATACAATTTGGCACATCTTAGACTTTTTCAACATGTAATCACCGTCCTTTATGAAACTTGTCTATAGAAAGGAGATAATACCATAAGCATAAGATTTATTCTAATAATTATTTAAATAGAAATAAGTAAAAGTAGGTTAATTTGATAATATCTTATAGAAAAGCTTCTAAGAAGCTTCATAGACATGGTTTCACCTTTATACATGTTTATAGGTGATTGGTAGATTAGAAACTTGGCCAATAAGTTAGCCATGTATCGCACATATTATTAGCTTGTGG
Organism: Physcomitrellopsis africana; assembly: GCA_036785485.1. NCBI lineage: Eukaryota > Viridiplantae > Streptophyta > Bryopsida > Funariales > Funariaceae > Physcomitrellopsis > Physcomitrellopsis africana. The sequence continues at coordinate 269,450 of JAWRVF010000335.1, forward strand.
AACAAGTTAAATACGTGGCACACATATAGAAAACTTGTCTTATAAGTTTGATATATATATTATAAATTGGATACATATTGGAGGTCCTATAGAATGTTGCCACATAGTTCTTAGATAGATAGTATATATAGAAATAAAAGTAAAACCTTCTTCATTCTTATCAATGCCTTTCTTGTTGCTAGTCTTATTTCAAGAGTCTCTAGTCTTCTTGTCTTTGGCAATAGCCATTCTAATTTTAATATTATTCCATCTTTGAAAGATTTTCTATTCTTTTGAATGACACAAGAGTGTATTGATATTTTGTTCTTTTATAATTCATGTCCTTGACACAATGTCTAATTATACTAAAGATCTTATAATTTGACAAATTTAGACAACAACTATCAATTATAAGTCTCATATTACCACTAAATCCTATATCTTATAAAAAACTATCTACATTCTTATATTATCAAAATATTATGAAATAAAAAAAGATTAAAATTAAAATTAAAATTACATCAAAGAATTTTAAGTCCAATTTTTAAACATATTGTCTACTTTATAATTATCTTTTATTAATTTATAGATTCTATTAGATTTTTTTATTTTTTATTTTATAAAAAAAATTATTTTTATCTTTAAATATTTAATTTGATAATTTCTATAAAATATATTATATATTTGTTTTATAAATTATGTTGGAATATTTAATATTCAATAGATATTTTTATATTTTTTTAAATTTTGATAGATTTTATTAAATTCTTTTATTTAAAGGTATTCTTGAATTTTTTAAAATGACTTATAAGAACTAAATTGTATAATAGATCTTTTAATGATAGAATTCTAATATCTTTCCTACAAAAATTAAAATACCAATAATATCATTAAATCTTATTATATCACATTGAAAAGGCATTGAAGCAATTTCACAAGAATACCATTAGAAAGAAGTATTAATTAATTTTTATAGAATTCTAAAAATTCTATTAAGATATATATAAATATATATAAAAGATATATTAAGATATATATATATATATATATATATATATAAAAGATATATTAAGATATATATAAGATCAAAATATAATAATTTTATTTTTGACAAAAATAAATAATAAATAAATAAAAAATAAAAATTATAGTCTTATCAATTCTTCTAAAAATTTTGTGTGGCTGTAAAGAAGATATTTTGGACCCAACTATAATGAATAAATTTTTTAAGACTAAATTTTAAATTCTGAGAAATTCTAAAATTTTGTATATAATCTCTAATATTTTTAAAAATATTAAATATTATCTTTATAAACATGTCATATTAAGTAATTTATATAAGTATCAAATTATTATTTTTTTTAATATCCAATTGTTATAAAGGTGTCATGATAAAGTAATATAGAATGTATGTTATAGTATTAAATGTAGAGGTTTAGAAGCTTTAATAATTTATTTTACTCATTTAAAATTAGTAATATTGTAGATGATGAGAACAATATACAAAGTCAAGAAGTAATTAAAATAAATAAATAAAAACAAAACAAAGTAAAATAAAACTCTATTAAAGAAGTACTAAAGGCATCTGCATGAAAATTTAACATAGAACCATTTGGAAAAATAATAAAAGAAATTGTAGAAAAAATTATTAAAATTTTTTAAAATAAAAATCTGATTTTGGTACATCATTTTATTACAGTTATATAAATAGCATGTAGTAATACAAATAAAACAAAGACTTGAAGATGCTAAAAACTTTCTTTATTTAAATATGACTTTTGAATATAAGTCAAATAAACTAAACACATCTATTAAATATAAAAATATATATTAAATTACATCTTTAAATGACTATATTATTTTTATTATTTTTATATAAATTTTTGATTCTTTGTTATCTATATGTGTTATATTTTTTATAAATATTATTATTTTAATACTTATATTTTAATACTAGAGAGTCTATTCACTCTCTAGTATGTGTAACAAAACCACTTTGTGGAGCTCTAGTGTGCCATCTAATTTTTAAAGCATTACAAACATCTAAAATATTTTTTCCAATCTAAGATTTGTTCTAACATTTGATAAAGATGATTGTGTAATTTGGTTTTTTTAGATTTTTTTTCTTTTTTTTATAGTATAAAATTTAAGCACATTTATTAGAATTTAACCAAATAAATTGATAGGTGTAGTTGTCACTCTATATTTTACCTTTAAAAGCCAAAGTATTGTGTTGATTCTAGATTGTTCATTATCACAACAATCTCAAGAGTATCTAAACTATACTAAACCATTTGAATTTTAAGTCATCTAAAATTTCCATCTTTAGAAACTTGTTATTAGTTTATTAAATGACAATATAGTCCAATTCCATATTTGTGGACATTTCCAAAATCTACACATTCCAAATTTGATTGTTTAGAAATAAATAAATAAATGAATAAAAGTAATGAGCTAGTAATCAAGTGCTGTTTTTTGCAAATTTATCACCTACAACCCACTTGTGCCAAATTAACCAAAATAAAATTGTTTCCTTTTAAGCTTCAATAGTGATTCAAATATCATTCCACTTGAATATAAAAATTGGTTCCAAGACCCCTTCCATTTGGTTGAAACAACTACTTTAGGTTGCCCACATGGTTGCAGAAATAAGATACAGCAGATAATTCTGTCTGGTAATGTGCCTCGTGCGGTGCAACCATAGGTTTGGCATCAATAAACTAACTTCTTTAAACAACTCTTCGTTACAATTGATCTCGTCCAGTGTGTACTAACATCAAAACCAACACTCTAATAGTCCATCCTATTGCAACAGAGACCTATGATAGCAGTTGAAGTAACTCCTGCAAGCCAGCGCCATGGAAGAACTAGAATAAAAAGTCCGAGTCCGACCTAATCTAAACTGCTCAACTCCGCACGACTTGCAATATAAAACGCAGACACCCTTGGAGAAACCAAAAGCTTCTATTGTTTTCTAATTGTAAGCACCTTTATCAAACTGCTGCTTCTATCCATGTCACCGTTCTCCTTCGACAAGACTAATCAAAAGCATGCAAGATCCTTCACTTCGTTAGTACCATGTGAATATTGCCACAAATTCATGGTGATCCTATCCAAGGGGGCCTGTGCTAGCGCAACAATGCGGTAGTAACATCACGGACTACAATAATGGCAATGCGACTCCCTCTTCGCAATAAATCTAATAACAGCGCACCAGGACCATGAGGAACATGACCCACGGTCCTCAAGTAATTCACTCTCATAAACGTATCCTGACTAAAGCTTCAAAATTGCTCTACCTAGTGCAACTAGAGAGGATTTATCGCCACTATCTGGACTGCGTGGTACCTTTCTGGGGTCCACGAATCCATAGCTCATGTTGCTCTCGCAGCCGAGTTGCCCAAGATGAATTTTCTATGTGTGAAGCATCATGCGACACTTGAATCATTCCTGCTAAAGTAGATGTGTAGACTACATGCGCTTCAGGTTCAGGAGATAGCAAAGCTGCTTCCAATTCTTCATCACTATCCTTATCAGAACTGGCATTCTCGTCCTCTTCAGTTACTCCCTGCTGAGTCCCCATTGGCTTACGCATTCGCGAGCTTAGAACAGAGAGAGCTTCAGAGGCCTCTGCCAAATTCCCAGAACGCATGTATAAAGAAATCACTTGGGAACAAGTGTGTGTATCTGGCACAACATTACAAAGTCTCATCTCCTCAACAAGGTACTCCGCAAGTCCCTTCCGTTTCTGCACACCAGAAGATCACTCGAAAGATTAATCACCAAACCCATAACAAATAAAACTGATCCAATAAAACTGAAATCAATTTTTTTGCCCTCAAAGATTCTCTCCGATTCGTGTGCTCCAGTTCTTGGCACACAGGATGTTTCTCAACAATGTAACTGATATTACCTACTAGGGCTAAGTGCGCATTTACCAAGGAAAAATGGTATCGAAGTTCAAATATGTTGCATAATACAAAAGAACATCCTCCAAGAGGTTATCGACCATGCCACTCTAAAAGCCCTGAGGTTTAGGACAGGTGTCTTACATGATAGGATGCAGAAGCAAGCAAGGTGTTGAAAGTGGTAACATCAGGCTGCACACCTGCGTCTTTCATCTCTCCTAAAACTCGCAGCCCTGAATCTAACTCTCCACAATGACACATGACCTGCAAAGACAACAATCCAAGGTCAACATCCATGTGACTAGAGTCTCGGGCACTACCAGGAAGATACATACTGAAAGCTAATTGTGAACGCTGTTTTACTGCTAATACAAGCAGGTGAAGAATTGTCTCAAAGACTAATAATGGAAAGAAACACACCTTGATAAGAGAGTTGTAAGTAATCAGATCAGGAGCAATCTTAGCTTTGCGCATGATATCCATCAGCTCAAGAGCAGTTGACACACTTTGCTTATGGGAGCAGGCATTAATGAGAATATTGTATGTGTAGAGATCAGGTCTTACGTCAAGTGACCTCATTTCCGTGAAAATATCCCATGCTTCGTCAAACTGCATACAACGTAAATTATTCAAGATATAAGCACTATGAATAGTACGCCAATGTTAGTATGTAGAAACCTTTTGCATACAAGAATAAAGGTTATGACACTCACAGGCCAGCAAGTCTGTATAAAAACACAAGAGGAAATGGAAGAAGGAAGAAAGAAGAAAGAAAGCAAGAAAGAAAACCCGTCCTCTTAAATGCTGCAGTTTACCTTCTTTGATTGTACAAAAGCATTTATAGCAGTGTTGTAAGCTGTTGTATCCAACAATTTCTTCCTGGTAGTAAGATCCGTCTCTTGGCAAGCACGCAAGTTCTGAAGCATTGCATCCATTATGCCCTCTGACCCAAGTACACTCATCTGCAGAAAATGTACATGAAATCTCAGGAATCCATTTTAAAGAGTACACTTACAGATCGCTTACATTTGCTAAACTGAATATGTCATTGCATGATTTTTTTCAATAATGCATACACTATAACACAATAAAAACGTGCACTACTTACCAAGGCAGAAACGGATGCTGCTGTGTGATGTACACCTGATTGAGCCATATCTTTCTCTATAGCTATCACTCTCTGTGCAACCTCCTTGCGAGACCACGCATCAGATAAATCAGGCCTTCCAGACACAGCTCCACATGCAATCAGCAGAGCACAGTAGGTGTGACTATCGGGAGTCGTTCCCGACTCTTTCATTTTTGCGAATACTCGCAGTGCTCTCTCTGGATCATTCTACACATGACCACAGATCGACACATTAGAGCAGCATGTTATATCCAGGAAAAACAGGATGAAAATAAAATCAACTAATCGAAAAAAGAAAACAACCCACGAGTTTTTCTTCAAATCTTCCCAGCAAACACTCAGCAGATGAACGACGTGTTTCACCTTAGAAGCGCAAGCCTTAATGAGGATGTTGTACGTATAGATAGAGGGTCTTTGATTTGGTTTACTATCTTCCATTTTAGCAAGTAATGCTTCAGCCTTATCTAATTGCCCATTACGGCTATAACCATCCAAGAGAGTGGTAAATGTGTGTGTGTCAGGGCGCACTCCGACTGCCTCCATACTTCTGACCTGCAAAAGAAAACAAGAACAGAACCTATAGTTTTCATCCACTTCCAACCCAAAACACCAGATGGCGTGTCCTTCAATTCTTTTATTACAGCCCGTCCTCAACCTTTACATCCGAGGGCCTCCCTGAAATTTATTGAGTAATAAGTCATCATTTAAATGCGGAACAAGTGTGAAAGTCAACGAAATATCGAAACTAACTGTATTTAACCCTAAAGAGATTTCAAGAAGAGACGACAAAGAAGTAATTCACAAAATAAAAGGTATATTGAGGGATTAAGTAGAAAACAACTTGGAAAATAACCAGAAGACAGCTCTCAAGGAAAGCACTCTTAGTGAATTAGAAGCAGAGAAAGTTCAGAGAGAAGCAGCAGTTTACCACTCGAAGAGCATGTGAGATGCCCCGCCCTTCTACAACAGCCCTCAATAACGCATTGAATGTATATATGCTAAGTCTCAACCCCAAATTCCTCATCTGTAAAAATATGTCAACTTTAGTCATATAATTTAACTACACTTGGAACATCACAGGCGCAAGAACATAATTTGAGACGTGCAACCTAACAACAATGGACCTCTACATGGTAATTACTAAGTACCTCGGAGAATAATGATTCTGCTAGTTTGTGTTGGCCGGCCTGACCAGCAGCATTTATGAGAGCATTGAAGGCATCCTGAAGTTCCTTCCGCACTTCCCAGTGATGAAACCCTGTCAAAGGTTCAGCCTCGCTCAAACCTGTTTCCAAGAAGTTTCCAAATTTAAGACGTAGGAGGGTAAACCAAGAACCTAATATCTGCAGAGCAGCAAAAATTTCTCCTGAGCAAATACGATGCAACCCTTCTTCTCACCAATTAGAGATATTAAACCTAGAGCAATTTCTGCACTACAAAGGTGAACAATACCTGATATATCATGACCAGTATGTAGTTCTGAACGTCGCTCACTCTGACTTGAAGACAACTCTTCTCTCGTATCAGATTCTGTTTCAGATCTAGGAGGACGACTTCTTTTTCCAGGTAGAAGGTGGAATGAAGCATTAGCTGACAAAATGTTAGACATTTCCGTTAGCGCTATCAGAGCTTCTGGAAGAGCTCTTGATCGACACAACGCAACGATGGCAGTACAGCGAGATGATGGACTCGGTGGCCCTTTCGTGACAAGTTCCTCCCACCAGCGTTTCACACTAGAAGTGTCCTGCAATAGTCCTGAGAGCTGATGCACCGAAACCGAAATAAATCAGGCAGGGGAGAGACTCAGAATTCAAAACTAGCATTTAAAGCTTGAACGAAATACCCTACATCATAGCCTTCGAATAGCAAGACAAAGTACACTTCCACATACATTACATAATACGTTCGAAGAAATACACCTTTTCAACCAGGCGTAGATGTCTATACCTTAATGAGCTCAACATAGGACATCTCATCTTTAGCCACCCCCTGTCTATCCATCAACGCCAAACACTTATCGGCATGGACTTTGCTCTTGGCTAGACTGCAACCGTTAAGGACTGTATTATACATAACAAGGTTGGCCTTAACTCCTTTGCTTCTAGAAAGTACGGACAACAATTCCAAGGCCTGCAGGACCAGTTGAAAACCATTGAGATGTTGAAGTGATGGATCAAGATTAATTGCAAATGACAATGAATTAATAATGCAACTTGCTATCCAGCGTCATGCTTAAAGCTAGTTACTTGCAGCGAAAAGAAAATACGGCATGTTTCCAAGCATACTGCAGATCATACTTCATCCAATTGCCCAGTGCGGCAGAGGGTGCGCAGGAAGCACCCATATGAAATCTCGTTCATTCTCAATCCATTTCTTTCCATAAACCTGTAAACCTCCTTTGCCATCTGCTCCATCATGATAAAATCAAAGGAAGTTCAGAAAGTACCGCTTAAGCAGTTTCGGCAAATAGTTCATGTAAGAGTACAAGAACAGCACATGCCACAAATATTTACCCGCCATGTAACCGATAAAGTTAAAGTGCCTCTGAACATACGAATAATGCTACTTCATTCACCAAACATTTTGTGTACTGTAAATCTGAAAATTCATAGTCCTTTACACATTTCGCTCCTGAAATATTTTTTATCTTTTCTGTACAGATTTGCAATGAGCCTACTCAGGGATTATTAGGAAACAATACTCACGTTCAAGTTCCTAGCACGTGCGCAACTGTTGAGTAGATAATTACAATAGATCACTGTGGCGGGTCTGTCTTGTGACCCCATCTGAGGTAGCAGTCTCGTGGCAACCTCATCCCTCCCTAATTTTATATCTCGAGAAACTCGGCGGGTTAAATTATCTATCCTTTGAACACCTGTTTGTGTCAATCCTGCAAAACGGCATATTTCTGTTCACTATTTGAAAATTCTTGGAATGTCTATCAACAAGCATAAACTAAAGAAGACAAAGACTATCACAAATCTCTTGAAAAACGTGTATGTATTACCATGCAAGCAAAAATTAGAAACAGACTACTACGAGAGGAGACCTCTTAAGAAGAAAACGACTGAAAAGCTTGTGTAGGACGTTGACACCAAGTAAAAAGAGGTATGAAAATAGCGACCCACCGAGGGCACTTTCGGTGTCTTCTTGTCCCACCTTGGACGAATTCTGTGATTTATGGGCATCCTCAGAAATTGCAGCAACTGACTGAGAGGCCAATACTCTTTTGGTTGCAGAGATGCTTCGCCGAAAAGGCACAGCTCTCAGCGACTTGTACATGGTGGGCAAGAATTACACCTCGACTCCCATCTACTCACAGAGAAATGATGTCTAGAACCCACACCTCCACCTGAAAACCAAATAAAAACATCTCAAGTCACTCGAGATCTAGCTGAAATGGCGATTGTACCACGATCAACCAAACCCCTCATTTCTAAAACCTTCAAATTATGTTCAGCTATACGTAGAAATCTCAGCTACAAACTGGAAAGCAGAAAGCCCTCGACAACATACTCATGGAGCTCCTCACTTCCTCCAAAGACTACCTGCCACGTACATTTTTAAACCACTCAAGACAAATCAACACTCAAATTCTTCGAAATTCACAACCCTGACAATGACATCATCAATGAAAGAAAACGTGACTCCTGCAAGCGGAGAAAACATATGCAATATACTCTGCCGACCGCCAAAGAGCTCCAGCGAGAGCCCTGACGTCGAGATTTACTAAACCCTAACCCCTGGATGACAAACGGCCTTCTCTTCCCTGTCTTCCTGCTACACCATTCCTTCTCTTCTCCCACCACGATGAAAGCTTTCTAACCCTGTATTCTACTCAATAGACATATTAACGAACCTAATTCAGAAGTCCCTGTCTGTTCCGACGCAACGAGATAGACATATGAACTGCCGTCTTTTATAAAATGAACTGGATGTGTTTTGGTTTTCTCTTGTAAAACTCTTGATCAAACTGCAATCTCCGCCTGCATTCTGCACAAACTAAGACACGCTACAATGCATCAAAAGCTAAAACTCGATCTTCAAACAAAAACTCTTGCTTAATCAGAGTAAATCAAGTATGAGAAGGAAATGCACCTGCTGAAGGCACTGGGCTTCTGTGGCTCCTAGGCACAAGGTGGGACGGCTTCCCATAGCGCAAATTCAGTTGCAATCGGTCGTGCACGAGCTCTGGGAATCTGAAGCACAGCGGCGGGGCGTCCTTCTGCTTCGAGTGCGGGAACGACGACAGTTCTGCTTGGAATTTGCCACTCTTCGCTAACCTCAAAGTCAAATTCTGACGTGGAACAGTTGCGGAAGTTGGTTTATATGTGAACGGGGCTGATATATGCCTTTTCCCTCTTCAACCCAAAAAATTCCAATTAATACGTTGGTATTTTTGAAAATAGACTTGGCTATATTCACAGTTAGGAGTTTCATGGCTGGAATGAAGGGTAAAATTTAAATTCCTCCTACTGCTAATTGGAATTTTTAGTGAAATTTACGAATAATATTAAAATTAATTAATTCGTCACTTTAGTTTTTAAAAAACCGAACACTCAAGTAAAAATCCATAAGTTCAAAAATATCTCCATTTTATATTTTTATATTTTTTAACTGAGAGTTAAAATCAAGTTTGAAACTATATCACGTTTTTCAAACTAATTCCTTATTTTCAAGGTGAATAATATTCAGTTCTGTTTGGCCTTAACCACAAAATTTATCCACATTGATTCCAAGTTTAACTCAACCCTAAATGTGTAAAAAAATGAATTGTGGAAAAACAAAGTACGTAAATAGTCTATTTAGGTGAAGCATTTTTAATAAAATATATATTTATTTGAGAATAATTTTAAAATTATATGGTGTATAACTTTGTTTTTTATTTTATTTTATAGGAATATATTTGGTGTTTTGATATTCATACAAACAAAGTTATCAAATAGAGGAAAAAAAAAAAATTGTTTCCATCGGTATAAATTTAAATATTAAGATAACAATGTTAAGATACAAAATACTTCCAAGTAAAAATTCTAAATGTATATACATATATATATATATATATATATATTGATTAAGATACAAGTTAATTACCTTAAAAAGAGTTTATTTGATTTCATTTGTAATTTCTAAGCATAAATGTAGTTTACTTTCTGTAAAAAGTGCACGCAATATCAAGAAGGTAAATATAACCATTGAATAAAACTCAAGCTTTGTAATGTTTTGTTGGGAAAATGACTTTAAAAGTTTAAAATAAAACAAAGACCCTTAGTTTAAGTTGTTGGTAAGAAGTTACAAGTCACTGAAGATAATAGAAACATGGGAAAACAAATTAACATAATTCAATTGTGAGCAAGAAATCAATACTAATAATAATAATAATAATAATAACATATTTTTTTTGTAGGTTAGTTAAAATGAAGAAAAATATTATTGAGTGTGGTCTACAAATATCGATTATAAAATCTTTTAGTAAATTTAAAGTGAAAATGAGTAAGCTACAATCCTTCAAAACGTGTGAAAGTCATTTGACATAACAAATTGTCGTGAATAGAAAGAAGATAAAAATAAAAATAAAATGCTTAAATTTATTGTCTTGGATCACTCCTATAAAGTTATTGCATATTTTCTTTCAAAATCTCCCTCTCCCAATATATATATATATATATATATATATATATATGTGGGTGTCGGTAATACTCAACAAATGTATATTAAAACTTACTGAAGTTCTTCATAAGAAGAATAACAAACAAAAAATGAGAAGGTAACTTCATCAAAGTCTATTGTAACTGTTCACAAGAACATAAAAATAAAATAAAATAAAATATTGAATAGACTTCATGACAGTATAGTAAGGCTTCCAATGGAATAACAAATAAAATCAAAGTATAATGTGAAAATGAATATATTTACAGTTGCCCTTTCAGTTAATACATATTGTAGTATGATTTCTTTATTACATAACTTACTTAGAAACTAAATAGAAAATATATTTTTAAAAATACCGAAATGAGAATTTCTAAGATCTAGTTGACCTCTTGTGACCTCTTCTTACACATAGATGAAAAAAAAAAAAAAAAAAAAAAAAAAAGAAGAAGGGGGAAATAATAAAAATTAAAATAAAAAGCCAAGAAGTTTTAACTTAAATGTCATAAAGCTTAGAATAAATAAAATAAAATAAAGCAAGACAATTGAAAGAAAAACAAAAAAAAACGTTACAATGAGCATGTTTTTAGAAGAAAAATACAGTAATGATAAATCTTAAAATAAAGATTGATTTTATTTCTTCAACTTATGTATTTGTTTATTTATTTATTTATTCGTATTATTTGGTGTTAAATCGTGTTCAGAAAATTGTACAAGAAACACTGAAAGAATACTCATACAATAAGCCATTCATCACACATTATGCATAAAAATCTATACCCAAATGTATAAAGATGAATGTCAACAATATTTGAAAAGCTGTGAACAAATAATGATAATAGAGCACTGCGGTATGAATAAAAGATGCAAACACAACATGATGAATTTTGAAGATTGAAACAGCAATTTGTTTTTCTTTTATTAAGGACGCTAGAGTCATTTTGTTTTGTTCAGAACGATCTTTGAGGGATCCTAAGTGTGAATGGGTCCGTCAGAGTGGACGAACGAAGTTAAAGAACGCACGAAGTTTACGGACGAACGAAGTTAGGGCAGGAGGTCGAGCTCCATAAAGAATGGGAAAAGCCATAGCCGATGCTCTCTTTGCGCTCTGCTGTCTGCTCTCCGCCATCGCCTCTCCCTGAACGAGTTCAACCAAGCTTCGTCACCATGGTTCAGCGATTGACTTACCGCCGTCGCCACTGCTACGCTACCAAGTCTAACCAGACCCGCGTCGTCAAAACTCCAGGTTTGTAAATTGGTCCTGCCTGTTGTAATTTTTAGATTGAGCAAGGGCTCGGAGTTTTTCTTTTTCTTCTTTAAAATTTTGGCATTGTTGTTAGAGCTTGTGTAGAGAGTATGGCGTTTCGAATCAGGAGGAAAAAAGTGTCCTTCGTCGTGGTGCTTGAAATATCAGAGAATTTACGAGAAGTGGAATGTCTGATTGAAATGAATGTACTGAAGGGCGAGCGTGTTTTGGAATGTAGGTGGCAAGAATGTATTCCAGACCGCTACAAAGAGGGCTAGCGGCCCGAAGTGCCCAGTCACGGGAAAGCGCATTGCTGGGGTAAGTGTTGCTTAATTAGGAGCTGCAAACTAGTTCGTCTCGATGTAGGGTTTAGGTGGTTCAGCTTAGGGTGTAATAGAAAAACGACGTTGCTACGCAGGATGTTGTTCAGAATGAGTTCTTAGTCGTCTTTGCCACTCTCTGCGTCGCCAACAAGTGATGGTCTACTTGCCTGTCTTCCCGCCTGGTGATTCACAGTGTGTTGTTAGGGCTAGCTGAGTTAACTTGCCCGGAGGGTTTTTCAACGGGCTTAAATGCAGCCCTTTTCTTTATTCATGTCCGTCATTATGCGTAATTAGCTTTTATCGTTACTAATATGGGTCATGATAGTTGGAGAAGTTGGGTCTGTTGGATATGGCTGTTTAATGCTTCAGTGTAGATTTTTCTTACTTTGTAGGAAGAAATTTGGAGGAGTTTTGTTCACACGTCTCACTTGAGATTTCAAAACGTTCGTAGATTCAATGTCACCTACCTTGATAAATGGATTTTGAACCGGAGGAATGACGGGGAAGTTAGGGTTTATTCCGACGATATTACCTTATTCTTTAGCAATTGAGATATACGGTATATTTACGTAGATGAGGTTTTGCAGATTTCTCATTTGAGACCTACGGAATACAGGACCTCCCGTCTTCACAGGCACAAGAAGACTGTGAACCGGGCCTATGGTGGCAACTTGGCTGGTTCTGCAGTGCGGGAGCGGTATGTGAATCACTTGTTTTCAATTCTTTAAAATCTCTCATTTTTTCCAAAAACATTCTTCGACAACACTAATAATTAAGTTAGAAATTTATTACCTCGTGGATATATTGCATTAGTAATGATCAAAATTAGCAAGTTTCACTGAGAGTGGATTTATGTTACGAAATTAGTATCGTGTACAGCACCGATGTGCATCTTGAACTGTATTCCATCTACGGTGCTAGTACAGTTGCTCAACATAAGCAGTCTTGCTTCTGGATTAGTCATGGTCTGATTTTTGTACCAGTTCTGTTGTGTTGGCCTTCTGGGCATATTTAGATCCTGTTTTGTATTTCTAAACCAAATAAATTTTGCAGCATCATTCGAGCTTTCCTTGTCGAGGAGCAGAAGATTGTGAAGAAAGTACTGAAGATCCAGAAGTCAAAGGAGAAATTGGCTGCTAAAACTCAGTCTTAAGTGGCGAGATTAGAGTTTTGTACTATTCATTGAGCACTTAGCGAATGACATTTTGTCGAATAGAGGACTTTCCGTCCCTTTTCTTATGATCAATTGAAGGCTACCTGACATTTTAATCCTCTTTAGTATGTTTTTACCAGGTTAAGTTCTGCTTTGAATGACTGTTGGTCGAACGGTTTTACTGTTCATTTGAAGTTTGCGTGTGTCCTTGGTTTAAAACGGCTAAATGGAAACTCTCGATTTAACTGTCAGCTATTTTTTCTTTTAGTCGGCCACGATTCTATTGTTAAGCACATGGATGAGTTTCAGTTTGTGTCTGTCAATGTTCATGATCTTGAGTTTTACTTGTAATGTGAAAGTTGTATCAATTTATAATTATCATTTTTAAAAAAATTAAGCTTTTAGTAATGTTTGCAATTTATATTTATCTTTTCTTTAAGAAATCAAACTTTTAGTAATGTTTGCAGTTTATGATTATAATTTGTTTTTTTAATTTCAAGCTTTTAGTAATGTTTGCAGAAATGGTACATGCCTCCTTTGTTTGTATTGTTATTGTTATGAAGATCACAACATAAAGAAATACTTTAGTTATCAAATAGTTAAGAGATGTAATTTACATGTATATCATTAAAAATCTAAGTAACAAATATGTAAAGGTTAAAATTGTAAATTGATGTTTGTATTTTAGTGTTTATTAAGATAGTGGATAAGATAACACATGTATTGTAAAATAGAGAGAAAAATAATCTAACAACAGTTGAGACAGAATATATCTTACAAAAATACTAAATACTAGAATGGTTTAGTAAAAACTTATAACATTAAAATTAATAAATAATCAATCAATCAATCTATCTATCTATACCAAAGAATTAAAAATGTACAAGATTTGTATTAAAACATAAAATTGTCAAGATTATATTATAACAAATGTTTATATTTTTTAGATAAATAAAAGTATGTAGAAATAAGTAGAAATATGTTAAGTAAATACTTTTTTAATATTGGTTCAAGACTCTCTACATTCTTTGTAATTAACAATAGTCATTTTAGTTTCTTTCTATCTAGTATCTATTTCTTATTTGTCTACTTTTTCTCTTTTAATAACACAAGAATGTATTGTCTTCTCAAAATGTTGTTTTGATTCATATCCTTGACATATATTATATCCAATAAAGTTAATGTAGTTCATCACTTATTGCTTAAAGTGATTTGACAAATTATTTTAATATAATATAAATAAACAACTATAGATAATTAGAACTAAAACATGATAAAATTATTATTATTTTTTTAATATTATAGTGTAAATATTAAAATATAATTTAGAAATTAGCAACCATCAATATAAATATATATTTTCTAAATTTAAGATTATAAAACCATGGTACAAAAATATTATATTAAAAACTTGGCATTAAGTCAAATTTGATATATATATATATATATATATCCATATATAAATCTATACAAGAATCAAATCTTCTTTTATATTACAATGAGATTCTATATGAATTTTAAAAACATAGACTATTTTGACAAAAAAAATGACTATCATGACAAAAAAAATAGTTAAATTTTAAATAGTTTATATATTGCTAATTTTTAAAAATATATTAACTTTTAAGTCTTTCTATTTTTTTCTTTTGTTCTCATTTTTATGATTTTTATGATTTTCTTGATTTTTAAAAAAGTCTATGTGAAATAAAAAAAAAAATCAAAAAAATCATAAAAATCATAAAAATCATAAAAATGAGAATAAAAGAAAAAAAAAGAAAGACTTGAAAGTTAATATATTTTTAAAAATTAGCAATATATATTAAACATAAATTTTTATTTACTATTTTAGAAGTAAAAATTAAAAATTAAAATATGATTTTCATAGTTTTTAAGCAAATATTATCAATTAATAAAAAAATTAATATGAAAAAAGAAGCATATATTATATAAGTTGGTGAAAGAAAAGTTTATAGCTAGTCTTGTTTTATTATTATTATTATTGTTGTTGTTTTTGACACCCTAAGTTTAAAATAAAAAATCAATAAAAATTTATATATATTTTTTATTGTTTTATTGTTGTTGTATACCTCTTCTCAAAATAAATAAGTCTTTAACATTAAAAATATAAGTAGAATTTCAAAATAACACACTATAGTAATGAGTTTTTATTTGTATTAGATTATATTTTAAAAAAATTGTGCTTTAATATGCCTAAAATCTCAAATTAAATATCTTATTAGATAATTTTATTAAAAAAATTATAGATTACAATATGCTATATGGATTAGCAACATAACAATGTAAATGTTAGTGTTATTTGGATCTTAAATAAATAAAATAATAATAATAATAATAAATAAATTATTTATTTATAAAAAATTACATTTAGTGTTATTTAATTAGATTGATTTGATTATGGTTATGCATCAAAGTTTTATAATCTTTCACTTTTGTGGATGTATATTCATTTACATTGTAAAAATCTTTTTTGATTAATTAATCAATTAAAATTTTAATATACATATATATATATATATATATGATGTTAAGTCTATATGAATCAATTAAAATTATAGTGACTAAGAATATTTTTAAAAATGACTAGTAATTCTTAAATAAATATAATTAAATAACTAGTAACTGAAATTTATTTATATAATTGAAAGAAACACACATGCTAAATATTTTTATTTTATTATAGTTGTAAAACAAACTCAAGTCATAATTTTAAGTACAAGCAATAGAAAATTAATCATTTTAATAAAAAAATGTAAAAGTTGGTTAATTTTCAATAAACATTACAACTTTAAGATATACTTCGCTGCAAGATCAATATCAATTGAAATGCATAATTTTTGAAGAATTTGATGTTTGACAAAATAACATTCAAAATTTGACAAAGAATAATTTTTGTATACAATTGCCAATATTCCAATGCTCCAAGGGTTGTCATCTATCCCTAGCAACCTAAAAGATTACTCCAATTAAACTGACAAGCAGACAGTTTCTTGTAACACGTTTGAAACATAACAACTTCTAACTTGATACCTCAAAAAGCAACTTCAGAAATGCTCTTTTGTTCTTCCTTTCCTAAGATAAAATAACCTTCACTTGCCACATCACCCTTCTCTCTTGTAAAATTTGAATCACTCTTGTACAGGTTTCACAAACGAAGAGCTCCTGTTGGGATCAGATTGTTGTGGCTTGACAAGAAGAATTACCTTCTTTTTTTCTCTCTTTCTTCGTCCCCATGGCTGAAAACAAAAAATGGGTGATGAATCAAAGTTGTTGAATACCAGCCTGTGTAAAATTCAATCAAATTGTTCAATGCAGCTTCTGCTGAGCAGGGAACACCATGCCCAGTTTCTTTATCTTCTCATTCGACAGTACGTGGGGGATTCCATTCTTTGAGAATCTACACAACACAGATCACCAGTTTATCAGAAGAAATGAGATGTGGTTTTGCAGAGCAACAAAACCTGAGTTGAAGAGGGAGAAGCTGTTGTGCCAGGAAAGCAAAAAAAACGAGAAACAAACTGAGGTTGTTCAGTGGTAGAGGAGTACCTTGAGGGAATTTTGCTGTCTGGGTAGAGCTTGCGGATGAGTTCTACCAGCTTCTCTTCACTTACAACGGTCTCGTAGCAGATGTAGCGGCCGGATGCTTCGGTGGCTTCGAGAGCTCGGATGTGAGCCTCTGCAACGTCCTCTACATGGGCGTATGCGAATAGACCACTCTGAGGCAACTCCGTCACGCCTGCAAGAAAAAAAACACATTACAAAATGATAGATTAGTTACCGGAAAAAGCCATTTATAATATCCGACAAGTTGTCAGAAAACTGCACGAGGATGAGTTGGTGACCAGTTTGAAAAAAGCTTGGAAACAATGAGAATCAGTGTGTCGAAGTAAGACTACCAGTGTCGTTTAGTTCTTAGTATGGGGTTCATAGATGGGACAGGGAAATGACCAACAAAACATGTTCGGGTCAAGGTTTTTGTGTTGTAATTTTTCAAGCGAAAAGCTACTTACGAGATAGCCTAATGACATCTAGAAACATATTGGAAGTTGTAAACAAACCTTTCAAGTACGTGAAGATGTTTTGGGTGGTGCCGAACACTCTAGGACCCAGCACGATGGCAGGGTTGATGACGACCATATCCAACTCCTTGTCTCGTGCCAAGGACCACGCTGCTTTCTCTGTCATCGTCTTCGTCAGTGGGCCCCAAAGCTGTGAAGCATCAAACCGGTGTTAGCTCTAGATATATGATCATTTTGAGATATTCGTGTACGCATTTACTGCAGGGTATTAATTTTATCGGCTAAAAGAAGACGTAGAAAGTGAATAGCTGTACCTTCTTAGAGCGGCAGAGATCCAAGTTGCTCCAGCATTTCTCATCGATGACCTTCTCAGCGTGCCGTTGTTGGTCCCAAACCATGGCAGCAAGCGATGAGGTTAGCACAAGTCTCTTCACGGAGGAATTCGCGCATGCCTCCACAACGTTCAGGGTACCGCGTACCTCGAAGTCGGCCATCTCGGGCTGCACAACACACACAATCGATAGAAACAAAATTAATGCCTTGCACACGGCCAAAGCACATTCACCGTAGAATTTTGAATTCTGGTGGCTGAGACCCTCAAAAACAGGAGCTTTACAAAAAAAAATTCAGAAGTTTGTTTTTGCAGTTGACAAAGTAGTGGTGTAGTGAGCGACTTACTGGGTAGTTCGAAATGACATCGCTGGGGGAGGATGTGTGGAACACGCCATCACATCCTATGAATGCTTCCACCAGACTTCCATAGTCCAGCAAGTCAGCTTGAGTCAGCTCAAGCCTTTGCTCGGCTCCAGGCAACGCCATCAAAGCTGCTGCCTCATCTGCAAATCCAAATTGCCATAAAAATCGTCACCGAATTGCAACCAACTTCAGAGAAATTAACTCAAAGATCCTACTTGCATATTCTCCAATCAGCTCTCTCTATGTACACCTACGTTTTACCCTGTTAAGATCCTTGTTTTTGTCTATTACTTTCAACGCGTTGCAAATTCAGATTCTCGAAAGTCCAGCACACAACATTCCTCAAAAGCGCCGCTCAACTCAAATCGAGGTAGAATCTTCGCACTGTCACGGTTAGCGCAACCTGAGCACAGACTACGCAGCAAATCCACTCTGATGTGATACACATGTGCATCAACAACTTCCTCAGATGAGGAATAGACTTTGAGAGCCAACTGCATCGAGCGACTACAAGGGGATGTGAGGTGCATGGAGCTGGTTACTCACCAACCGTGGTGCGGAAGGTGGAGCGCACATTGTAGCCCTTCTCCAAAAGGTTGCGCACCAACCAAGACCCCAACAAACTCCAGTTCCCTGTCACGCAAACATATTTCCGTCTTCCGGTTGATGCCACTTCTTGCGCCGGTATTTCAACCCGTAGAGAATCCCACAGACCCATTTTCAAGCTCTTCCGATGCACGAAAAAACACCCTCTCGGTGGATACACTTGGACCCAATTCAGCACTCCTGTAACGAGCGAGAAAGCTCAACGTCCGAAACTTCGCTTCGATTACTACAACAAAAATCTCAAAAACTCCTTCACCAAGTCGAGATGCGCAAGAAACAATCTATCGACCAATTTTAATTTTTAAAATTTTGTTTCCGAATTCTCGATCCCCAGCAAGTGGTAAGCAATTTTTGTTGGCGAATCCTTTGACAGCCACAAGAGTTACACCTCTCTGATGCACCGAATCAATCCAAACTTCCTCAATAATCGTAGCTTCCAAAAAATCACTAAAAGATCACAACGAACTGCGACGAGGACGTGAAGCAGCAATGAAAGTAAGGAAACGATGGCACAAGAAGGGCTTATAAGCGAGGATCGACGAGACCAGGATGGTAAAACAAAGGGCTTGCGGGGGGGTTTTTGACTGGAATCGGAAAGCGGAGGCGGCCAGGGGCTGCCGGGCTTGAATGAGCAGGTGGGTCATGCGCCGAGTGGGATTTGTCGTCATGGTTTCCATTCTCATGGCGGCATTGCCTGGTCTCCAAGTTGACCAAACGGGCTCGTCGGCGTTGCTTTGAGCACAGCGTCGAAGTCTCGGAGCGTGTCACTGCGTCGCGTTTGGCTCCTTTTCTACAGGAAAGTCTGATCCCCAGTCCACGTTGGCATTGAATCTTGCGTCATTGAACGCTGACATTTGACTGCCATTTTTGCATGCATCTGTTCACCTCATTCTCATCTCATATATATATATATATATATATATGTGTACGTATAAAAAAGTATATGTCTATGCTGAGGTGTATAGACTGGTTGTATGGTGTTTAACCAGGAAACGAAGCTGTTGTGTTGTGGTACTGATGTTTGATCTGGTGGTTTTATGGCAATAGCAATGCACCATATATATATACTGTTCAAATCATGGGAATTTGACTTGGTTGATGCTTACAATCTTTTTTATACTTTAGTTCTATGTGAATGCTAAATTTTCGAAAATAAAATAAAATAATCATGGTGTTTTAAGATGTTTTACAAGGTGGATATTTGAACAAGTAATCAGGTTACGAAGGATCCTACCATGCTGGTGATTATTCTTAATTACCTCCCTACATTGTTATATACTTTTTGTATATTAAATTTGTGATCATTATAAATTGACTGATTGATTGATTTTAAATATTTTTTTAAAATATTTTTTATTATGAATACAGAAAACAGCCTCACAATGACACCATTTTACATTAACAGGCTTCGTAAAGAATATTTTATGGCATCATTTATTGAGTTTTTATGTACTAAAACAAAAGTTCAGCAAGGACCCATGACTTCATAATTTGAAAACTAAATCAAAAGTTGTGCATGAATACTTTTCCCATGCTAACTCTCAACCTTGGAGCCATACTTTAAGCCATACTTTGAGTGATCTGTGAAGTTTTTAAGAAAGTGGTGTGAACTCAGTAGCCTCGGTCTCAGTTGAGTTAGTCTGTATCTTGAAAGTTCAACACCTGTTGACTACCTTTTTCTACAGAAAAAAGCCAATTCAATGCTCAAGTTCTGGGCACTATTTGCAGCCCTAAATCTAAAGGAATGCAGATTCTTCCAGAGAAAGTTAGCTCATGTTCAACATTTTACAAAAGCAATGTATTGACTCTCTTGCTTTTAAATAAATGTACTGAGGAGAATTTGTTTTCTTTAGAATTGAAATTGAATTTAATTACAATTTGTTTACTACTTTTTCTACACTATAACTACTATCTATTTACGTTTTTTCTTACTTGGTTTTTCTAAATTACCATACATTATTTTCTAAAAACTACATAACTGTATCAAAAACAATAATTTGAAAAAAATATTAACAAGAATAAATATTGAGAAATTTTTAGACCATGTTATAGTCTGCTCAAATGTAAACCAAAGACATGTCATAAAAGAAATAAAAAATGAAATATTGGTCTATAATTAGAATAGTTTCCTTCTAAGCATAATGAGATCCTACAGTTGATAATTATAATCTCTTTTTAAGTACCCAGAACGCCTAAATACACATACATTCTAATATTTGTTTTGGATACAAGATATTTAAAATCAAAATATTACTGAGTCCAGTAACTTAGTTGCAATATTGGAATTATAGATTAACATGATTAAACTTTCTCTAAAATTTGCTATTAGCATCAGTGAAGATTGCATTGATTGACAAAGAAATAAAATATTTAGTTATGTAAATTTAAAAGATATTAAATAAGTTCAAAAAATTGATATATGATCTCAATTTTAAAAATAATTATTGTAATATAAGAATCAAAAAATTAAAAAAAACAAAATGTTAAAGTTATACACACATAAAAAATTATTTGTGCAAGAGTTTCATACCATAGTATTAAGAAGACTAATCAGATTTACAAATTTGTAGAGAATAATACATGAAACTTATAAAATCTACACTTAATATTGATATAACTAAATATAACACCTAAATCGTGTGCAAACTAAATTACAAATATTCTTAGCATTGTTGAAAGATTTAGTTGTAGAGACTTTGTTTGAGTTTCATAAATTTCATAAAGATATGGTGGAGGTTTTAAAGTTCTTAAAGTACTTTAAAGATAATAGGTCCCAAATTTTCTCAAAAATAATTATAAACTAAAAAACATATCAATAAAATGATATTATATAAAAATATAGAAAATAGTTATTAGAACAAGATTCTACAAGAATGCTTAATACAAATGGCCAACGCCATTCTGCAGAGGTGTTAAGATGTATCAACCATAAGAAAAGTAAACAAAAAATTAAAAAAGTAACAAATATTTTTTGATGTAATTTTTAATATTGATTTTTATAATACATATAAAGAAAAAATAATTTTCTTAATGTTAATACATTCGTTATAGTTACTCCACAAATTCAATGTAATTTTTTTCCAATCAGAAACACACAAAAATACAAGTCAAATATTCTTTACTTGGTCGCACGTACAGTCAAAATTCTAATAATAGCAAGGAGCGTATGGTCAAGCAAAACTGTTCGAACTCATGTCGTGAGTGGTCGCAAAGGAGATGCCGCAAATTCATTCCACCGAACAGTTTCGCCAACAATCTACTCATCCATATCAACACGCCATTGCTAACATCCTCCGACACAATTCAACCTTCAGCCCCATCGACACGTAATAAAAGAGTTGAAGCAAACAATAAAGGAGAGAGAATTACAACAGCCAGCACCATCCAGGTGTACCAGTCAACATCGAAGAATTCCAGCCCCCAAGCAGCAGGAATAAGTTCCAAAAGTCCAGAAAGGGCACCACTTTCAACGCATCAACGCCACCTCGGACTCTCCTCTCTCAACAACATGCCCACCTTTCCACACCACGCTGGACCGCAAATGTTCCATTCCGCGGTGAACTCCACGCTCTCCACACACGCACTCGCTGCAAACTTCTCCGCACCTCATCCAGATTGCATAAACAGCAATCCCCGAACCCCATCAGTCCTCACTTCTCTCTCAGGCCCATTCAGGTAGTGGCTGCCAAACAGGGTTAACCAACCCCATACTTCAGTAATACATCCCCCCCCCCCCCCCTCCATTCCTTGAACGAACACTGCTGCTTCTGATTCTGCTTCCTTCTTCCTTCCTGCTTGTCATTCACTGCCTCCTCGACTGCCACCTCCACGCACCACTTCCAACTCCGACCACATTGCTGTGCGTACCCACTCCATCTCCACGATTTACCGCCGCGGATTCCACACCAACAATGGCGCCACGAGCTGGGGAGCTTGATGTCGCCGGATCAGGTGAGCCACTAACTGCGCCGTCTTCGGACATGGCGGTCGACCATGATCTCGCGCCCCACTGCACCGCCAAGCTCGGCGCTGCAGCGCTTCACGGCTGGGATCCTCTCAACTGGGCCAAAACCGCCAAGGCCATGGAATGCAGCCACCTCCACGAGGTCGAGCGCATGGTGGACACGTACCAAAACGCCACCCAGGTGGTGATCGAGGGAGCCAACCTCAGCGTCCCTCAGGTGGCCGCCATCGCTCGCAGACCCGACGTGGATGTCGTCCTGGACGCTGCCAACGCCAAGGCCAGAGTGGACCAGAGCTCCAACTGGGTGCTCGACAGGATCATGAAAGGCGGTGACATCTACGGCGTCACCACCGGGTTCGGAGCCACCTCCCACCGTCGCACGCAGCAGGGAGTGGAGCTCCAGCGCGAGCTCATCCGCTTCCTCAACGCGGGGGTCATCGCCAACGGCCACTCCCTGCCCGCCGACACCGCCCGAGCGGCCATGCTGGTGCGCACCAACACGCTGATGCAGGGCTACTCCGGCATCCGCTGGGAGATCCTCCAGGCCATGGAGAAGCTCCTCAACGCGCACGTCACCCCCAAGCTCCCGTTGCGGGGCACCATCACGGCGTCCGGCGACCTCGTCCCGTTGTCGTACATTGCCGGCCTGCTCACCGGTCGCCCCAACTCCAGGGCCGTCACCCACGACGGACGCGAGGTGTCCGCGCTGGAGGCGCTCCGCATCGCGGGCGTGGACAAGCCCTTCGAGCTGGCGCCCAAGGAAGGGCTCGCCCTCGTCAACGGCACCGCCGTCGGCTCCGCCCTGGCCTCCACCGTGTGCTACGACGCCAACATCATGGTCCTCCTCGCCGAGGTCCTGTCCGCGCTGTTCTGCGAGGTGATGCACGGCAAGCCCGAGTTCGCCGACCCGCTCACCCACAAGCTGAAGCACCACCCGGGCCAGATGGAGGCCGCGGCCATCATGGAGTGGGTCCTGGACGGGAGCTCCTTCATGAAGGCCGCCGCCAAGTTCAACGACACCGACCCCCTCCGGAAGCCCAAGCAGGACAGGTACGCGCTGCGGACGTCCCCGCAGTGGCTGGGCCCTCAGGTGGAGGTCATCCGCCACGCCACCCACGCCATCCAGCGCGAGATCAACTCCGTGAACGACAACCCCATCATCGACGCCGCCAGGGGCATCGCCCTCCACGGCGGCAACTTCCAGGGCACGCCCATCGGCGTGTCCATGGACAACATGCGCCTGGCGCTGGCCGCCATCGCCAAGCTCATGTTCGCGCAGTTCTCCGAGCTCGTGAACGACTACTACAACAACGGATTGCCGTCCAACTTGAGCGGCGGCCCCAACCCCAGCCTGGATTATGGCATGAAGGGGGCGGAGATCGCCATGGCCTCCTACTTGTCGGAGATGAACTACCTCGCCAACCCCGTCACCACCCACGTCCAGAGCGCGGAGCAACACAACCAGGACGTCAACTCCCTGGGACTGGTGTCCGCCCGCAAGACGGAGGAAGCCATGGAGATTCTCAAGCTCATGAGCGCCACCTTCTTGGTGGCCCTGTGCCAGGCCATCGACCTGCGCCATGTGGAAGAGACCATGCAGGCGGCCGTCAAGCAAGTGGTGGCGCAGGTGGCCAAGAAGACGCTGTTCATGGCCAGCGACGGATCCCTCCTGCCATCGCGCTTCTGCGAGAAGGACCTGCTCATGGTGGTGGAGCGGCAGCCGGTGTTCAGCTACGTCGACGACGCCACCAGCGATTCGTACCCGCTGATGGAGAAGCTGCGGGGGGTGCTGGTGAGCCGCGCGTTGAAGAGCGCGGACAAGGAGGTTTCCAGCGCCGTGTTCAGGCAGATTCCGGTGTTCGAGGCGGAGCTCAAGCTGCAGCTGAGC
Source organism: Physcomitrellopsis africana (assembly GCA_036785485.1). Lineage (NCBI taxonomy): Eukaryota > Viridiplantae > Streptophyta > Bryopsida > Funariales > Funariaceae > Physcomitrellopsis > Physcomitrellopsis africana. The sequence continues at coordinate 294,028 of JAWRVF010000335.1, forward strand.
CGGGTGGTGCCCGCGGTGCGGGAAGCATACGATACCAAGGGGATATCGTCGGTGCCCAACAGGATCCAAGACTGTCGGACGTATCCGCTGTACAAGCTGGTGCGCGGAGAGTTGAAGACGCAGCTGCTGTCGGGGCAGAGGACGGTGTCTCCGGGGCAAGAGATCGAGAAGGTGTTCGATGCCATTTCGGCAGGCCAACTGGCGGCTCCTTTGTTGGAATGCGTTCAAGGCTGGACCGGCGCACCGGGGCCCTTCCCGGCTCAATCCTCCTCCTGCTAGTCACTCGCTTCCAAATTTTGTCATGGATACAGAACGAGTGTGTCTTGATTGGGGCAGCTTTGCGAGGATTTAGATGCGGCACTTTCCTTTTCCCTACGTTTATTTAATTTTTGTACCAGAGCGCTCAGTCGACGGCGGATGCAGGAACAGTCGTGACCTCGAAAAAAAAAAAAAAAGCATGTGATGAGTGGGATCAACAACAACAACAACGGTTGATTGGACTGCCTTTGTGACAATATTGCAACGATTGGTTGTGGACACTTGTACACAAGGTAGGTAGGCAGGCAGGCAGGCAAAGTAGGAGATTCATTTGTAAATGATTATTTATGAGGCATAGTTGGTGGACAATGGTAAACATGCCATTGCCATGAATTCCAAGCATTGTCTAATTGTACATAGTTCACAATTGTGAAAGGAAAGCTAATGTTGGTAGCTCTCTTATTTACATAAGGAGCTAAAACAACATTTCATTTTGATTCAAGACATAAGACTTCATGTCATGCTATGTTGTTTTGTGGGATGGATTCCTTTTGATTTGGTGTGGTGTGCAAGTAGTGGATATAAAGCGGAAGGTGAATTTGGAAAGCATGCATGTTTCTTGATATATCAAATGGCCCAAGTATTCAAGTTGGTTGCAAAAGAAGTTGCAATTGCATGGATGGGGCTTTAATCTATGGTTCTCCAATCTTTGCAAAAGCGCTTGCAAGTGTTGATTATGGGGTTTGTGGCCTTTGTTTTGAGTGGATAATGTTGTTTAGGTGACACCTTGCAAACAAAGAACATGGTAGATTTATTTCCATCACCCATTGAAATATTGCCAAAGTAATTTATAGCCCAAATAGAAGAAACTTTCATTCATAAAGCCAATCTTTACCAAACCTATCAATGCCCTAGAAAGATGTAGCTTGGTTTATTTTATTATTATTATTTGTATTCCAAATAAGTGAATAATTGGTGGTGTTTGGATCAAAGATCTAAACTATCTTCACACAAAGAATGGCATTGAAGGTATGTTTTGGTATTGGCATAGCATGTTTGTATGACTTGGTATGCTAGTTCATTTGGTTGAAACCTTTGCACATGTGTTTTATTTTTATCTTTCTTTCTTTCTTTCTTTCTTTGTGTCACCTCCTACACCAACCTATTGATGTTGCAATGAAATCACTCAATAGTCTTTGTAGTATTATTTGCCACCATAATAAAACCTAATGTTCTTTAGCCATCAAGGTTTACAATGCAATCCTTTGTTTGTGTGTGTGTGTGTGTGTGTGAGTGTGGTAGGAACATCACTGTAAAGTTCATTGAATGATTACAACTTGTATAAGTACAGTGCATGTTTAAGTTGGTGCACATTATCTTTTGCTTCTTTGTTTTTTTTTTTTTTCCTTCAATTCTCATTTTTTTGCTTATATTTTGTCCTTCAATTTCTTCTTGTTATATTTGAATGGTTTTGATAAAAACTTCAAACCAAAAACCAAAAATTTACAAACACCTCAACACAATTCAACATTTTTAACATTTTTAGCCTTGAACAAAGCCAACGAGGTTGAAAAAGTTATGATGCCTAGATTTGTCTTAAACATGAAGAAAACAACAAGTTTTGGTTAATTGTTATGCCTATAATTGTGTGCCATACCACAAGCAACAAACACTAAGAATTTGAGAGTGAAAAATTGCAAGCCTACAATATATAAGCACCATACATAAATTATATAATAGGGTGAAAATGAAACTAAGTTTGGTTTGGTCTTGGAATGAAACTATTCTATTTTAGATCTTTTTTAGTTTTATTTTTATTTTTTAATTATTTTGGTATTTTATTTTTGTTTTGTATTTGAATATTGCGTCCATTGATTGATGATTTGTTGCCAGGGACAAGAACTTAATGAGAGCAAATAAATATATTAAACTTTTATTAAGAAGAATATTTTAATAGAAGTTAAGAAGTATGTAGATTAAAAAATCCTAGAATGGCTATTGCCACAAGAAAAGAAATTTATAGACTCTTGAATTTGGAATAGAAGCAAAAAAGTCGTTGGCAAGAGTGAAGAAGGCTTCACTTTTGCCTTTATAAATATTATATAATTAATAATTACGTCGCGGTGTTGTATTGTAATTACTTACAGTATGTAAAAACTAGTTAAAATATATTATATGTTTATGAATCTAGATGTGTGTTAGAATGGTTAGTAAGTTAAATTAAAAATGGTTGATAGAAGAAACTTTATTTTATTTTATTTTACTTATTTTAGTTATGGTATTTAAAAATTATAAGATCTAAATGTTTAGTATGAAGCCTTGAGAGAAGGTGGGGACTTAAGGATGAAAATTTAAGCTAGTAGGAGGCTACTTGGGAGGGATGAAATGAAGGCATGGTCAGATGAAGGCAAGGAATAGGGAACTTCATCCCTATTGGTCGAATACCATACCCAAGGGGCTTTGAGGAGGCTGCCTGCGACCTTAACAGGGGGTTTTCGGCAACTTCAAAGCGGGGATTTGCAATTTCAGAGGCAAGGTTGTAAAGTTCAGGGTTTTGGATATAGTTTGAGAGGAAATTTTAGGCGATTTGGAGTTAGGGTGAAGAAGTTATACTTGTTCAAAGTTAAAGAGCGGATTTCATACATGATGTCACTCTTTTGGGATTTTGCGGAGTTGTACGGAAGCTTTTGGAGATCGGACAATGCGGTTGGAAAGGTGATTTCACGATCTACGTTTATTACTAAGGAACTCTTAAGTTTTGAGTTTAGACAAAGGAGATATGAAGAGTTGAAGATAGCGCATCCAATTCCAAGGTAGTAAGCACACTGTGTTGTTAATAGTTATGCTTTGAGCCATAACTTGAGTTTTTAGACGAAATTTTGGCTCAAACTTCTTGGAAAATGTGACATTTTGTGTTATAAAGCTATACATATAAATTTCATGGAATTTGAGCTTATAGTTTGTGAGATATGAAGAAATTTGTATGCGGGTGTATAAAGATAAGGGTTTGAAGTGACTATTAGGGTTTTCAAGATATCTCAAGATTCGCAATGAATTTGCAATTGAAAATTGTTGTAGAGGTTGATAAGAATACATCAGTACTTCATGTAAAATTTTACTATGTTTGGACGGTCGGATCAGGAGATATGAGATGTTGAAGTTTGGAAAAATTTCCACATAAAGATATATAAGGTTTTAGAGGATTTTATGATACTTTGGATGTTGTTAGTTACTTGAGGCTTATGTATTTGATGTAATTTCTCAAAAAGGAAAAATACATATATATAAACTTTGAGTTTTTTTCATTTTTGAAGCTTGATTGAGAAATTAGTGACAGCTAGAAGTCCAGCGCTTTCTTAAGGCAAATCCTCTCTACCCCGACATATTGGTGCTTCCACTGAGAGAGCCTTGATGCATTAGTTACTCAATAAATGAAGATGGGAGATTAAAACCCAAGTTTTGGATTACCCGGGGGGCATGGCTGCTCAAGAGCTTTTCAAGGCATTTGCCCAATTTTTGGAACAAAGGCAACAGGTGCAAGGAGATGTCAAAAACACCTCTAAAGCCTTACAAGCAGTAGTGGACAAGATTGGGAGGTTTGATGGGAGGAACATCACTAAGTTCCTAGGAATTTACATGTGTGAAATGGAGGTACATCAAGTTTCAGAACTTAAAATGATTACCACCTTTGATTTGGCAGTTATACCTGAGATTAGGGAGAGGGTGCAAGATTTGCATAAACAAGATATATTGTGGGGGAGATTTGAGGAGTTGCTGAAGGATGAGTTTTTTGAGGAAGACTCAGAAAGGGTGACTAAAAGATCATTTTTAGAACGGATTGAACATAGGCTAGAAAACCAAATGGCTCCTAATGAATTAATCAGGGAGTTTGAAAAGAAGTTTGGCCAATTGCCATGACAAGAGAGATAGTTATTGGATACTAGGAAGAGTGAGTTGTTTTTGCAAACAACTAATGAAGATTTGGAAGACAAGCTACTTTTTCATCTTGCAGATAGGAAATTTGAGAGTGGTTTTACAAATAATTGGAGATTAATGAAAGAAACAGTAACACTTGTGGCCAAGCAACAGAGGATGAAGACTCGTGGCTTATCATCATGATTGGAGCAAGTACCCACATCTCAAACTTCAGTGTCACCTCAAAAAGTGATGAAGACTATCCAGAAAGACACTCTTGAGGAATTGATTAAGAGCATACAGGATCTTAGGGTTAAAATGACTGAGTTGAAGAAATCTCAAGTTGCGAATTCATCAAAGCCAACCGAAGGTTTCAAGGGATTTGTGGAGAAATGTATGTGGTGTGATAGTCCAAACCACAAGCGTGGTGAGTATGACAATTATAAGACTGCAATCAAGGAGGATATTATATATTTCAAGGAGGGCAGGATAAGACTCACAGGGTCTGATGAATTTTTGAGGACCAACTTTGGGAAAAGAGGCATGAAAAAGCTGGTAGAAGAGCAAGCATATAAAACTAATGCCATGCATGGGAAGGAAGCAGAGTCTTATTCTATTACGGTTGAACAGAAAATAATTAAGGCTATTTCTTCACCAGCTACAGAGGCTATGATCAGGGGAGCTGAAGCTATCAGGGAGATGACTGGATGGAATGATCCAGTTGACGCTATTAGCATCAAAGCATTTTTAGGTGGAAACCAAGAAAGTGATGGTATGCATGATGTTGTGGTTGAAGAGAAGAGAAGTAGAGCTGTTCAAGAGGAGGATGTTGGGGAACCTACAATCAAGAAGAGATCTCCATGAAACAAAGAAACTTTTCCAGAGCAAAAATCGGAGAAGGTGTCTCCTTCTACTCGTCCTGGTGATTCACCACTACCAAAAGAGTGGTGGGAGAAGGAGAAAGAGCAAGAGAAGGATGGCACATATAAAACCAAAGGTAAAAATCTTGCCTACAAGCTTCAATCTCATATTGAAACATCCACAGATATGAAGAATATCTTGGAGGAAAAGATTTTGGATGCTAAGATTGAATTCACTCTAAGAGAAGCTCTTGGTATAGCCAAGAGAGATTTCTATGAGTTAATCATTGATGTGATAAAAAGAAAGAGGCAAATGACAGCTGAAGCTATCATGGTAGAAGCATTGGATACTCGTGTGACCAAGGATGAGGAAGAGGAGATAGGGCAAGTTTTTATACAGACTGCATTAATAGAATTTAGAAGCAAGGATGATGTGGAGAATAGACTTCAGATCAATCATGCAAATTATATAGAAGGACATCAAACAAATGACATACTTATGGAATCTGGCAAACAAAAGAAGATTACACAGGAAGCACGTGTTATTAGCTTCTCAAAAGAAGATGATGACGAGTTGGGGAATAATATCTACTCAGTTTCTTATTGGGCTAGAGCTACGACAGAGACTTATGTGAGGTTGGGAAACTGTAAGGACACAGTCTTAGCTTTAATTGATCATAGATCAAAAATCAACATCATGTCCAAGCGGGAGTATGAAAAGAATAAGTGGCCAATCGATATCAACCATGGGTGGGTGATTAGAGCTGCAAATAACCAGCGAGGTGATTTATATGGAGCTTATCCAGCTGTGAAGACTAGGATTGGAGATGTGGAAGTGGAATAGAACTTCTTTGTGCAAAATTCTGCTACATATCCGATAATACTTGGTCAACCTTATATTACAATTGTTAGAATAGAAACTAGAGTCTTAGATAATGGCTCACATTATGCCAGGATTCGTAGTTGTGATGGAAAAAAGGTTGTGCAATTTATCACACTGAAACCTATTCATGAAAGGCACAAAGCGCAATTGAGAGAGATGCCTCTAAATTTGGAAATTAAATTTGTGGATTTTTAGAGAGCACCCTTGTAGGATGGGGATACATAGGTGCAAATGGATCATCTGCCAATCCCAATGTAGATAATTTGAGTTTTGGATTTTTGAATTTGAGTGGTAATGGATTTGTGAGTATGCAAAGGGTTGAAGATTTAGATTTTGTAAATAAGAAAAGAGTAAAGAAGCAAGAGAAAAACTTTAAAAAAATGGGTTTAGTTTCAAGTGATGAATCTATAGTTGGAATATTGGAAGAAGCTGGGTTTGAAGATGGATTGATACAAGTTATCGAGAACTTAGCTACAAAGATAGATGAAGATGTTATAATGGAGGTACAATTATGGAAGACTTATAAGGAGTTGGAGGAAATTATAACATATGCTAGAATTGCTACAAGCTATGGATTGAAACTTGAGGCCATTGTGCAAACCAAGTATAAGACTGTAGCCAAAAAAAAGAAACCAGTAGCCACTCAATTACCATTTGATACTATGGAGCACATCAAGCAAGCAATCATGGAACCACAGTTGAGAGAGAAACGCAAAATTGGACATCAGTTTATAGAGGAATCATTGGCTAAGTTGAAGATTGGAGGGGGTGCTTTCTTGACATTGCCAGAAAGGATGGCGTTTCAAGAAATGCTTATTAGACATGGTAAGGCATTTGCTTTAACTCCTGATGAGATTGGGTGTGTGGATCCTAGTGTTGTAACACCTATGGTAATTTTTACCATACCACATGTTCCATGGGATTTAAAGCCTATACCTGTACCTAGAACTTTATTTCCCAAGTTAATAGAATTATTAAAACAGAAGGTGGGAATGCATATCCTTGAACCTTCAACTGCTCCTTATTCTAACACATGGTTCACAGTACCTAAGAAGTCAGGGGCATTGAGGTTCATTCAAGATATGCAACCAGCAAATAGGGTGACTATTCGAAATATGGGGCCAGGTCCCGTGGTGGATGAAGTAGCTGAATAATTTGCAGGCCATGCCATCTATTCTATCAAAGACTTGTATTCTGGGTATGATCAATTTCAGTTGGCTGAAGAAAGTAGAGACTTGACTACCATGAAAACTCCTTTGGGATTAATGAAGATGCGCACCTTACCTCAAGGTGCAATTAACTCTGTGGCTCATATGCAAAACGCTATGAACCAAATATTAAATGAGTTTGTATCTGAGAAGACCATCCCATTTTTAGATGACATACCTATAAAAGGAAGCAAAGAGGAAGACAAGGATGAGACTATGGATACTAAAGATTGCAGGCAGTTTGTCAAGCGGCACATTGAAGATGTGCCTTGGATATTGAAGAAACTTGAGTCAGTTAATCTGACATTATCTGTGGAGAAATCAAGTTTTGGAGTTGGTGAGATTTTGGTAGTAGGATACATGTGTGGCAGGTATGGTAGAAAATCAAACCTTGAAAAAGTTGATGCTAAATCTAGAATGAAGGCATGTGGAAGTGTTACAGAAGTTAGAAGATTTTTGGGTGCATGTGTGTTCTATCACATTTGGGTGCCTCACTTTGCACATATCTCAGAGCCACTATACAAATTATTGAGGAAGGGAAGAAGGTTTATCTGGAAAGATGAACAAAAGGTAGCCATGAAAAATTTGAAAAGGATTTTGAGTTCATCACCTATCCTTAGACAAGTAGATTATCAATGTGGGAGACCAATGGTTGTAACGGTGGATACAAGTCCTATAGTAATTGGATGGGCTATTGGACAAGATGTTGGAGAAGGAAGGAGATTTGCTGTAAGGTTCGGAGCCAGGATTCTTACAGAAAGACAAAGGGCTTATCCACAAGTTAAAAGAAAGCTTTGGGGAGCATTCACTGCTCTAAAGGCAGAGAGGAATTATTTGATTGGAGCTAGTGTGATTTTGGAGACAATTTGTTTGCCTTTACTTGGAATGGTAATCAACTGCATTACTCCAGACATTGTTATGTTGAGATGGATAGCCTATATTAAAACATTGAATCCTATATTGATACATATCACTGGTAAAAAGAACTCGATGGCAAACATGCTATCTAGAGCTAGATATACCTTTGAGGAGGGAATGATGGCACAAGAAGAAGATGAATATCAAGAAGAGAGGAGCTATGGGTATTCATTTGTTACTAGTAGAATGGATTTTGGAAATGATGTTCAAATCTTCTATGAAGATCTATATGAAGGCCAACTGAAAAATATTGGAATCTATTTGAACACAATGAAGAGGCAAGAAGATTGGATGGATAAGACCTTCAAAGATATCAGGCACCAATCATATGCTTATTTGCTTAAGGATGGATATCTTTGGAAGAGGCCGAAAAGAGGTGACAAAATCCCATTGAGGGTGGTAGGAGATTTTGTGACCAAGAATGAAGTTTTGAAAGAATTTCATGACACATTTTGGGCAGGACATAGAGGAGTTTGGTCCACTATCTTTCCTTGATGTAATTACTTATAGTATGTAAAAACTAGTTAAAATATATTATATGTTTATGAATCTAGATGTGTGTTAGAATGGTTAGTAAGTTAAATTAAAATTAAAATTTGGTTTAAACTTTATTTGGTTTTATTTTACTTTTTTAGTTGTTTATTTATTTATGATCTAAAACCTTTGGATGAAAATGAAAACTAAGAGCTTTTAGAGGGATGAAATCAATAATGAAGCCATGTCAGAAGGAAGGTTTACAATCAACTTATTGGTATCCAATGGGGCTTTGAGGAGGCCTGAACACCTTAAAGGGGTTTTGGCAACTTGAAAGGATTTGCATTTAGTGGTGTAAAGTTTAGGGTTTTGGGTACTTTGTTTTTTTTTTTTTTAGGCAATTATACTTGTTTTGTTAAAGTTTTCATACAATTTTTCTTTTATTTTGCGGAGTTGTACGGAAGCTTTGGAGATCGGAAATGCGGAAATTTGTCTAAGTTTTGAGTTTCACATTCCAAGGTACGTTATGCCTATAATTACTGAAAAAGCAAGAAATACTGAAAATAATTTGGTTATGGTATTGATAAATCTATTTATTTTAAACAATCATTATTGAGAAATATAGCAAGTAAGATCTTGGAAATATTGTCTAAGAGTTTTAGGTGCGCACAAAGATTGTTACAATGTCTACACCACACAGTGCTCAATCTCTTTGTTTCAAATGTTCCAGTAGTACTAAATGTCTACTTCTTCCCTAAATTTGAACCTACCAATGAAAATGGAAAATGGAAAATGGAAAATGTGTCAATGCAAGTCTGAGGTTCTCCAAATTTCACAAATTATTACAATTGATATAATATTTTAGAGTAATTATGTCGTGATTATCTAAAAAGCAAGTTGCACGAGGAGTGTGATTGATTATTAAGTATTCCTTCAATCTATTCAAGCTGTTGGACAAGTTGTTTTGGCACGAAGAGGGTCAGCGGTGATTATATGATTCAAAGAAGTCCAAAAATAGCACCGACGAGTCTGGACAGTGTTGCCGTACTCCGACAAATGTCCCGGCTGCCGCTGGCATCATTGTCCTTGCTCAGCTTCAAACTTGCTTCTCCTTCCAAATATAGGCGCCTCCTTCAAAATATGTCGTTAGTGTTGACCCACGCACTTCCTGGCCTCTTCAAAAACTTCTTGATGTATCATGAAAATAAGGCCTCTGAGGCACATCCTTGATTGATTTGCTTGAGAAGATCAGCCCTGCTTCCGTGAGGTGCCCATCGATGGCGCCATCGCTCTCCGGCAGGATCGGCTCCCCTGCCCACTGCACCTCGAACAATGCTTTCTCTACCTCTGGCTTGGGGTCGGATCCCACAACGTACACGCCCGCACCGTCGCCAAATAGAGCTGACCCCACAAGCCCGTCCAAGTGGTTCTCGCTTGGGGCGCGGTACGTCACGGCAGTGACCTCGCTGCACACCGCCAACACCCTGGCGCCCTTGTTGTTCTCTGCCAGATCCTTGGCCACCCTGAGCACCGACGCCCCGCCGAAGCACCCGGTCTGGTACATCATCACCCGCTTCACGCTGGGCTTCAGCCCCAGCAGCTTGGCCAGTGCGTGGTCGGCTCCGGGCATGTTCACGCCGCTGGTGGTGGCGAACACGATGTGAGTGATGTCGGACTTGCGGCCACCCCACTCCTTGATGGCTTTCTGTGCGGCCTCGGCGGCGAGCTTGGGCACCTGCACCACCACGATGTCGTGGCGGACGTTCAGCGAGGGTTCCATGTAAGTGCAGATGCCGGGGTTGGCCTTCAGCACCTCCTCGGTGAGGAACATGTGGCGCTTGCGGATGCCGGACTTGTCGCAGATGCGCTTGAATTTGGCCTTCAGGGCGTCCTTGTCGCTGGTGTTGGTGATGTTGAAGAAGAAGTCGGGGTAATCGCTCTGCAGGAACTCGGTCGGGGGAACGGCAGTGCCGATTCCCAACACACACGCAGGGCCCTCTGCGCGGGGCTGACCCCTGGGAAGCACGGCCCTCGTGGCACGAACCTCAGCCGCCACCTCCCCTGCTGGAGCCATTCCACAACCCTGCTCGATTACTTCACCCACGTTCTCAACCTGCCTGTACTCCCACTTTCTCCCCTATCCTAATTCTGCAACAAGACAGGACGCCTTACGTGCCGACTCTGCAATGCTCCCTCTTGGAATCTGCACATGCACTTTGTTTGCAACGAGCTACTCTACGTTCGTAAGTGGATTGAGCACAGCGATCGGAGAGATGGCCGCACAACTGATGGACTGTGTGGTTTCGTTTCGAAGCTTGCATCGACCGGGCTCTTTGTATCCACAGCCTGCGTCATTCAAGAGCAATGCCACGTGGCCACTTTCACCAGGGTCGAGAGGTCGTTGACCGGGGTATATTCCCTTTGACCGCGGCTTGATGTATGCAGCATCAAAAGGAACACGTTGACTGCATTGGACCACGTACTCTCTCTGTGGAGTCGTTGCTGTTGAAAGCTGTTGAAGGTTTATTGTGCTTTCACCCCACCACTTTGCGACCCCAAGTCAATACATGACGCCCGGAGGCGAATTGTGCATTGCTCCACGCACATGCACGGCAACAAACATGGTACTGACTTGGTCGTTTTCAGATTGCGGACGCATCGCATTTTCGTCGGGTTTGACGTCAGTGAAGCGATCCATCGTAATCGAGGGGACTCTGACAATCCAGCTAAACCAAGGATGAATCGCTGCGCCTTCGTCTTTCCAACCAAGGAGGCGCGTCCGCTTTTCCTCCGATGAAAGGTGGGCCCACCCCAGGCAGGCTCGCTCAGAAACTGCGCAATTCCACCGTGCCGGAAAGATGGCGGGAGAATCACAGCATTCTGCCTTTCCACTCCACCCCATGAAATGCGACGCACCCTGGAAGAAACCAGACTTGGATTCGTGCACGTCTACAGAGATTCTGACAGGTCTGGAAAGATTCTTATAGGTGGACAAAATCCTAAAATTCTTCGTCGTGATAGAAACTAATTTTATCGCATCAGTTAACGGTTATCCATATATCTTAATTTATCAAGTTCTTTTATTTGGTGTTTCAAAAGCACCCCAAGTTTTACCCTTTAACGCATTTTGCCACCTCGGACTCATACTCTCAACAACATGGATCCTTTCCACAATTGCTGGACCGCAAATGTTCCTTCCGCGGTAATCCACTTCTCCAACCGCACTCGCTGCAGGAGATCCGCACCTTGAAAGATTGCATAACACAATCCCCAACCCCATGTTTTAGTGGAACAGGAGTCAAAAATCTGAGAGGCTAGAATCAATACAGGTTCGCAGATTTCCAATTGGATTCACTTAAGAAATGGCGCCACACACTGGGAGCTTATGTTTTTATATAATGGCTTCGGATATGAAACCCAAGCTCGGGTGTGGAGCTTACTGGGAGTCAAACTGGGCTTAAAACTTAAGGCATGGAAGTGCAGCCACCTCCACGAGGTCGAGCGCATGGTGGACACGTACCAAAACGCCACCCAGGTGGTGATCGAGGGAGCCAACCTCAGCGTCCCTCAGGTGGCCGCCATCGCCCGCAGACCCGACGTGGATGATAGAAGGACGCTGCCAACGCCAATTTGGAGTGGACCAGAGCTCCACTGGGTGCCGACGTGAAAACATCTGGGATAGGGGTTCGGAGCCACCTCCCTCCGTCGCACGCAGCAGGGAGTGGAGCTCCAGCGCGAGCTCATCCGCTTCCTCAACGCGGGGGTCATCGCCAACGGCCACTCCCTGCCCGCCGACACCGCCCGAGCGGCCATGCTGGTGCGCACCAACACGCTGATGCAGGGCTACTCCGGCATCCGCTGGGAGATCCTCCAGGCCATGGAGAAGCTCCTCAACGCGCACGTCACCCCCAAGCTCCCGTTGCGGGGCACCATCACGGCGTCCGGCGACCTCGTCCCGTTGTCGTACATTGCCGGCCTGCTCACCGGTCGCCCCAACTCCAGGGCCGTCACCCACGACGGACGCGAGGTGTCCGCGCTGGAGGCGCTCCGCATCGCGGGCGTGGACAAGCCCTTCGAGCTGGCGCCCAAGGAAGGGCTCGCCCTCGACAACGGCACCGCCGTCGGCTCCGCCCTGGCCTCCACCGTGTGCTACGACGCCAACATCATGGTCCTCCTCGCCTGAGGTCCTGTCCGCGCTGTTCTGCGGGGGATGCACAGCATAAGCCCAGTTCGCCGGCCGCCACCCCTACAGCTGAAGCACCACCCGGGCCAGATGGAGGCCGCGGCCATCATGGAGTGGGTCCTGGACGGGAGCTCCTTCATGAAGGCCGCCGCCAAGTTCAACGACACCGACCCCCTCCGGAAGCCCAAGCAGGACAGGTACGCGCTGCGGACGTCCCCGCAGTGGCTGGGCCCTCAGGTGGAGGTCATCCGCCACGCCACCCACGCCATCCAGCGCGAGATCAACTCCGTGGACGACAACCCCATCATCGACGCCGCCAGGGGCATCGCCCTCCACGGCGGCAACTTCCAGGGCACGCCCATCGGCGTGTCCATGGACAACATGCGCCTGGCGCTGGCCGCCATCGCCAAGCTCATGTTCGCGCAGTTCTCCGAGCTCGTGAACGACTACTACAACAACGGATTGCCGTTGGGAGTTTGAAAGGCAATTTCTTCAATTATCTCAAGTGGAAAAACTTACACTTGAAAATGACAAGGTAGAGCTATTTTTCTAGTCGGACGACAATGAGTTACAAAAGGAGTTGGATTTATTGTTGGAGGATAACACAAAAGACAATGGACTTATTATTGACTAGAAGAAGATCTTTGAAGCAGTGGATATACTTGCTAAAAGAGAGTACCAAAGAGGTAAAGTGGTGATAAGACAAGAAACTAGACCTCCCTTAGTTACGATATCTCGTAGGCAAGTATCAAAACCTGCTATACCAGTAAGTACTATTCCAATTCCTATGTCCATAGTTGTACCACAAAAAGATGCAATTGAAGAGTTAGTGAAAGGAATGAAAGACTTACAAATTAAATTGGCAAAGGTAGAGGAAAAAGAAGGAACATGTGAGATTAAACCTACATCAAAGCAAGGATATATACAGAGGTGTATTTGATATGATAGTATGGAGCATCCTTGGAAGGAATGTGGAGATTTGGCTAATATTTTGCAACAAGGAGTAATTATATGGAAAGATGGAAAGATTGCACTGCGTGACACAAGTGAATTCTTCAAAATCAACTTTGGAAAAGGAGGGATGAAAAAGGTTTTAGAGGACTATCTATCACAACATACTATGGCAATAGAAAAAGCCACCACTTACGGCATAGAGGTTATAAGGAAAAAAGAAGATGGTTTTGACAAACATGTAGATATGGGGGATTTATGGAATCATGCTATCACCAACATGAATAAAGAAAAGATATCAAGACAAGAATTGTTCAATACAGCCACAATAATTAGAAATGCTACAAGATAGAATGATCCTGTTGATATCATGTCTGTACATGCTTATATGGCAAAATCCCACCAGGAAGCTTTGATGGATATGAAGAGGAGAAGAAATACGATAGAAGAAAACTTTGAGGAACCAAATAATATGAAAAGACCTCAAAGAGATGAAGAGGAAACACAGAATAAAGAGATATCTATACCACAGGATAGTAGATCATCTGAGAATAGACCATCAAAATCATACTTTGGAGATATACCGCTACCAAAGGAAAAATGGGAAGAAAGGATGGTAGCAGATAAAAACAAGGAAAAGGATATGCTTGTTGCCTATAAGCTGCAATCAAATATAGAAGCAACTACGAATTTGAAGGGAATATTAGAAGACAGGGTATTAAATACCAAAATTGAATTCACGTTATAAGAAATTTTGGCCATTGCAAAGAAAGAATTCCATGATGTCATTATTGACACTATCAAGCAAAACAAGATTGGTGTAGAAACAAACGATGTTTTTAGAGCTTCAAATGCTACTTCCGCTTCTTGATTCCATTGGAATTTGTCTTTATAGGTCAAATGTATAAGTAGAGTTGCAACTTGAGAAAAGTCTTTGATGAAGATCCGATAATAATTGGCAAATACCAAAAAACATTGGACATCTCTTACCGTCTTTGGAATCTTCCAATTCATGATTATCTGGACTTTCTTAGGATCCATCATGAAACCATCATTTGAAATGATGTATCCTAAGAAATCAACTTGAGTAGTGTGAAATACACACTTTTCCATCTTGGCGTACAATCTTGCATCTCTAAATTTTTGTAATACTTGACAAATATATATTTCATGTTCTTTTATATTCTTGGAATAGATCAAAAAAAAGTTTAGATAACAGATGACAAAATTGTCTAAGAACTCACAAAAAACATCATTCATGAGATGTTGAAAAGCAGCTGGTGTATTTGTAAGTCCAAAAGGCATGGCATTATATTCAAAATGTCCGTACTTGGTTCGAAATAAAATTTTCCATTCATCTCCTTCTTTGATATGTACTAGATTGTATGCTCCTCTTAGATCTATTTTTGTGTAGATCTTAGCTTGATTTAATTGATCAAGGAGTCCTGATATCAAAGATAATAGATATCTACTCTTGATTGTAATTTTGTTGAATCCTTGATAGTTAACACACATTTGCAATGATCCATCTTTTTTATTCACAAATAGAATTGGAGCTCCTACTAGAGATTTAGAATGGCATATGAAATTCTTAGCCAAATTCTCATCAATATATGTCTTGAGTTCAGCCAACTTATCTTGTGATAAACTGTAGATTGGTCCAAATGGTGGTTGAGTTCCTTCCTTGAGGTCGATTGAACAATCATATGGACGATGCTCTGGAAGAATATCTGCATTTTTTTTTTTCAAAAACATCTTGATAATCCATTTATTGGCTTGGAATGCCACTTAAAGTCTTTCCACTATCAAAAATAGGTGTGGCATAAATAACAAAAGTTAATCCTTCTTTTGCTGCATGTGTAAAAGCTTTTGCACCTATAAGTACGGGTTTTACTATACTAGGCTTATAGCTTTTTATTTGGTTGGTAGGATGTTTAATAACATTCTGAGAAAAGTCAAGTCTATAAGAATTCCAATCTATTTGAGGATTTTATTTTTCTAGCTATGATAAATCTAAAATAATTAGATTAGATGGGGATTTAATTATGTTAAAGGTTACATAGCTATTATGACCATCTATTGTTACTTTTATAGGACGGGTTTCATGAGTGACATCTCCATAAGATAATGGACGATCATCTATGACTTCTACATGTACGGGTTTAGTTTTTTGTACTAAAGGTATTTTATGATTCTTAACAAATTGTTCATCTAGAAAGCATGTTGAGGCTCCTGAATCTAATAAGGTAGAGGCTTTGTAGTTTTTTGGTCTTAAATATATATATCTATTATAAAACAAAGAGAGGGTTTTGAGGAAAAAATAGGACCTTTACTAGGAATTGTACAAGGTGCCAACTGCACGGTCCCTATTGTAACTAGACAAATTCATTTTCCAACATGTTGTCTCCTTTGATAGCCATACTTCTCATTTTGTAATTGTGTCATTACTTTGGACAATATTCAGTAGTGTGCTTAGGTTCTCTACAATATAAATATAATCTTCCTTGACAACGTCAAATTTTTTTTTGTTCAGTAAGAGGTTTAAAACATACCGCATCAATTTGCACGTCTTCTACTTCCGAATGTACGTTTTGTGAGGATGTTAATGTTGCCATTGAATAATAACATTGAAACTCTCTTATACGACTCTTGGATCGAAACTCAACAAGTTGATTATCACACTTTACAGCAAAATCAATTGTTTCACTCAATATTTGAAGATCGGATAAATTGAGCATTAATTTTTTTTATCTCATATTATAATCTGTAGAAAAATTGGCTAATGAGTGCAGTATCATTCCACTTGATTTCAGTTGCTAGTTGTCAAAATTGTGAAGCATATAACAACACTAATCGATTGCCTTATCGTAGGATGCAAATCTTGTTGGTTGCAATACGGATTGCATCATGTTTTCCATACATGGATCAAAATTCTACTAAAAATGCCTCCAAATTGTCCAATATTGGATCACATCGTTCATGAAAAGATAAAAACCATGATAAAGCAGATCCCAAAAATAATGTTTCAATAAACCTAACTTGATATCCTTGTGTAGGATAACTCTGAGATTGAAGTTCAATCACCAATTGTACCTGATTGGCCAATCTTCAAAACTTAAATCTTGTGCCATCAAACTTCTCAAGCAAACTAATTTTTGGTTCTCTAATGTTTGAACAATGTTCCATCATAGGTGAGGTAATATGGTTTGGTGTAGATATTGACGCAGCTCCAACCATCTCTATATCTTCACTTTCTGCTAATCTTGTTGCTTCTTGTGGTGGTAAATTGAGTTGTTGTATTGCAAGCATTAGCTCTCTCATTTGTTCTTGCATTTGTGCCATTGCATTCTTCATTTTTGCAAGCTCTGCCATGATAATACAATATGAAGAAAGATGTCTACTCTCACTTCAAGAAATGTAGAATTACACATTCAAAAGAAAAAATTCTAGAAACAATATGAGTTTAGAAGTGGGTACTTCACAACTTCTAATATGCTTATGTCTTATCAAGAGAAAGGGATAATCCACTCTTAATCAAGAAGAGACAAAGCTCTGATACTATATGTGTACACTTATCAATCTGACAAGGACATGAACAAAAAAAAGATGTATAATCTAATGAAAACTGTACCAATGTAAAATTACAAAATAAGAATAAGAAAGTATGTATTTTCAAAGGTAAACTGGAATGGCTATTGCCAAAGACTAGAAACAAGAAGGCACTTGAAACTAGACTAAGATCAGGAAAGGAGTTGACAAGAGTGAAGAAGGCTTCATTCTTGCTTCTATAAATATAATCTAATTAAGAACTATGTGGCGGTATTCTATAGGACCTTATACACGTGTCTAATTTGTAAGACACGTTGTCGTATGACGTGGCCTTTTATCTAGGAATACACTCGGTACCTAGCTATAAAGAGTTTATTTGAAACTTGATGGCAAACATCCAACAGGTGATTTGTCTTTAAAAAAAATATATAATAATATAAAAATCTCACAAAAGAAAAGTTATGTATATAAATCCTTTTGTTTTCAAATAGGTTTATACAAAAAGGGTTCAAATTTCTTCAAAAATCCTTCAAAACTTTATTCACCCACTAAGACTTATTTCTTGCTGAATTTTAGAGTCCAATAACTCTTGATTCAACTATTCAATTTCTATAAAATTTACTTCAAATTGTAGAAAATCTTCTTAAGTTCTACTATAAGAAAGAATCAACCATCAATTCATTTCCAATCGTCCGATATCTCAAAACCATTTGTAGATGCTAAAAACCCTAGCTCAGAGATACTCGAGCACTATTCTACTTATATCTCACAAACCCAAAATTCTAATGCCACAAAATTTTTTACATAGTCTTGTGACATAAACATATATACTCCTGAAAATTTTGAGCTAAAAAACTATGAAATTGCCTAAGATATAGCTCAAAATGTAACCACTATGTAAATAGGTCACTTACTACGCTTAAGTTTGTAAGCACTGACTTCAACTCCCAATATCTCCTTCACCCTAGCTTGGGTTTTATCAAGTTATACATAATAAATGTAGCTATAAAAGTGCTCTCTCCAATTCCAATTGTTGATCCTCGATTGCTTTCTGTATGCCCGAGTTATACTCAAAAGAGTGATAGTAGGTCCAAAATCAACACCTTAACTTTGAGCGCCTATAACTTCTTCATGAAAAGTGCAAATTACACAAAATTTGCACCTAAATCAGATCCAAAAACCTATACCTTATGATCCTAGCCTTTGATGTTCAACCCCTCTCCAAAAACAAACTCTAACTCCTAATAAACCCTTGGGCAGCCTCCTTGAAGTCCATTGGGCATGATTTTTGGCCAATCAGAATAGAGATTTCTATCATCCACTTCTATTCATCTACATAGATGGCTAAACTACCCTTTTTACACTAAAAATCCTTTTCTAATCCTTCTTCATATAAAGTTTACATACTTGGTGCTTTAAGCACCAAATAAAAGAAGCAAATAAGATCTTAAGGATCACCAATGTCTAACATAGGTAACTTAAGATATATACAAGTTACTATCAATATAAAATTAACTTCAAAAGTCACTACTAAAATAAAATAAGATTGTATAAATCTTAATAATAATCCTTTTAATAGATTCTTTCTAAACTAGCAACCTAACCACATCTTATAACTAATAAAAATCCACTAATATGGCTTTCTTTTAGCTATGTAATAAATTATATATTAAATATGCATGTATAATTTTTTTACATAGTAGCTGAATTACAACATGACAACGTATCAAACTTGTACGATAAGTTTTCAACATATGCATCATAAACTTGGCTTATTCCGCAAGCTACCAACATGTATGACACATGGCTAGTTTGTTCCACAAGCTACTAACATGTGCGCCATGTGGCTAGCTTATTGACCAAGTTTCTAACCTATCAATCACCTATAGACACGTATAAAGGTGATTTCGCATCTATGAAGCTTCTAAGAAGCTATTCTATCAGATATTATTAAATCAATTTATTTTATCTACTTCTATTGATCTATATTATTTAGATAATTTATTGAAATAAATCTTATGTCTGTAATAACATGTGAGCCATGTGGCTAGCTTGTTGACCAGATTTCTAACCTACCAATCATCCATAGACATGTATTAAGGTGATTCCGCATCTATAAGCTTCTAAGAAGTTTTTCTATCAAATATTATCAAATCAATTTATCTTACTTACTTCTATTGATTTATATTAAATAGATAATTACTGGAATAAGTCTTATATTCGTGATATTATCCCCCTTTTTAGGGACAAATTCCATGAGGAGTAGTGATTATATATTAAGGATCTCCAAGATATGTCAAATTGTACTTGCCACATACTCTGATCTTTGTTCCCTTTAAAGGTGGTTGATAGGTCCTTTCAGCCATCAATAATATCCTAGACCAATGTAAGAAGACCACCCCATTATTAGATCATTGTTGAGGCCTTCATAACTCCCTTCAAAGAAAACATTAGGAACACCATAAAGATAATTCCTACCTCTAAAAGTATCACCAAACATCAAGAGTCTCTTGCAATGTCGTGATATCAAATACAATCTTCATGAACTCCGGTAGGTGTAATCGATATGCAACTAGATTGCTTTATTTGAAAATAAGAAAAGGTCCAAGCCTACGATAGTCCAACATATCACAAGGATGAATAGTCTTAATATTGTGATGAAGTAACCGTGCCTTGTCTCCCACGTTGAATTGTGGTTGTTCCTTGCGATACACATCTGCATTTATTTTTTGTCGTTCTTGAGCTTCTTTTAATTGCACCTTCATTATTGCATGTAGCTCTGACAAACGATTTGCCAAATCTTCTGCCATTGGATTATTAACTTTTGAAAAGTCAAAAGCATTAAATCGTGGGTGGTAACCATAATTGGCAAAGAAAGATGTTTGTTGCGTAGAAAAATATATTGTATTATTATAAACAAACTCTGCTAATGGCAGAAGAGTTGTCCAATCATCTTGTTGGTAATTGATGGTACACCTTAAGTATTGCTCCAAGACTTGGTTCACGCACTCTGTTTGTCCGTCAGTTTGAGGATGAAAAGTCGAAGATAACTTTATGTCCATTTTTAAGATCTTGAAAAGGGTTCTCCAAAATCTTGACACAAATTGAATTCCCCTATCTGATATAATATCCTTAGATAATCCATAATAGCGATAGATATTATCAATAAAGAGCTTAGCTGTTTCTTCACCTGTGATAGATTTTGTGCATGGTATAAAATGTGCCTTTTTGGTGAACCGATCTACTATCACAAATATAGAGTCATAAGATCTTGAGCTTGAAAAGATCTGTGATGAAATCCATAGAAACAGAAGACCATGGTTGTTCTGGAATAGGTAATGGCTGAAGAAGTCTAAAAAGTTGATGACGAGGAGTCTTTGATCTTGAGCAGATATCACATGATTGTACAAAGTTTTTGACTGCCTTCTATACATTTGAGGCTACTAAAAATCTCTTGATATAAGTTCCAAAGTCTTGTTGTATCTAAAATGTCCTGCTGCTGGAAAATCATGACGTGCTTGAAGAACACGTAAACGTGCTTATCTTTTTGGAACATATAGACGTTGTTCAAAATATAGTAGATTATTTTTAAACTCAAATTTAGAAGAATCATGAGACTTGAAAGAATTATTCTTGATAACATGAACAAGAAGGTTTGATGACATACTTGATTGAATTTTCTTGAAAAAAGTTGAATCAACAGTTAATGTTGATTTTATTGCTTGAAGATGAAATTGCTTCGGTTTCAAGAGGACCATTTTTTGTTGCTCAAAAGTTGCATCTCTTCCTTTTGGTGCAAATTAAGAACGTCTAGAAAGGGCATTGAACAAACCTTGTTGTTTTCCTAGCCGATAAGTGATAATGAACTCGAATCTTGGCAAAGATATACTCCAACGAGCTTGACAATGATTCAACACATGTGCCAACATGAAATACTCGATGTTCTTGTGATCTATATACATGGTGATTGGATTAAAAGCACCTTCTAGATAATGATGCCATTCTTGAAAAGAATCCATGATTGCAAGAAGTTTTTTATCATGGATCTCATAATTGATCTCGGCTGTTGAGAATTTTCTTGAATGACAAGCTATTGGATGAAGTATGTCATCTGTTCCCATTTATGACAAAACGGCACCCAAGGCAAAGTCTGATGCATCTATTTTCATAAAAAATGCCTTGGAAAAATCTACACGATATAAGATTGGTGCAGAAACAAATGATGTCTTCAAAGCTTCAAATGCTGCTTTTGCTTCTTGATTCCATTGGAATTTGTCTTTACAAGTCAAACATGTAAGTAGAGCCGCAACACGAGAGAAGTCTTTGATAAAGATCCGATAATAATTGGCGAATCCCAAAAAGCATTGGACATCTCTTATCAACTTTGGAATCTTCCAATTCATGATTGTTTTGACTTTCTTAGGATCCATCATGAGACCATCATTTGAAATGATGTATCCTAAGAAATCAACTTGAGTAGTATAAAATATATACTTTTCTATCTTGGTGTACAATCCCGCATCTCTAAGTTTTTGTAATACTTGACGAACATGTATTTCATGTTCTTCTATATTCTTAGAATAGATCAATTTATTGTCTAGATAGCAGACGACAAAATTGTCTAGGAACTCACAAAAAACATCATTCATGAGATGTTGAAAAGCAGTTGGTGCATTTGTAAGTCCAAAAGGCATGACATTATATTCAAAATGTCCGTACCTGGTTCAAAATGCAGTTTTCCATTCATCTCCTTCTTTGATGCGTATTAGATTGTATGCTTCTCTTAGATCTATTTCTGTGTAGATCTTAGCTTGGTTTAACTAGTCAAGGAGTCCTGATATCAAAGGTAATGGATATTTGTTCTTGATTGTGATCTTGTTGAGTCCTCGATATTTAACATACATTTGTAATGATTCATCTTTTTTATTCACAAATAGAATTGGAGCTCCTGCTAGAGATTTAGAATGGCATATGAAATTCTTGGCCAAATTCTCATCAATATACACCTTGAATTCAGCCAATTCATCTTGTGATAAACTGTAGATTGGTCCAAATGGTGGCTAAGTTCCTTCTTTAAGGTCAATTAAATAATTATATGGACGATGCTCCAGAAGAATATATGAATTTTTTTTTCAAAAACGTCTTGATAATCCAGATATTGGCTTGGAATGCCACTTAAAATCTTTCCACTATCAGAAACGGATGTGTCATAATGTCACGGACATAAGATTTATTCCAATAAATTATCTAAGTAATATAGACCAATAGAAGTAGGTAAAATAAGTTGATTTGATAGAATAGCTTCCTAGAAGCTTTATAAACGTGGAATCACCTTTATGCATGTCTATAGGTGATTGGTAGGTTAAAAACTCGGTCAACAAGCTCGCCACAGGGCACACATATTGGTAGCTTGCGGAACAAGCCAAGTACGTGGCGCACATGTGGGAAACTTGTCATGCAAGTTTGACATGTGTCTTATAAATTAGACACGTGTATGAGGTCCTATAGAATACCGCCACGTAGTTCTTAATTAGATAGTATTTATAGAGGCAAGAGTGAAGCCCTCTTCACTCTTGTTAACTTCTTTCTTGGTTCTAGTCTAGTTTCAAGAGTCTTCATGTTTCTAGTCTTTGGCAATAGCCATTCCAATTTTTTTGAATATACATACTTTCTTATTCCCATTTTGTGATTTTTCTTTGATACAATTTCCATTAGATTATGTATCTTTTTTTAGTGCATGTCCTTGACAAATTGACAAGAATATACTTATAATATCATAGCTTTGTCGTGTCTTGATTTAGAGTGGATTATTCCTTTCTCTTGATAAGACACAAGCATATTAGAAGTGGCGGATTACCCTCTTCTTAACTGATATTATTCTTAATATTTTCTTTGTTCTCCCTTCTATTTATCTCAAGTAATATTAGATTTTTTTTGAAGTATTATCATGGAGGAGCTTGCCGAAATGAAGAGTGCAATGGCACAAGTGCAAGAACAAATGAGAGAATTGATGCTTACAATGCATCAATTCACTGTACCTCTGTAAGGAGCAACAAGGTTACCAAATAATGAAGATATAGATATGGTTGGAGCTGCTTTAACATCTATACTAAGCCATATAATTCCTCCTATATTGGAACATCGTTCAAGCATCAAAGAACCAAAAATTCGTCTACCTGAGAAGTTTGATGGCACAAGATCCAAATTTTGAGGATTCATCAATCAAGTCCAATTGGTGATTGAATTGCAATCACAAAGTTTTCCAACTCCAAGATCGTAAGTCAGATTTATTGGTACACTACTTTCAGGTTCTGCCTCATCTTAATTTTCATCTTTTCTGGAATGACGTGATCCAATATTGGATAATTTAAAAGCTTTCTTAGCAAAATTTTAATCTATGTATGGAGAACATGATGCAACTCGTGTTGGAATCAATAAGTTTCATATCCTATGACAAGGTAATCGATCAGTGATATTACATGCTTTACGATTTTGACAACTAGCAATCGATATCAAGTGAGATAATGTTGCACTCATTAGTCAGTTTCTCTATGGATTATAATATGAAGTGAAGAAATTGATGTTGAACTTATCCAATCTTCAAACATTGAGTCAAGCAATAGACTTTGCGGTGAAGTGTGATAATCGACTTTTTGAATTTAGATCTGAAAGTCATACAAGAGAACCTCAGCGACATTATAATTCAAAGGCAGTACCAATGTTTTCTCAATATGTACCTTCAGAAGTTGAGGACATGAAAATTGATGCTATATGTTTCAAGCCACTTACTAAACAAGAAAAGACTCAATGTCGTCAAGAAGGATTATGCTTGTATTGTGGAAAACCTAAATACACTGCTCAAAATTATCCAAAGAAACGATGCAACCACAAGATGAGGAGTACGACTGTTAAAGAAGACAATATGTCGGAAAACGAGTTTGTTCAGCCACAATAAGGATCGTGCGGTTGGAATCTTGTACAATTTCTAATGAAGGTCGTATCCTCTCCTCACAACCATTTCTTTGTTTTATAATAGATGTGTATTTAGGACCTAATAATTACAAAGCCTTTGCTTTAATAGATTCGGGAGCCTCAGCTTGCTTTTCAGATGAAGAATTTGCTAAAAACCATAGAATATAGATAATACAAAAATCTAAATCCATACACGTAGAAGTCATAGATGGTCGTCCTTTATCTTTTGGAGATGTTATTCATGAAACACTTCCTCTAGATGTAGTAGTAAATGGCCATAATAGTTGCGTAATTTTCAACATAATTAAATCTCTCTCTATTCCAGTTATTCTAGGTCTATCATGGTTAGAAAAATACAATCCTCGAATAGGTTGGATTTCTCGTACTCTGAACTTTTCTAATAGTATAGCTAGCAATATAATTAATCAAATAAGAAATCATAAGTCTAATAGAATTAAACCTACATTTATAAGTGCAAGAGCTTTCTTGCATGTTGGAAAAGAAGGATCACCTTTTGTCATTTATGCTACACCTATTTCCAACAATGGAAAGACTTCAAGTAGCATTCCAAGTCAGTATTAAGATTATTAAGACATTTTTGAGAAAAAGAATGTAGATATTCTTCCAAAACATTGTCCATATAATTATTCAATCGACCTTAAAGAAAGAACTTAGCCACCATTTGGACCAATCTATACTTTATCACAAGATGAATTGGCTGAACTCAAGGCATATATTGACGAGAATTTGGCCAAGAATTTCATATGCCATTCTAAATCTCTAGCAGGAGCTCCAATTCTATTTGTGAATAAAAAAGATGAATCATTACAAATGTATGTTAAATATCGAGGACTCAACAAGATCACAATCAAGAACAAATATCCATTACCTTTGATATCAGGACTTCTTGACTGGCTAAAACCAGTTTTTCAAGAACGACGTAAATAGATCTAAGAGAGCTTTACAATCTAATGGTAGTGGAATTCCACCTGAAATCAAAACCCGCATTTTTGAACCTTTCTTCGACATTTTGAATATAATGTCGGCGCCTTTATATCCACTTAGCTATCCAACTGCTCAAATTTATCTTGTTTAATGATGTTTTTTGTGAGTTCCTAGACAATTTTGTCGTCTGCTATCTAGACAATAAATTGATCTATTCTAAGAATATAGAAGAACATGAAATACATGTTCGTCAAGTATTACAAAAACTTAGAGATGCGGGATTGTACACCAAGATAGAAAAGTATATATTTTATACTACTCAAGTTGATTTCTTAGGATACATCATTTCAAATGATGGTCTCATGATGGATCCTAAGAAAGTCAAAACAATCATGAATTGGAAGATTCCAAAGATGGTAAGAGATGTCCAATGCTTTTTGGGATTTGCCAATTATTATCGGATCTTTATCAAAGACTTCTCTTGTGTTGCGGCTCCACTTACACGTTTGACTTGTAAAGACAAACTCCAATGGAATCAAGAAGCGGAAGCAATATTTGAAGCTCTGAAGATATCGTTTGTTTTTGCACCAATCTTATATCAAATTGACTTTTTCAAGGTATTTTTTATGAAAATAGATGCATCAGACTTTGCCTTGGGTGCGATTTTGTCACAAATGGGAACAGATGACAAACTTCATCCAGTAGCTTTTCATTCAAGAAAATTCTCAATAGCCGAGATCAATTATGAGATTCATAATAAAGAATTTCTTGCAATCGTGGATTCTTTTCAAGAATGGCGTCATTATCTAGAAGGCGCTTCGAGTCTAATTACCGTATATACAGATCACAAGAATCTCAAGTATTTCATGTTGGCACGCGTGTTGAATCATCGTCAAGCTTGTTGGAATATGTCTTTGTCAAGATTCGAATTCATTATCACTTATCGGCTAGGAATACAACAAGGTTTGTCTGATGCCCTTTCTAGACATTCTTATTTTGCACCAAAAGAAGGAGATGCAGCTTTTGAACAATAAAGAATGGTTTTCTTGAAACCAGAGCAGTTTTATCTTTGAGCAATAAAATCAACATTAATTGTTGATTCAACTTTTCTCAAACAAATTCAGTCAAGTATGTCCTCAGACCCTCTTGCTCATGATATCAAGAATAATTCTTCCAAGTCTCATGATTCTTCTAAATTTGAGTTGAAGAACAATCTACTATATTTCGAAGGACGTCTATATGTTCCAGAAGGAGAAGCACGTTTACGTGTTCTTCAAGCACATCATGATTTTCCAGCGGCAAGACATTTTGGATACAACAAGACTTTGGAACTTATATCAAGAGATTTTTGGTGGCCTCAAATGTGGAAGATAGTCAAAAACTTTGTACAATCATGTGATATCTGCTCAAGATCAAAGACTCCTCGTCATCAACTTTTTAGACTTCTTCAGCCATTACCTATTCCAGAACAACCATGGTCTTCTGTTTCTATGGATTTCATCACAGATCTTCCAAGCTCAAGATCTTATGATTTTATATTTGTGATAGTAGATTGGTTCACCAAGATGGCACATTTTGTGTCATGCACAAAATCTATCACAGGTGAAGAAACAGCTAAGCTTTTCATTGATAATATCTATCGCTATTATGGATTACCTAAGGATATTATATCGGATAGGGGAATTCAATTTGTGTCAAGATTTTGGAGAACCCTTTTCAAGATCTTAAAAATGGACATAAAGTTATCTTCGACTTTTCATCCTCAAACTGACGGACAAACAGAGTGCGTGAACCAAGTCTTGGAGCAATACTTAAGGTGTACCATCAATTTCCAACAAGATGATTGGACAACTCTTCTGCCATTAGCAGAGTTTGTTTATAATAATACAATATATTTTTCTACGCAACAAACATCTTTCTTTGCCAATTATGGTTACCACCCACGATTTAATGCTTTTGACTTTTCAAAAGTTAATAATCCAATGGCAGAAGATTTGGCAAATCGTTTGTCAGAGCTACATGCAATAATGAAGGTGCAATTAAAAGAAGCTCAAGAACGACAAAAAATAAATGCAGATGTGTATCGCAAGGAACAACCACAATTCAATGTGGGAGACAAGGTATGGTTACTTCATTGCAATATTAAGACTATTCATCCTTGTGATAAGTTGGACTATCGTAAGCTTGGACCTTTTCCTATTTTCAAATAAATCAATCTAGTTGCATATCGATTACACCTACCAGAGTCCATGAAGATCCATCGTGTATTCCATGTGTCACTACTTGAGCCATACAAGACAATGGATATACAAATAAGAAGACAAATGCCACCGCCTCTTGTAGAAGTGGACAACGATGAAGAAATTGAAGTTGAAGAGATTTTAGATTTAAGGCGGTGCCAAAATCGACTAGAATATCTTGTGCATTGGCGCGGATACGATATTAGTGAATGCACATGGGGGCCATCAAAAAATCAATTAAATGCATCAATAAAAGTCAATGCATTTCATTGATGACATCCATCAAAATCAAGATAAATACTTAAGAAAATCTTTGCTATAAAGCAAAGCAGGTTTTATAGAGGTTTCATCCTACCTTATATCATTGTTTGTCATTAGATTTGTTCGTCTCTAGAAGGGGGGATAATGTCACAAACATAAAATTTATTCCAATAAATTACCTAAGTAATATAGACCAATAGAAGTAGGTAAAATAAGTTGATTTGATAGAATAGCTTCTTAAAAGCTTCATAGACGTGGAATCACCTTTATACATGTCTATAGGTGATTGGTAGGTTAAAAACTTGGTCAACAAGCGAGCCACATGGCGCACATGTTGGTAGCTTGCGGAACAAGCCAAGTACGTGGCGCACATGTGGAAAACTTGTCATGCAAGTTTGACATGTGTCTTGTAAATTAGACACGTGTATGAGGTCCTATAGAATACCGCCACGTAGTTCTTAATTAGATAGTATTTATAGAGGCAAGAGTGAAGCCCTCTTCACTCTTGTCAACTCCTTTCTTGGTTCTAGTCTAGTTTCAAGAGTCTTCATGTTTCTAGTCTTTGGCAATAGCCTTTCCAATTTTTTTTGAATATACATACTTTCTTATTCCCATTTTGTGACTTTTCTTTGATACAATTTCCATTAGATTATGTATCTTTTTCTACTTCATGTCCTTGACACATAAATAGCAAAAGTTAATCCTTCTTTTGCTGCATGTGTAAAAGCTTTTATACTTATAAGTATAAATTTTACTATACTAGACTTATAGCTTTTTTCTTAGTCGGCATGATGTTTAATAACGTTTTGAGAAAAGTCAAGTCTACGAGAATTCTAATCTATTTGAGGGTTATTTTTTTCTAGCCATGATATACCTAAAATAACTGGATTAGACGGGGATTTAATTATGTTAAAGGCTACATAGCTATTATGACCATCTATTGTTACTTTTATAGGACAAGTTTCATGAGTGATGTCTCCCGAAGACAATGGACAATCATCTATGACTTCTACATGTACGGATTTAGTTTTTTGTACTAAAGATATTTTACGATTCTTAACAAATTATTCATCTAGAAAGCATGTTGAGGATCCTGAATCTAATAAGATAGAGGCTTTGTAGTTTTTTGGTCCTAAATTTACATCTATTATAAAACAAGGAGAAGGTTCTGAGGAGAGAATAGGACCTTCACGAGGAATTGTACAAGGTTTGAGCTGCACGGTATCATGTTGTGGTTCAGCTATTATGTTAAAAAATTATACATGTATATTTAATATATAATTTACTACATAGTTAAATGAGAGTCATATCAATGGACTTTTATTGGTTATAAGATGTGGTTAGGTTGCTAGTTTAAAAAAGATCTATTAAAAGGATTATTATTAAGATTTATACAATCTTATTTTCTTTTAGTAGTGATTTTGAGGTTGATTTTATATTGATAGTAACTTATATATATCTTAAGTCACCTTTGTTAGACATTGGTGATCCTTAAAATCTTAGTTTACTTCTTTTATTTGGTGTTTAAAGCACAAAGTATGTAAATCTTATAAAAAGAAGGATGAGAAGAGGGTTTTTAGTGTAAAAAGGATAGTTTGGCCACCTATGTGGATAAAAAGAGGTGGATGATAGAAATCTCTATTCTAATTGGCCAAAAATCATGCCCACTAGGCTTCAAGGAGGCTATCCGAGGGTTTATTAGGAGTTAGGATTTTATTTTTGAGAGGAGTTGAATATCAGAGGCTAAGATCATAAGGTTTAGGTTTTTGGATCTGATTTAAGTGCAAATTTTGTATAATTTGCACTTTTCATGAACAAGTTATAGGCGCTCAAAGTTAAGGTGTTGATTTTGGACCTACTGTCACTCTTTTGAGTATAACTTGTGTATACAAAAAGCAATCGAGGATCGGCGACTAGAGTTGGAGAGAGCACTTTTATGGCTACACTTTTTATGTGTAACTTGATAAAATCCAAGCTAGGGTGAAGGGAGTTGAAGTCAGTGCTTACAAACTTAAGAGTAGTAAGTGACCTGTTTACATAGTGGTTACATTTTGAGCTATATCTTAGGTAATTTCATAGATTTTTGGCTCAAAATTTTCAAGAGTGTATATATTTATGTCACAAGACTATGTGCAAAAATTTTGTGGCATTAGAGTTTTGGATTTGTGAGATATAAAGAAAATAGTGCTCTGAGCTAGGGTTTTAAGCACCTGCTAGGGATTTTGAGATATCAGACAATTGGAAATGAATTCATGGTCGATTCTTTCTTGTAGTGAAACTTAAGAAAATTATCTACACTCTAAACTAAATTTTATAGAAATTAAATAGTTGGATCAAAAGTTATTGGACTCTAAAGTTTAGCAAGAATTAAGTCCTTGCGGGTGAATAAAGTTTTGAAGAGTTTTTGTGGAAATTTGAACCTTTTTTGTACAAACTTACTTATATACAAGAGGGTTTATATATATAACTTTTTTTTTGTGAGATTTTTATATTATTTGTCCTTTTTATTGAGCACAAATTACCTATTGGATTTACGCCATTAAATTTCAAATAAACTCTCTACAGCCGGGTATCCAATGTATTTCTTGATAGAAGGCCACGTCATACGACATATTGGTGAATCCGACGTGAAACATCTGGGATGGGGAATTTTGAAGAAATATTTTGGTCTCTATTACGGCAGGGGAACAAAGAGATAATAGTGGAAACTGTAGTGGAGCATCACCAATGCAACTTGATCCTACTACAGCTCAAATGTTTCAAGCATTTGCTCTTTATATGCAGCAACAACAAGCAGTGGAGTATAAGGAGGCTATGGCTACTAAAGCCTTACAATCTATTGTTGGCATATTGAATCAATTTCATGGGAAAAATATTTCTAAATATTTGAAGTATTATGCGCGGGAGATGGAGTTTAATAAAGTACCGGAGAAAGAGATGATTCTAATATTTGAGCTAGTAGTTGTACCTGAACTCCGGGAGCACATTAAGGGGATTATTCAAACTCATGGAGAAAAATGGAAGGATTTTATCTTTCAGCTAAGAGAAGAGTATTCTTTGGAGGATGTTGAAAGGATGACAAAAAAATTACTTATGGAATGGATCAATAAATCCAACAAGGGATTGATTGCAACAGAATTATTTTAAGAACTTGATAGGCAATTTCTTCAACTATCTTTGGTGGAAAAGCTTACACTTGAAAATGACAAGATGAAGCTATTTCTCCAGTCGGCCAACAGTGAGCTATAGAGGGAGTTGGAGTTATTGTTGGAGGAGAATATAGAAAAAAATGGACTTACTACTGACTGGAAGAAGATCTCTGAAGCAGTGAATATACTTGCTAAAAGAGAATACGGAAGAGGCAAAGTGGTGGTAAGACAAGAAACTAGGCCTCCACCAATTATAATATCTCGTAGGCAAGTGCTAGAACCTGCTATACCAATAAGTACTATTCCAATTCCTATTTCTACAATTGCACCGCAGAAAGATGCAATTGAAGAGTTATTAAAAAGAATGAAAGACTTACAAATTAAATTGACAAAGCTAGAGGAAAAAAGAAGAACATCTGAGATCAAACCTACATCAAAGCAAGGATATATACAGCGATGTATTTGGTGCAATAGTATGGAGCATCCTCACAAGGAATATGGAGATTTTGCTGATATTTTGCAATAAAGAATAATTATATGGAAAGATGAAAAGATTGTATTGCATGACACAGGTGAGTTCTTCAAAACCAACTTTGGAAAAGGAGGGATGAAAAAGATTTTAAAAGATTATTTATTCCATCATACTATGACATCAGGAAAAGCTACCACCTATGGTATCGAGGTTATAAGGGAGAAGGAGGATGTTTTTGACAAACATGTAGACACGGGGGATTTATGGAATCATGTTATTACTAGCAAGAATAAGGAAA
Source organism: Physcomitrellopsis africana (assembly GCA_036785485.1). Classification (NCBI taxonomy): domain Eukaryota; kingdom Viridiplantae; phylum Streptophyta; class Bryopsida; order Funariales; family Funariaceae; genus Physcomitrellopsis; species Physcomitrellopsis africana. Next base: position 325,564 of record JAWRVF010000335.1, read on the forward strand.
AAATATCAAGGCAAGAGTTACTCAATATAGCCACAATAATTAGGAATGCAACAGAATGGGATGACCCTGTTGATACCATGTCTGTACATGCTTATATGGAAAAATCCCACCATGAAGCTTTGATGGATGTGAAAAGGGGAAGAAATATAACAGAAAAAAATCTCCAGGAACCAGATAACAAAAGGAGATTTCAAAAGGATACAAAAACAATACAGAACAAGGAAGTACCTATATTACAAGGTAGTAGACCATCCAAGGTTGAGCCTTCAACATCACACTTTGGAGATGCATCACTACGAAAAGAAAAATGGAATGAAGAAATAGAAGCCAATAAAAATAAAAATAAAAATAAGCTTGTTATCTATAAGCTGCAATTGGATATAAAGGCAACTACAGATTTAAAAGGGGTGTTAGAAGAAAGGGTGTTGAATGCCAAAATTGAATTCACTATACATGAAATTTTAGGCATTGCACAAAAAGAATTCTATGATGTCATTATAGATACTATCAAGCAAAAAAGACAATTGATAGGCGAGTTTGCAATGTCCAATGCACTAGATATAACATTAATAAAGAAAGAAGAGTTGGAATTGGCTAAATATTGTATCAATCAAAAGGATCAATTTTCCTTGGATGAGAATAAGATTGATGACAAAGGTCCTAGTCATTATTCTAAGAAGCATTGGGCTAGAGCCACTACAGAAACTTTGGTGAAGGTGGGGGATTTGACAGATCTAGTAGTTGCTCTTATTGACCATGGATCTGAAATCAATATTATAAATAAAGACATTTGCAAATGTGGGAGGTGGTCCATTGACACTGAACATGGTTAGATGATCCAAGCAGCAAATAACACACGTGGAGATCTTTATGGTGCTTGTCTAGATGTCAAGGTGAAAATTGGAGATATATCCACAAAACAAATCTTTTTTGTTCAAGATTATATTTCTTATCCAATAATTCTTGGACAACCATATATTGTTGTTGTGAGGATGGAAACCAAAGTATTGGATGATAGATCAGCATGTGCTCGCATCAAAAGCCAAGATGGTAAAAAAACAATGTAGTTCTTTACTATATCTACTAATCATGACCGCAACATGAATTATCTACGGAGTGGCTCATTACTAAGGATTAATGAGAAGTTTAAAGATTTTTGAAGGGTGCCACTATAGAGCGAGGATGTAGTGGTACATCAAAAAAAGTACTCTCGCAAGAGAATGGAAGTATATTTGTACTTGAATTGTAAAACTTCTTAAGAGTGGATTTGATATGTATACATAGTTTAACAACTTACACAAATAGGAGAAGGCGGTTGAGTAATATTGCTGAAGCAATAATATGATGTCAACCACAACTTTGGTTCTTCTTGGTGCATACCGGAGGATGCACAGGTTTGGAGGGGATGGATGTCGCGTTGTGATTCGGCTACTATATGAAAAAATTATACATGTATATTTAATATATAATTTACTATATAGCTAAAAAAAGCCATATTAGTGGACTTTTATTGGTTATAAGATGTGGTTAGGTTGCTAGTTTAGAAAGAATCTATTAAAAGGATTATTATTAAGGTTTATACAATCTTATTTTTTTTAGTAGTGACTTTTGAAATTAATTTTATATTGATAGTAACTTGTATATATCTTAAGTCACCTATGTTAGACATTGGTGATCCTTAAGATCTTATTTACTTCTTTTATTTGGTGCTTAAAGCACCAAGTATGTAAATCTTATAAGAAGAAGGGTTAGAAAAGAACCTTTTGTATAAAAAGGGTAGTTTGGCCATCTATATAGATGAATAGAGGTGGATGATAGAAATCTCTATTCTAATTGGTCAAAAATCATACCCAATGGACTTCAAAGAGGCTGCCCAAAGGTTTATTAGGAGTTAGGGTTTGTTTTTGGAGAGGGATCAAACATTAGAGGCTAAGATCATAAGGTTTAGGTTTTTGGATGTGATTTAGGTATAAATTTTGTGTGATTTGCACTTTTTATGAAGAAGTTATAGGCGTCCAAAGTTTAGGTATTGATTTTGGACCTACTGTCACTCTTTTGAGTATAACTCACGCATACAGAAAGCAATCGAGGATCGGCAACTGAAGTTGGAGAGAGCACTTTTACAACTATACTTTTTATATACAGCTTGATAAAATCCAAGCTAGGGTGAAGGAGATATTGGGAGTTGAAGTCAATACTTACAAACTTAAGGGCAATAAGTGACCCGCTTATATAGTGGTTACATTTTGAGCTATATCTTAGGCAATTTCATAGATTTTTGGCTCAAAATTTTCAAGAGTGTATATGTTTATGTCACAAGACTATGTGCAAAAATTTTGTGGCATTAGAATTTTGAATTTGTGAGATATAAAGAAAATAGTGCTCGCGTGTCTCTGAGCTAGGGTTTTAAGTACCTGCTAGGAGTTGAGATATCAGACAATTGGAAACAAATTCATGGTTGATTCTTTCTTGTAGTGAAACTTAAGAAAATTATCTACACTTTGAACTAAATTTTATAGAAACTGAACAGTTTGATCAAAAGTTATTGGACTCTAAAATTCAGCAAGAATTAAGTCCTTGGGGGTGAATAAAATTTTGAAGGATTTTTGTGGAAATTTGAACCTTTTTTGTACAAACTTACTTGTATACAAGAGGGTTTACATATATAACTTTTTTTTGTAAGATTTTTGTATTATTTGTCCTTTTTATTTAGCACAAACTACCTGTTGGATTTATGCCATCAAGTTTCAAATAAACTCTCTACAGCCAGGTACCCAGTGTATTCCCAGATAGAAGACCATATCATATGACAACGTACCTTGTTGAGGAAGTCGGCATCAATTGGCACAACAGCAGCACAAATCTTAAATTGCTCTGGCTTTAACAATGTCGTACATTGTTGATCAAGCGCTGCTTCTCCAACCTTCGACGCAAGATATGATCTTCTTAATAAGGCATCGGATAGTCCTTGCTGCTTTCCAGGTCGATAAGGAATAACAAAGTCAAACCTAGATAGCGACATATTCCATTGAAATTGATGACGGTATAGAACTTGAGCCGACATGAAGTACTCAAGATTCTTGTGATCTGTATATACGGTGTCGTACTGTAATTGCTTACAGTATGTAAAATCCACTCAAAATGCCCAATATGTTTATAGATTTAGATATGTGTTAGAATGGTTAGTAAGTTAAATTAAAAATGGTTGATAGAAGAAACTTTATTTTATTTTATTTTACCTATTTAATTATGGTATTTAAAAACTATAAGATCTAAATGTTTAGTATGAAGCCTTGAGAGAAGGTGGGGACTTAAGGATGAAAATTTAAGCTAGTAAGAGGCTAATTGGGAGGGATGAAATCAAGCCATGGTCGGATGAAGGCAAGGAATAGGGAACTTCATCCCTATTGGTCGAATACCATGCCCAATGGGCTTTGAGGAGGCTGCCCACGATCTTAACAAGGGTTTTCGGCGACTTCAAAAAGAGGATTTGCAAATTCAGAGGCAAGGTTGTAAAGTTTAGGGTTTTGGATATAGTTTGAGAGGAAATTTTAGGCAATTTGGAGTTAGGGTGAAGAAGTTATACTTGTTCAAAGTTAAAGAGTGGATTTCATACATACTGTCACTCTTTTGGGATTTTGCGGAGTTGTACGAAGGCTTTTGGAGATCGGACGGTGCGGTTGGAAAGGTGATTTCAAGATCTATATCTGTTATGAAGGAACTCTTAAGTTTTGAGTTTAGACAAAGGAGATATGAAGAGTTGAAGACAGCGCATCCAATTCCAAGGCAGTAAGCACACCGTATTGTTAATAGTTATGCTTTGAGCCATAACTTGAGTTTTCAGACAAAATTTTGGCTCAAACTTCTTGGAAAATGTGAAAATTTGTGTTAAGAAGCTATGCATACAAATTTCATGGAATTTGAGCTTATAGTTTGTGAGATATGAAGAAATTTGTATGTGAGTGTATAAAGACAAGGGTTTGAAGTGACTGTTAGGGTTTTCAAGATATCTCAAGATTTGCAATGAATTTGCAGTTGAAAATTGTTGTAGAGGTTGATAAGAATACATCAGTACTTCATGTAAAATTTTACTATGTTTGAACGGTCGGATCAGGAGATATGAGATGTTGAAGTTCGGAAAAATTTCCACATAAAGATAAATAAGGTTTTAGAGGATTTTATCACACTTTGGATGTTGTTAGTTACTTGAGGCTTATGTATTTGATGTAATTTCTCAAAAGGGAAAAAAAAAATATATATATATATATATATATATACAAACTTTGAATTTTTCTCATTTTTGAAGCTTGATTGAGAAATTAGTGATAGTTAGAAGCCCAGCGCTTTCTTAAGGCAAATTCTCTCTACTCTGACATTATTGGTGCTTCCACTGAGAGAGCCTTGAGGCATTAGTTATTCAATAAGTGAAGATGGGAGATCAAAACCCAAGTTGTGGATTACCCAACGGGGTGGCTGCTCAAGAGCTTTTCAAGGCATTTGCCCAGTTTATGGAATAAAGGCAACAGGTGCAAGGAGATGACAAAAACACCTCTAAAGCCTTACAAGCAGTAGTGGACAAGATTGGGAGGTTTGATGGGAGGAACATCACTAAGTTCCTAGGGATTTACACGTGTGAAATGGAGGTATATCAAGTTTCAGAACTTAAAATGATTACCACCTTTGATTTGGCAGTTATACCTGAGATCAGGGAGAGGGTGCAAGAGTTGCATAAACAGGATATATCGTGGAGGAGATTTGAGGAGTTGCTGAAGGATGAATTTTTTGAGGAAGACTCAGAAAGGATGACTAAAAGATCATTCTTAGAATGGATTGAACATAGGCCAGGAAACTAGATGGCTCCGAATGAATTAATGAGGGAGTTTGAAAAGAAGTTTGGCCAATTGCCACGACAAGAGAGCTAGTTATTGGATACTAGGAAGACTGAGTTGTTTTTGCAAACAACTAATGAAGATTTGGAAGACAAGCTACTTTTTCATCTTGCAGATAGGAAATCTGAGAGTGGCTTTACAAATAATTGGAGATTGGTGAAAGAAACAGTAACACTTGTGGCCAAGCAACAGAGGATGAAGACTCGTGGCTTATCATCACGATTGGAGCAAGTACCCACATCTCAAACTTCAATGTCACCTAAAAAGGTGATGAAGACTGTCCAGGAAGACACTCTTGAAGAATTGATCAAGAGCATACAGGATCTTAGGGTTGAAATGACTGAGTTGAAGAAATCTCAAGTTGTGAATTCATCAAAGCCAACCGAAGGTTTCAAGGGAATTGTGGAGAGATGTATGTGGTGTGATAGTCCAAACGACAAGCGTGGTGTCGTACTGTAATTGCTTACAGTATGTAAAATCCACTCAAAATGCCTTATATGTTTATGAATCTAGATGTGTGTTAGAATGGTTAATAAATTAAATTAAAAATGGTTGATAGAAGAAACTTTATTTTATTTTATTTTACCTATTTAATTATGGTATTTAAAAACTATAAGATCTAAATGTTTAGTATGAAGCCTTGAGAGAAGGTGGGGACTTAAGGATGAAAATTTAAGCTAGTAAGAGGCTAATTGGGAGGGATGAAATCAAGCCATGGTCGGATGAAGGCAAGGAATAGGGAACTTCATCCCTATTGGTCGAATACCATGCCCAATGGGCTTTGAGGAGGCTGCCCACGACCTTAACAAGGGTTTTCGGCGACTTCAAAAAGAGGATTTGCAATTTCAGAGGTAGGGTTGTAAAGTTTAGGGTTTTGGATATAGTTTGAGAGGAAATTTTAGGCAATTTGGAGTTAGAGTGAATAAGTTATACTTGTTCAAAGTTAAAGAGTGGATTTCATACATACTGTCACTCTTTTGGGATTTTGCGGAGTTGTACGAAGGCTTTTGGAGATCGGACGGTGCGGTTGGAAAGGTGATTTCAAGATCTATATCTGTTATGAAGGAACTCTTAAGTTTTGAGTTTAGACAAAGGAGATATGAAGAGTTGAAGACAGTGCATCCAATTCCAAGGCAGTAAGCACACCGTGTTGTTAATAGTTATGCTTTGAGCCATAACTTGAATTTTCATACATAATTTTGGCTCAAACTTCTTGGAAAATGTGAAAATTTGTGTTAAAAAGCTATGCATACAAATTTCATGGAATTTGAGCTTATAGTTTGTGAGATATGAAGAAATTTGTATGTGGGTGTATAAAGACAAGGGTTTGAAGTGACTGTTAGGGTTTTCAAGATATCTCAAGATTTGCAATGAATTTGCAGTTGAAAATTGTTGTAGAGGTTGATAAAAATACATCAGTACTTCATGTAAAATTTTACTATGTTTGGACAGTCGGATCAGGAGATATGAGATGTTGAAGTTCGGAAAAATTTCCACATAAAGATATATAAGGTTTTAGAGGATTTTATGATACTTTGGATGTTGTTAGTTACTTGAGGCTTATGTATTTGATGTAATTTCTCAAAAGGGAAAATATATATATATATATATATATATATATATAAACTTTGAGTTTTTCTCATTTTTGAAGCTTGATTGAGAAATTAGTGACAGCTAAAAGCCCAGCGCTTTCTTAAGGCAAATTCTCTCTACCCCGACAACGGTCACCAGATGCGCAGCTCTTTTGAGAAAGTGACACCACTGTTGGAAAAAATCCACTATAGCAAGGAGTTTCTTATCATGAATCTCGTAGTTGATCTCAGCCGCAGAATACTTTCGTGAATAGAATGCAACCAGATGAAGTTTATTGTCAATGTCTATTTGCGAAAGTACGGCTCTTAAAGCAAAATCCGAAGCATTGGTTTCCAAATAGAAAGCCTTTGCAAAGTTTGGATGTACCAAGATTAGAGCTATAGTAAATGCCATTTTAAGATTTTGAAATGCTTTTTCTGATAGAGGTCCCTATTTTAGCTTATTCTTACATGTTAATCGAGTGATTGGAGCAGCAATTTGAGAATAATTTTTGATAAAGATCTGATAGATGTTAGCAAAGCCGAGAAAATATTATACGTCTCTAACCGTCTTTGGAACTTCCTAAGATACAATTGCTTCTACCTTCTTGGAATCCATCTTCAAGCCTTCCGTAGTTGCAACAAATCCTAAAAACTCCATCTCAATTTGGTGGAATAAGCACTTTTTCAACTTGGTGTAGAGTCCTCGCTCGCATAGTTTTTTGAGTACCAAACGAACGTGCTTCTTATGCTCTTTTTCATTCTCAAAAAATATCAAGATATCATCCAGATAGATGACAACAGAATTGTCTAGATATTTTCTAAAAATATCATTCATCATGTGTTGAAAGATCGCCGAAGCATTGGTAAGACCAAATGGCATGACATTATATTCAAAATGACCATACTTCATACAAAAAGTTGTCTTCCATTTGTCTCCTTCTTTGATTTGCACAAGGTTATAAGTTCCCCTTAGATCAATCTTTGTAAAGATCTTTGCACGTCCAAGTTGTTCTAGATTATTAGAGATCAAAGGTAATGGATAGCAATTTTTCTTTGTCACCTTGTTGAGACCTCGATAGTCCACGCACATCCGGAGTGAGCCATCCTTCTTCTTCACAAATAAGTTTGGTGCCCCAACTAGCAAATTTGAATGACAAATGAAGTTCTTGGCTAGGTTCTCGTCAATGTATTTCCGCAACTCAGCCAACTCCATCTGCGATAGGTTGTAGATTAGACCATAAGGCGGTTGTGCTCCTTCTTGTAATTCTATGGCACAATCATATGGTCGATGTTCTCGTAGCATGTCAACATTTTTCTTTTAGAACACATCTTAAAAATCCTTGTATTGTTCTAGTATAGTTGCTATTGAAATCTGCTCTCTACTAGTTGGAGTCGCATAAATGACCAATGGTGTATCTTCCTTACACAATCTTACAAACATTCTTGCTCCAATGAATAAGGATTTTTTTTGATTTGGGATCTTCTTCCAAACTTGTCCTGAGGTTGTTCTATGGGAAATGTTATTCTTCGCAACCTCCAATCTATAGATGGGTTATATTTTTCCAACCAAGAAAGACCAAGAATAACAGGATTTGATAGGGTACTAATAATGTTAAAAAATAATATAACTATTATGGTCTTTAAACGTCACTTCTATAGGTTCTGATTCATGGATGATACTACCAGATAATAAAAGTCGTTCATCTATTATTTCTATGTGAACATGTTTGAATTTGTGTATTAGGAGAATTTTGTGATGCTTAGCAAATTCTTGGTCTAAGAAAGAAGCAGATGCTCTTGAATCTAATAAGGCTAAAGTTTTTAGTTTTTCAGGACCAAAAGACAAAAGAATTGTAAAACAACGGGCAGCTTGAATAGAAAGAGAGGAACCTTATTTTGATTTGTCCAACCGCATGGTTCCTATTGTGACTGGGCATCCTTGTTTTCTTGAACAAACGCACCTCTATTCTTGATGTAACGTCCATTTTGCTTCTTAGGATAGTTTTCAGCTCTATGGCCTTCTCTACCGCAATAAAAGTATAAACCTTTCTCCATACACTACTTCTTTTCTTTTGGAGTAAGGAATTTGACATGTACCGCATCAATCTATATGTCCTCTGTCTCTAATTGTGAATTTAGGCTACTTGCCAATATAGTTGCACCATGACGACTTGTATATTGTCTAGAGCGTTGATCTTGGTGACGTTAAAATAGATGGTTATCGCACTTCACAGCTTGGCTAATGGCTTTGTTGAGCGTTCGTGGATCAAGAAGAGATAACAACAAATCTTTCACGTCGTCCCTTAGATCCCAATAAAATTGACTCATCAATGCTTCTTCATCCTAATTGATGCCGTATACTAATTGCATGAAATCCAATGTGTAGACTGATGTAGAGCGAGTCCCTTATCGTAGTGATCAAATTTTTGTTATAGCCCACTGAGCCTTGTCATGCTCGCCAAATGCTTCCACAAATGCCTCCAAAAAAATCTCAAAATTGTTCAAAATTGGTGATCCTTTTTCAAATAGAGGAGCAAACCACGTCAGAGCTTGTCCCGTAAGCAAAGTTCCAACCAATCCAATGCGTGATTCCTCCGTCAGATAATATTTGGATTGTAGAGTTGTTATTAACTTGATTTGATTGACAAAACCTCGAAACTTGGAGCGTGTGCCATCAAACTTGTCTGGAAGGCTAATTCGACGCTCCTTTCGTTGTGGAAGTAATGATTCTCGTTGAACCACATGTAAAGCTACTTCTCTTGGTGTAGAAGCTCGAGGCTGATGAAGCCTAGATTGTGTTATACCGGATGCTCCATCATTATGAAGTCTTGTAAAGATTCCTTCCAACACGGTAGTTCTCTGTGATAACGTAGCAAGAGCATTCATAATGGCGTCCATCTTAGACTCCAAACTTTCACTGTCTGAATCCCTCTAAAAATAGTATCTTCAAGAGGGATAATTCACTCTCTCTAAGAAGAATAAGACTCCAATATTATGACAAAAAGATATCAGTTTAAAGGAGGGTAATCCGCAACGTCTAAAATACTAGTGTACCTTCAAGAAGAGGGATAATCCACACTCCAACAAGAAGGAACTAATTGTGATATCCAAGATGAGAGTAGTCTTGACAAACTGCCATAGACACAAAATATAGACTTGAAGTCTAAACAAGAAGTTCAAGAAGAACTGGCAAGAACTGGATTAATCAAATGAGTACAAAAACAACACTAGAGAGGTGAGCTAGAGCTCCAAGAGATGTGTTGTCGAGACTGAAGAACTCTTCAACCTCGACTCCAATATATACTCCTATCTAGAAAGCTTCTCAAGTAGCTTCTACCAACTAAGGAGCTTTTCAAGCAACTTCCACCAACTAGGAAGCTTTTCAAGCAGCTTCCACCAACTAGGGAGCTTCTCAAGTAACTTCTACTAATTAAGAAGCTTCTCAAGCAACTTCTATCAACTAGGAAGATATTAGGAGGCTCTGGAAGATTTTAGAGAGTTCTAGGAATCTTCTAGAATGTTCTAAAAGGTTCTAATAAGTATGTCCTTGACAATTATACTTGATTGATAAATCCTCGAAACTTAGATCTTATGCCATCAAACTTCTCAAGCAAACTAATTTTTGGTTCTCTAATGTTTGAACAATGTTCCATCATAGGTGAGGTAGTATGGTTTGGTGTAGATATTGATGCAGCTCCAACCATCTCTATATCTTCACTTTCTGTTAATCTGCTGTTCGTAAATCGAAAGTTGTCATCGGTAAGCATTGGGCTTCCTCATTTGCTTCAGATTTGCGCCATCGCACTTCATTGCAAGTTCGCCACACAATATAATAAGAAAGAAGGTGTCTACTTTCACTTCAAGAAATGCAGAATAATACACTCAAAAGAAAAAAATTTAGAAATAATATGAGCCAGGCGGTACTTCTTGCTAAACTTCTAACACGCTGGTTCATTTAAAAAGGGGTAATCCACTCTTAATAAAAAAAAAACAAAGCTCTAATAATATATATGTAGTCTTGTCAATCTGTCAAGGACAAGAACTCGATGAAAGCATATAAATATATGAAACTTCTATTAAGAAGAATAACAAAATAGAAATAAGGAAGCATGTATATTAAAAAAAACTAGAATGGCTATTGCCACAAGACAAGAAAATTATAGACTCTTAAATTTGGACTAGAAACAAGAAAAGAAACATGTAAGAGTTAGTTAACAGCTTCACTCTTGCTTCATAAATATTATCAATCAAGATTTGTTGGTAGTATTCTATAAGTGACCTCTTACATGCCCAATTGTAGCAACGATTAAATTTGTGAAATATGTCATAAAGCATGTGCTTAATGACTTCTACATCTCTGTTCTATGTTACCAACATGTGCCATGTAATAGTCACATGACCAAATTTCAACTCACTGTTTGGTTAGTATGGTACATGTATAAAGGTGATTCCGCATCTATGAAGCTTCTAGGAAGCTTATCTATTAGATATTATCAAATCAACTTATTTTACTTACTTCTATTGATTTATATTAATTAGATAATTATTGGAGTAAATCTTATGTCCGTGACATTTGTATATTATGTCTTTGATTATTAGTTATAATATTTGGATTTGTTTTCTTGTTACTTCATATATAGTGTGATTAATTTGAATGGCTCATTGGTTTTTAATTGGTCATCAAGTTTTGTGGATATTATGTTATACTTATGGTCATAAAATTATTGATATTTTTTTTATGGAATACACGTGAATTTTTATTTATTTAATATTTTGTGCGAGTGGCTTTATTTCTTTTTAGGAATAGGTGTTGATAAGTAGGTGAAATTAATATTTTTATATTTATTACAGATGTCAATAAATATTTTTATTTTTCATTGTTTAATTCTTTTATATATATATATATAGGGTCAAGTATTTTCTTGAAGCTGAAACCATTTACTGATTGATGTTAATTTAGTATATGAAAAGAAAATTATTACTTTTATGTGTTTAATTTATGGATATTTTAAATACATATTTTGTTCCGATATTTCGTGTGATTTGTATTCACCTGTGAGTTATTCGTTCACATGCGGAGGCACTCACAAGCACAGCGCTTCATCAAATGTTACAACACAGAAGATAACGAATACTATTCATGTTCTCGTGGTGCCTTGGTGAACACTTCTTCATTCATCCATGTGTCTCCCGCTCGACTCTGAAAGTCCCGGTCCCTCCGACCATCTCACACTTAGTTGCTCCGCCTCTGCCCCGCGTTAGGGTTTCAATCACCAAGGCCTGCGATTATTCTCAATTGACCCGTCTCTCGCTGATCCTTCGCGTCACACCACGATTCCTCGCAGAGCTTGTGAAACATGTTGGATCTGAGCCCATTGGAGCCGCCCACGCTTCGCAGCTTGCCTCATGGCGTGGAACCTCTTTTGCACGCGGCTCCTAGCTTTGAGTTGCCCGCTGTTGCTGATGTAAGTGGTGGTATATCTCGTGTTTGACTTATTGGTGGGTGATTTTCAGTTGTGGGGAAGAAACAATTGTGGAGGTCGGGAGTCATGAATTGATCGTAGGGTTTTTGAACGTTTGTGTGATTAGCGGTTTCTTCGATGGTTTTTCTAGTGGTTGCGGACATGTAGGTGCATCGTTTCATTGGATGTGCGAATCGCACAGGGTTTCAGACTCGATCGTACCCTCATCGGTTGTAGGCCGAGTCTCGTTTAGATGGTTTGGAGTATTTTGCAGCAACACGAATGTTATGGCATGACCAATTCGTTGTAGGATTTGGGAAGGGGACTCAGCAGGGTCCTTTTGTCAATTTAGGTCAATTCGAGGAAAAAATTAGAAAAATGTTTTCAAAACTGTGATTCTGGTTGATTGGATGTGTTGAGTATCTCGACCTAGATGATTGATGTTGGAGGAATATATTGGGTTTTTTTCGTATCTATTTGCAGGGATGCTGCTCTTGATTTTACTTTAACTCCAATTTTGCGTCGGGTGAGTCAGGTGGATCTTGGGTTGATCCAACCAGATGTTACTAACATAGTATGTTTTTGTATCTTGTGACGCAGCTGGATGGTTTCCAAAAAGCAGCGGCTCAGATGGTAAAGCCAGCAAAGGGTACAACTACCTTGGCTTTCGTTTTCAAGCATGGCGTCATCGTGGCTGCTGACTCGCGTGCCAGCATGGGCAACTACATTTGTATATCCTCTTGCCGAATGCTTCTAATAAGTGAATTAGAAACCTGTTGTTTCTGTCAGAACGATTCTTATGTGTTTTTATTTAAATCATCGCTGAAAAGTAGTAGCCTATCTTTCGGTAGTGTAATGCAAACATACTTCTGATTGGTCCCTTTGAGTGATGGCTTACGGGTTTGTCAGGATTTTCAAGTGTGCATTATTCAATGGTTTGAGGTGCGAATTTATAGTTTAGGTGGTACATGTTATTGATAAGGGTATCGATGTATTGATGGCAGCCTCGCAATCGGTGAAGAAAATTTTGGAAATCAACCCCTACTTGTTGGGCACTATGGCGGGAGGTGCCGCAGATTGTCAGTTTTGGCAACGGAATCTTGGCACTCGGGTACTTAAGCCTACTTTCATTGCTTTGGTTCTTCATTTGTGGGACGGTACGCAGTAAATTGTGGATCTTGATTCTTTGTACAAGATTCTCGCATGTGCTACGTGCAGTCCACGTGTTCCTCAAAGTTTTGTCTATTTTCACAAATTCTTTTTACTCAGATCAGTTACTTAGCTCTGAGAAGCTTGTGAAGCAAAGAATGGCTTAGCAGCTCTTTCACGGGAGTCAATGTTCAGGTCTAGGATATAAGCACTAACTGGTTTTTTTCATTTCGTGACCTCAATAGTGCCGGCTGCATGAGTTAGCGAACAAGAGGCGCATTTCAGTGACTGGAGCTTCGAAGTTGCTTGCAAATACCCTTTACTCATATAGAGGAATGGGTCTATCTATGGGCACTATGATTGCTGGCTGGGACGAAACGGTACATTTTTTTTAAAGTAGTAATTTACGGTATACAATGAATTTTTTTAAAAGCTTTAAAGCTGAGCTCACGACTTTCTACAAGAAAGTCCATGAGTTCTGATAATCACTGGATTAGCTGTATCATTTTTGAACTTCGCTTCTATGGACTCTTATTATGCAATACAGTTCACTTCAAATTTTAGAACAAGTTCTTTGAATGTGGTGGTTGGCTAGTTTGATGTTCGATGTTTAGAAAGAACCTTGTGCACCCCGTTGCAGTCATCTAGTTGTATCAATTTTAAAATTCGGAGAAATTCAGCCTTCGTACCTACTTTGGCTGTGGTCTTACTCTCAAGTTGATCGCAGGGTCCAGGCTTATATTATGTGGACAGTGAAGGTGGCAGGGTGAAGGGCACACGCTTCTCCGTTGGATCTGGCTCTACTTATGCATATGGTGTACTCGATACAGGGTAATAACACTTAAATCCAGATCAAGGATCATATGGAATGGGTCTGTGAAGATGGTAGATGGTTATTATCTTCTCGATTTTTTTTAATTTGATTTTCTTGATTTTGTATCTTAGATAGTCATTCTCTGCATTAACTCATTATTTTGACTACTATTTCTGTGCGTGTTGACCATGTTTGTTTGTTGCTCATTTTTTACAGCTTCAACTGGGACATGTCTATCGACGAAGCAGTAGAGCTTGCTCGTCGTTCTATTTACCATGCTACTTTCCGTGATGGAGCTAGTGGTGGTGTAGCTAGTGGTAAGCAATTAATGCTTTCCCTTTCCGCAACAGATCGTTAAGATGCCTTCTGTCTTGTCTTTCTGTGTAGTCAGTCTCTGTTGTCAAGCGTTCCCTTACAAGTCTTTGTTGGTCTGCAGTTTATTATGTTGGACCTAGTGGGTGGAAGAAAATGTCAGGTGACGATGTTGGTGAACTTCATTATAGTTATTATCCAGTTCAAGAGGTACCAGCCGAGGCGGAGATGGGTGAGGCTTCCGCATAAGTGTTATTAACATACGGCCTATCATCCGTGGGATTCCCCACTGTGCTGTTAAAGATGATTGTGTTGAAGATGTGCATCAACCTCTTTGAAGTGATCAGAATCAATCGTCGAGGTTTCCAGGATTATGCCAATTTCCAACTTTCGGTGTTATCAATCTACCATACATTCATGTTAACTATTCTGTACATTGCAGTGCGTCTGTTTTCTTTTTTATTTTTATTTTTTGATGTTCTGTTTTGTTGATGACTCGTGTTTCCTTTCGACTGGTTCCTTGATGTTCGATCTTCTTCGTGAGTATGTGCGCACAATTTTGTGCTTGTGGATGTTTTATGTTCGTTTACGTGCATGACTGGCGCAGGCTTTAAGAGGAAGTCATTGTACAGTGCTTCTTCAAACAGGTGTAATGCATTGCTGGCAGAATTTGATTTGAACTCTGTACGGGTTTACGAAATTTCTTTTCACCCGTGGTGGACGTCCACCTTAATTTACAAGTCATGTTTACAAATAATTCGGCGAGAACCAAATCAGGATTTCACTGTTTCAAAGCTCTTCTTTTCATGTGATTGCTTTAGCCACTAACGCTGCATAATCTCCTTGCACTTCCCCGCGCTGATTTTTGACCTTTCGTAAAATGTTTGGTGGTGACCGGCAATGTATCCATCATTTGCTTCCAAACTCCACAACTGCCGCAGATGCCAGCACTGGTGCCTAAGTTGAGTTCAGACTGACCACTTTCTATCCTCTTGTCTTCAAAATGATGGGTACAGCCTCTTCCTCGAAACTAAGTGTAGAAAAGCATTCACTAGAGAACACACGGCAGGTTCGTCTTACTAATTTTTTGGTTCGAACTCTACTTTAAAGGAGCCCACGTACAGGATCGACATACATCAAACGATTGCAAGGCATTCCCAAGCTCAGCTACGAAGTTGTGAGAGAAGCCATTTAAAGCATCCAGACTACGCAACGAGATGAAGCGTACGGTTTCATCGCTTACAAGCGTCGCATGAACAGTTCCAGTTTCGATTGTGACGCAAGCACTCACAGCTACTCTCACATCCTCATTGATCCCCGACTCGCTACATCATCAAAGTTTGACAGAGTAGAATTTGTGATCGAGTCAAGTAGAGACTATGGCTGCACCATGACAGTGCTTCAAGTGCAGCGTTTCGTCGGAATCATTCTCGCGACGCCACACAGGAGCCAACTTAACAGCTGCTATCCTCAATTATTGCCCAAATACGCTGAACTAATCAACGTGAACACGTCTTTCTTCAGCATATTCTAAACCCTACAGTATGCCAATGGCCCACCGCTAGTACACTGTGCGGAAGTTTAGATGCGGCAGTAGTTGGGTTGCTGCAAACGGCATCTGAATTTCATGTTCTTAGTTTGGAGCTCTGGGTGTTTTTGATTTTTGTGTCGGTAAGTTGTTTAGGTTTTTGAAGAGTGCGCATTCAGGAGTATGGCCTCGGCCAACAATGGAGCAGGGTTCACAATCAGAGAGATGCGACCTGAAGGTGTGCAGGATGCAGGGGATGTGTTGTACAGGGCCTTCTACGTAGACAGTCTTGCGACGGGTGTGCCGACCTCCTTCAATGTTGCCTCTCCAGAGGTGGCAAGCAGAATGCTCGGATCTTTCGTCTCGCAGCCATTTTGGTACAAGATTGTGGCAATTGACTCTGAAGGAAAAGTGGTTGGTGGTGCGCTAATCCAACATGGTCAGCACTATGCTCCGGTTGCTATATGTCCAATTCTGTTGTTTTATTTACCGATTTTTTTGAGGTGTGCGTAGGGCAACGCTGGAATACTCTTTTATCTCGTTATCTCTCTCGAGCAAACAAGCAGATCTTCTGCATCGAGAATTTTCTGATTGTGAATTTCTTGAGAATGGTGCAGGGTCAGGGGATACTTCTGCACACTGCGTCGGGCCAGTTTTCGTGAGCCCTGATGCATCAGAGGAATAGGGAAGACTGTTACAAAAGCAGTCGTAGAGCATGCGCAGAGCTTGAACGCGCCGTCCATCCGCCTCAACACGGTACACAATCGCCCCGATCCAGCACATTTAATAAGGATTTCAACATACGTAGACTCCTTTCCTGTAAAATTCGGAGAGTATTTTTCTTTGTTGTTGCTTTCTTACTTTCAAGTGATTGTTTGCATGTTGATCGATGTAGTCTGCATCGAATCGCAAGAGTTTTTGTCTTTACGCAAGCCTGGTATTCAGGCCCGTCGAGTGCACCACTTCCTTCTTCGGCACAGTCAACCCAGATGATTGTGTAATTGCTGCTTCTGCCCTTGGGATTTCCACTGAAGGTAAGACACTGAATTCTCCCATTGTACGGTGTTTTTAAATCCTGCAACTCTCAGCAATGATAAGCAAGCGCTACAGGAAAAAAGGTGCTAATAAGTGGGCATCCTTGGTTATTACTGATTTGAACGCATCTCTGCACAGTTGTTCGCACTCGAAAGATGGAGGCAGCTGATATCAAGGCGTGCGGAGATATTTATAGCAAAGCCATGGGGTACGACCGCGAGGACGAAATCAGAGACATGCACTCCAAATTCTCTGAAAAATGTTGGCTGGCCACAACGGAAGACGATAGCACTATTCTGTAAGCTTCACATCGTCCACTAAGTCGATGTTTATTTATTTAGGGAACAGCTAGCTGGACATCTCCCTTTACTGTGTGAACACCCCGTGCATACACACAGTAAAACTCTTATTTATACTGAAAAGTTTTAGGGTAAATTTACAATAAAATATTCCCTAAATGAAATTAATAAGCTTTTTAAAGTGAATGAAAGAATTACATGAAACTGTTCCCTTTATTTATTTCTAGGGTTTCATAAATCATCTTCTTCACTTCGAAATTTGAACTTTAATGCGGTTTGAGGTGCAGGGGTTACACGACCGGTCTGTTCCTGTTCGGCCACACAATGGGAACAAGTGAGACTGCGTGGGTAGCAGTCATCACCAGGGCTATCCGAGAGAACAATGGCAATGTCTCAAGCCTAACAATCCCTGGTGCTTACTACCCCCGCCTCGTTAAGTGGGCGCTAGCTACGAAGCTCGTCCTTGCTAGGTAAACGTCGACCTTTACATATGCTCTGAATTTGTTTATACCATGAGCAATCCTTGGTGGCTGTTCTCACCATTGCGTTGCATGTCTACAGGCATAACTGGTACATGGTGATTGGGATGTACCAGAAGCCAAACGATGGATTCTTCTGTAGCCCCAGCATTACGCACTAGAGAACCAATCATTCATTCTTGGGTGTGTTCCAGTGCCCCAGATATCGTGTTGCTGAAACTGCAATCCTTACGAATGCAACGCAAGTAGCTTTTAAGGAGTGGCGACATTTTGTGCTTGAAGTGTTCAAGTGGCATTTTATAATGAATCGATTCTGGAATTGATATGTGGATTCTCAAGTTGCTCCAATCCACATGCCATTGTCATAACCTGGGATTGGATCCAGTCGTGAGCCGAGATGCATTTGAACAAAATGAACTACACTTGTGATGTGTGGAGTTCATTAGTGTGATATCTAAAACAAATTATAATTGTGAATACATTCTAAAACATTTTAAAGATTTTTAGGATGTTATAAATATTTGTATTATCTTTTTTTATTGATTTTTAGAAGAATTTAGAAGTATTTAAAATTTTTCATAAAATTTTAGAATCTTTAATTAATGTCTAAAAGTTTCTAGAAACTTTCTATAGGTCTTATAATCTTCCATAATCATGTAAAATTTGTCCTAGTCTTTTAGAAGTTTCCATAGAAAATACTTTAGATTTTTGAAAAATTCTATAACTAATAGAACTTTCTTAAAAACTCCTATGAAGATCTGGTTTCTATAGTATAAATAATATTGCAAGACACAGGCCACCTTAGTCTAGCCAATGCAAAATTTAGAGCCATCTAAAATATTTGATTTTTATTCTTGTTAAAAATAAATAACAACTCAATAAAAAGTTAGTCTTTAAGAAAATTTAATATCCAAAAATATATATAAATATTAATAATAAAGATTTTTTTAAAATAAAATTTAAATATAAAACACCAAAATACTATAATAATTAAATGATATAATTTTAAAAAATTATAATCAAAATATAAGATATAATCTATATTTAATTATTTTTATCCAAGAATTTACAATAAAGCATTCAAAAAATTTTAAAACTCAATAATATTTTGAAATAAGACATATTAACTTCTATAAAGTAAATATTAAATATTTCTACTATTAAATAAAATTTAAAAAAATATAAGGTATAAAAGAATATTTATTATATATATTTTTAGTAATATTTTAAAATTAAATAATAGAAATTTTGATTAAGTTTCAATAGCTTTATATTAATATGGTAGAAAGTATGGAATTTTTAAAGCAATTTTTAGGTGTAAGATTTTAAAACAATTATAATTATGATTTAAAATAATATTTTAATATTATGACGTAAATACAAATAATAAGAAAATTAATGGACATAGAAATTGATCTAAATCATAATGTGAAGTAGAAACTCTAACAAAAAATTACTATTAGTACAAGACTCGTGAAATATATCAAAATTAAGTTTTTAATCTAATGAATTAAAAAAACGTTAATGTTATTATATTAAAATTATCACATTTAATTTTGTTAAAAAAGTGATACAAACTTATTGCATAAGTAATACAATAGTTTTAGTTATATTCTAGATAAACATCATTACCTCAAACTCTTACTTGCAAAGAAATTTTCTAATATCAAAGTTTTTACAATGTTGAACCTTTGTTAGTTTTATTTATGTTGAGCCAATGTTAAATTTACTTCTAAAACACTTAGATAATAGAATTTATATGGTTTAATCTTCCTCATGCATAAGTGCATAAGGTTCAAATTGATTATTATTATGAATAAGTCATCCACTCCCTTTAACTTGTAATCCTTAACAACAAACAAACAAAAATAAAATAAAATAAAATAAAAAAATATGATATATAATCCAATTCAACTAACTTGCTTGATTGTCTTAAAAAAGATCTTGGAGAAAAATTGTTCGATTTCATTTAAATATAAGATGACCACCAGATAAATGGAATTTCTCTATGAAAAAAATCTATACAACTAGACAATACAAATGTGAGGTCCATGGTTCAGAACAAAGAGCTCCTTGGCTCAGACCAACGAAAAATAAGTTTACCATAACAATCACTATCCCTCAACTAAACCGTACCTTTACTCATTTACACCAAATTTCACCGAAATTCTCAATCATGCAAACAAATTTCCAAACCTAATTCACCTACCAATAGAAATCAATCAAGGAATGCATTTCCTACTCCTGCGCCGGAGAGAGGATATTTCCACCATTACCCAATACCGCTTCAAAATACGAAACCGCAAAACAATCCACACCAAAGTTTCTAACACAAAACTTCAGATATATCGTGCAAATCAGGACACACTCGCTCTGTATACATGACAAAATTTGGAAGAGAGTGACTAGCAGGAGGATTGAGGGGGGAAGGGCTCCGGTGCGCCGGTCCAGCCTTCAACGCATTCCAACAAAGGAGACCAGTTGCACTCGGTTTAGCTTGATTCTCAGATTCTCCCAGTTACGCTGGTCTGATGGACTGGGTGGCTTCGCTGATCTCGAAACTGACCAGAATGCGGTTCATCCGCAATCTCGAAATGAACAAGTCGGTATCACGTTCCTGGGCGCGCACATGCGTCAAGCACTGCACGGTTCGCCTCCGAGCGTCATGTATACACTTGGGGTCGAAAAGTGGTGGGGTGAAAGCACAGAAAGCTCCAACTGCTTTCAACACCAACGACTCCGCAGAGAGAGCTTACACCACTTCGGATCCGGACAGCGCCTTTCTCCATTGCTGCACACTCAGTACGGCGCGGTGAATCGGAATATACCCCGGTCAAGGACTTGTCGAACGTAGTGAGATTGGGAACATGGGAATGCTGCTCAATGACGCCAGCTGGGCATATAAGAGCTGGGTCGATACAAGCATCGAAACTGAGTTCGGCACCCAACAGCACAGTCCATCAGTTGTCTGGCCATGTCTCCGATCGCCGTGCCCGAAACATCCCAATCAAGCAGAAAGCTTCGTATCCAATGCAGTGTTGCGCCATAGACATCTCAGGTAGTGGATTGAATGGAATTTGTTCCTGTTTTTCATTTTCAGAGAATAGAAATAGGAGAAGTAACTGTGTCTCCAATAATACAACCTTTTGTTCTAAGCTTTTTGGAAATATATACAACTGTGAAATGCGAATGAAAAGCTGCTGATTCATTGCAGTGAGATGTAAGTTATCCATAGCTATCGCTGCCAATGAAGCGCGAAGGCAGATACTCAACCTCAACCCTTATCATTTACGCATGAATCTCCTATCTTGCCTACAAACCTTCGAGTCTAATTGAATTGTCAATGTGACACACGGAGTTCAATCAATCATAGTTGTTCCTACTCCTGCGCCGGGGACAGGATTGTTCCAGCATCCTCCTAAAGCGCTCCGAATAAGCGTGCCCCGTACTATTCAACATCAGAGTTTATAATCGAGAAGCTAGAGTGAATTGTGCACATCTAACAATCGACGATCAATGGCAAAATTGTAAGGAGCAAGATCGACTAGCAGGATTGAGGGGGGAAAGGCCCCGGTGCGCCGGTCCAGCCTTGAACGCATTCCAACAAAGGAGCCGCCAGTTGGCCTGCCGAAATGGCATCGAACACCTTCTCGATCTCTTGCCCCGGAGACACCGTCCTCTGCCCCGACAGCAGCTGCGTCTTCAACTCTCCGCGCACCAGCTTGTACAGCGGATACGTCCGACAGTCTTGGATCCTGTTGGGCACCGACGATATCCCCTTGGTATCGTATGCTTCCCGCACCGCGGGCACCACCCGGCTCAGCTGCAGCTTGAGCTCCGCCTCGAACACCGGAATCTGCCTGAACACGGCGCTGGAAACCTCCTTGTCCGCGCTCTTCAACGCGCGGCTCACCAGCACCCCCCGCAGCTTCTCCATCAGCGGGTACGAATCGCTGGTGGCGTCGTCGACGTAGCTGAACACCGGCTGCCGCTCCACCACCATGAGCAGGTCCTTCTCGCAGAAGCGCGATGGCAGGAGGGATCCGTCGCTGGCCATGAACAGCGTCTTCTTGGCCACCTGCGCCACCACTTGCTTGACGGCCGCCTGCATGGTCTCTTCCACATGGCGCAGGTCGATGGCCTGGCACAGGGCCACCAAGAAGGTGGCGCTCATGAGCTTGAGAATCTCCATGGCTTCCTCCGTCTTGCGGGCGGACACCAGTCCCAGGGAGTTGACGTCCTGGTTGTGTTGCTCCGCGCTCTGGACGTGGGTGGTGACGGGGTTGGCGAGGTAGTTCATCTCCGACAAGTAGGAGGCCATGGCGATCTCCGCCCCCTTCATGCCATAATCCAGGCTGGGGTTGGGGCCGCCGCTCAAGTTGGACGGCAATCCGTTGTTGTAGTAGTCGTTCACGAGCTCGGAGAACTGCGCGAACATGAGCTTGGCGATGGCGGCCAGCGCCAGGCGCATGTTGTCCATGGACACGCCGATGGGCGTGCCCTGGAAGTTGCCGCCGTGGAGGGCGATGCCCCTGGCGGCGTCGATGATGGGGTTGTCGTTCACGGAGTTGATCTCGCGCTGGATGGCGTGGGTGGCGTGGCGGATGACCTCCACCTGAGGGCCCAGCCACTGCGGGGACGTCCGCAGCGCGTACCTGTCCTGCTTGGGCTTCCGGAGGGGGTCGGTGTCGTTGAACTTGGCGGCGGCCTTCATGAAGGAGCTCCCGTCCAGGACCCACTCCATGATGGCCGCGGCCTCCATCTGGCCCGGGTGGTGCTTCAGCTTGTGGGTGAGCGGGTCGGCGAACTCGGGCTTGCCGTGCATCACCTCGCAGAACAGCGCGGACAGGACCTCGGCGAGGAGGACCATGATGTTGGCGTCGTAGCACACGGTGGAGGCCAGGGCGGAGCCGACGGCGGTGCCGTTGACGAGGGCGAGCCCTTCCTTGGGCGCCAGCTCGAAGGGCTTGTCCACGCCCGCGATGCGGAGCGCCTCCAGCGCGGACACCTCGCGTCCGTCGTGGGTGACGGCCCTGGAGTTGGGGCGACCGGTGAGCAGGCCGGCAATGTACGACAACGGGACGAGGTCGCCGGACGCCGTGATGGTGCCCCGCAACGGGAGCTTGGGGGTGACGTGCGCGTTGAGGAGCTTCTCCATGGCCTGGAGGATCTCCCAGCGGATGCCGGAGTAGCCCTGCATCAGCGTGTTGGTGCGCACCAGCATGGCCGCTCGGGCGGTGTCGGCGGGCAGGGAGTGGCCGTTGGCGATGACCCCCGCGTTGAGGAAGCGGATGAGCTCGCGCTGGAGCTCCACTCCCTGCTGCGTGCGACGGTGGGAGGTGGCTCCGAACCCGGTGGTGACGCCGTAGATGTCACCGCCTTTCATGATCCTGTCGAGCACCCAGTTGGAGCTCTGGTCCACTCTGGCCTTGGCGTTGGCAGCGTCCAGGACGACATCCACGTCGGGTCTGCGAGCGATGGCGGCCACCTGAGGGACGCTGAGGTTGGCTCCCTCGATCACCACCTGGGTGGCGTTTTGGTACGTGTCCACCATGCGCTCGACCTCGTGGAGGTGGCTGCATTCCATGGCCTTGGCGGTTTTGGCCCAGTTGAGAGGATCCCAGCCGTGAAGCGCTGCAGCGCCGAGCTTGGCGGTGCAGTGGGGCGCGAGATCATGGTCGACCGCCATGTCCGAAGACGGCGCAGTTAGTGGCTCACCTGATCCGGCGACATCAAGCTCCCCAGCTCGTGGCGCCATTGTTGGTGTGGAATCCGCGGCGGTAAATCGTGGAGATGGAGTGGGTACGCACAGCAATGTGGTCGGAGTTGGAAGTGGTGCGTGGAGGTGGCAGTCGAGGAGGCAGTGAATGACAAGCAGGAAGGAAGAAGGAAGCAGAATCAGAAGCAGCAGTGTTCGTTCAAGGAATGGAGGGGGGGGGGGGGGGATGTATTACTGAAGTATGGGGTTGGTTAACCCTGTTTGGCAGCCACTACCTGAATGGGCCTGAGAGAGAAGTGAGGACTGATGGGGTTCGGGGATTGCTGTTTATGCAATCTGGATGAGGTGCGGAGAAGTTTGCAGCGAGTGCGTGTGTGGAGAGCGTGGAGTTCACCGCGGAATGGAACATTTGCGGTCCAGCGTGGTGTGGAAAGGTGGGCATGTTGTTGAGAGAGGAGAGTCCGAGGTGGCGTTGATGCGTTGAAAGTGGTGTGGACTTGGGGTGCTTCTTGAGGCTGCAGGGTCGACTAATGGCGCAAAACAGTGCGGGTTGGTTAAATTTAGGTGGAGCTCGTGTTGACTTGAATATTTCATCGCATTATGTTTGAATTTCGTCGGTGGGTGTGGGGCAGGCATCGTGGATGAAGCAGGGTGGAGTATACCGTAAATGCGTGTGAACCTGAAGGAGCCTGCGATGTTGGCTATGTGGCTGCTTGCGACGAGAGAATTTTGAGGATTTTGTGGGACCGGTAAGAATCTTTCCAGACCTGTCAGAATCTCTGTAGACGTGCACGAATCCAAGTCTGGTTTCTTCCAGGGTGCGTCGCATTTCATGGGGTGGAGTGGAAAGGCAGAATGCTGTGATTCTCCCGCCATCTTTCCGGCACGGTGGAATTGCGCAGTTTCTGAGCGAGCCTGCCTGGGGTGGGCCCACCTTTCATCGGAGGAAAAGCGGACGCGCCTCCTTGGTTGGAAAGACGAAGGCGCAGCGATTCATCCTTGGTTTAGCTGGATTGTCAGAGTCCCCTCGATTACGATGCGATGGATCCCTTCACTGACGTCAAACCCGACGAAAATGCGATGCGTCCGCAATCTGAAAACGACCAAGTCAGTACCATGTTTGTTGCCGTGCATGTGCGTGGAGCAATGCACAATTCGCCTCCGGGCGTCATGTATTGACTTGGGGTCGCAAAGTGGTGGGGTGAAAGCACAATAAACCTTCAACAGCTTTCAACAGCAACGACTCCACAGAGAGAGTACGTGGTCCAATGCAGTCAACTTGTTCCTTTTGATGCTGCATACATCAAGCCGCGGTCAAAGGAATATACCCCAGTCAAGCGACCTCTCGACCCTAGTGAAAGTGGCCACGTGGCATTGCTCTTGAATGACGCAGGCTGTGGATACAAAGAGCCCGGTCGATGCAAGCTTCGAAACGAAACCACACAGTCCATCAGTTGTGCGGCCATCTCTCCGATCGCTGTGCTCAATCCACTTACGAACGTAGAGTAGCTCGTTGCAAACAAAGTGCATGTGCAGATTCCAAGTGGGAGCATTGCAGAGTCGGCACGTAAGGCGTCCTGTCTTGTTGCAGAATTAGGATAGGGGAGAAAGTGGGAGTACAGGCAGGTTGAGAACGTGGGTGAAGTAATCGAGCAGGGTTGTGGAATGGCTCCAGCAGGGGAGGTGGCGGCTGAGGTTCGTGCCACGAGGGCCGTGCTTCCCAGGGGTCAGCCCCGCGCAGAGGGCCCTGCGTGTGTGTTGGGAATCGGCACTGCCGTTCCCCCGACCGAGTTCCTGCAGAGCGATTACCCCGACTTGTTCTTCAACATCACCAACACCAGCGACAAGGACGCCCTGAAGGCCAAATTCAAGCGCATCTGCGACAAGTCCGGCATCCGCAAGCGCCCCATGTTCCTCACCGAGGAGGTGCTGAAGGCCAACCCCGGCATCTGCACTTACATGGAACCCTCGCTGAACGTCCGCCACGACATCGTGGTGGTGCAGGTGCCCAAGCTCGCCGCCGAGGCCGCACAGAAAGCCATCAAGGAGTGGGGTGGCCGCAAGTCCGACATCACTCACATCGTGTTCGCCACCACCAGCGGCGTGAACATGCCCGGAGCCGACCACGCACAATGACTGCTGGGGCTGGTAGCGTGAAGCGGGTGAATGTACCAGACCGGGTGCTTCGGCGGGGCGTCGGTGCTCAGGGTGGCCAAGGATCTGGCAGAGACCAACAAGGGCGCCAGGGTGTTGGCGGTGTGCAGCGAGGTCACTGCCGTGACGTACCGCGCCCCAAGCGAGAACCACTTGGACGGGCTTGTGGGGTCAGCTCTATTTGGCGACGGTGCGGGCGTGTACGTTGTGGGATCCGACCCCAAGCCAGAGGTAGAGAAAGCATTGTTCGAGGTGCAGTGGGCAGGGGAGTCGATCCTGCCGGAGAGCGATGGCGCCATCGATGGGCACCTCACGGAAGCAGGGCTGATCTTCCACCTCATGAAGGACGTGCCCGGGCTGATTTCCAAGAACATCGAGAAGTTTTTGAACGAGGCCAGGAAGTGCGTGGGCTCACCACACTGGGACGACATGTTCTGGGCGGTGCACCCAGGAGGCCCGGCCATTTTGGACCAGGTGGAGGCGAAGTTGAAGCTGAGCAAGGACAAGATGCAGGGCAGCCGGGACATATTGTCGGAGTACGGCAACATGTCCAGCTCGTCGGTGCTATTTGTGCTGGACCAGATTCGGCACAGGTCGGTGAAGATGAGGTCATCGACGCTGGGAGAGGGAAGTGAGTTCGGGTTCTTCATCGGGTTCGGACCTGGGCTGACCCTGGAGGTGTTGGTGCTTCGCGCCGCTGCCAATGTCTGAACGCACGATTCCGATTTGTATCATTTGTAACAACAGCATTGAATAGCATTGAATACCATGGAATACCTGAATACATCAGGCCATTGCCCACCACTGCCGTCAGCAATTAGCAATTGCTTGCATTTCATTTGATGCAATGCAATGTACATGAACCTTTCACTTCACCATCAAGCAATGCAATTGTAGTGCAATTGTAATGCAATACAATTGTACTGAAGTGTTAGAGGAATCAGACATTGCATTCCGCACATTTTCCATTTCCATTTTCCATTTTCATTTTGGGTAGGTTCTTATTTAGGCCAAGAAGAATGTACACATTTGAGTACTACTGGAACATTTGAAACAAAGGAGAAATTGAGCACTGTATATATATATACATACACAGTGGTGTAGACATGGTCTCAACTTAGTAGCACAATCTTTGTGCATACTATTCATATGCACCTTTGTTTTGTTTTTCTTAAAACTTTTTCACATTAGACAATATTTCCAAGATTCTTACTTGCTACAATCATTTCCCTTTTTCAATCATGGATAGGATTGGAATTGTACAAATGTGTTGGGTCATTGATGGCATGGCTTCATCCCATGACCAAACCAAACTTGGTTTCATTTTCACCCTATTATATTATTTATGTATGGTGCTTATATATTGTAGGCTTGCAATTTTTCACTCTCAAATTCTTAGTGTTTGTTGCTTGTGGTATGGCACACAATTATAGGCATAACAATTAACCAAAACTTGTTGTTTTCTTCATGTTTAAGACAAATCTAGGCATCATAACTTTTTCAACCTCGTTGGCTTTGTTCAAGGCTAAAAATGTTAAAAATGTTGAATTGTGTTGAGGTGTTTGTAAATTTTTGGTTTTTGGTTTGAAGTTTTTATCAAAACCATTCAAATATAACAAGAAGAAATTGAAGGACAAAATATAAGCAAAAAAATGAGAATTGAAGGAAAAAAAAAAACAAAGAAGCAAAAGATAATGTGCACCAACTTAAACATGCACTGTACTTATACAAGTTGTAATCATTCAATGAACTTTACAGTGATGTTCCTACCACACTCACACACACACAGACACACACACAAACAAAGGATTGCATTGTAAACCTTGATGGCTAAAGAACATTAGGTTTTATTATGGTGGCAAATAATACTACAAAGACTATTGAGTGATTTCATTGCAACATCAATAGGTTGGTGTAGGAGGTGACACAAAGAAAGAAAGAAAGAAAGAAAGAAAGAAAGATAAAAATAAAACACATGTGCAAAGGTTTCAACCAAATGAACTAGCATACCAAGTCATACAAACATGCTATGCCAATACCAAAACATACCTTCAATGCCATTCTTTGTGTGAAGATAGTTTAGATCTTTGTATTCACTTATTTGGAATACAAATAATAGTAATAAAATAAACCAAGCTACATCTTTCTAGGGCATTGTTAGGTTTGGTAAAGATTGGCTTTATGAATGAAAGTTTCTTCTATTTGGGCTATAAATTACTTTGGCAATATTTCAATGGGTGATGGAAATAAATCTACCATGTTCTTTGTTTGCAAGGTGTCACCTAAACAACATTATCCACTCAAAACAAAGGCCACAAACCCCATAATCAACACTTGCAAGCGCTTTTGCAAAGATTGGAGAACCATAGATTAAAGCCCCATCCATGCTATTGCAACTTCTTTTGCAACCAACTTGAATACTTGGGCCATTTGATATATCAAGAAACATGCATGCTTACCAAATTCACCTTCCGCTTTATATCCACTACTTGCACACCACACCAAATCAAAAGGAATCCATCCCACAAAACAACATAGCATGACATGAAGTCTTATGTCTTGAATCAAAATGAAATGTTGTTTTAGCTCCTTATGTAAATAAGAGAGCTACCAACATTAGCTTTCCTTTCACAATTGTGAACTATGTACAATTAGACAATGCTTGGAATTCATGGCAATGGCATGTTTACCATTGTCCACCAACTATGCCTCATAAATAATCATTTACAAATGAATCTCCTACTTTGCCTGCCTGCCTGCCTACCTACCTTGTGTACAAGTGTCACAGCAATCGTTTAATATTGTCACAAAGGCAGTCCAATCAACCGTTGTTGTTGTTGTTGTTGTTGTTGATCCCACTCATCACATGCTTTTTTTTTTTTTTTCGAGGTCACGACTGTTCCTGCATCCGCCGTCGACTGAGCGCTCTGGTACAAAAATTAAATAAACGTAGGGAAAAGGAAAGTGCCGCATCTAAATCCTCGCAAAGCTGCCCCAATCAAGACACCGCTCGTTCTGTATCCATGACAAAATTTGGAAAATGACTAGCAGGAGGAGGATTGAGCCGGGAAGGGCCCCGGTGCCCCGGTCCAGCCTTGAACGCATTCCAACAAAGGAGCCGCCAGTTGGCCTGCCGAAATGGCATCGAACACCTTCTCGATCCTCTTGCGGAGACACCGTCCTCTGCCCGACAGCGCAGCTGCGTCTTTCAACTCCTCCGCGCACCAGCAGCGCAGCGGATACGTCCGACAGTCTTGGATCCTGTTGGGCACCGACGATATCCCCTTGGTATCGTATGCTTCCCGCACCGCGGGCACCACCCGGCTCAGCTGCAGCTTGAGCTCCGCCTCGAACACCGGAATCTGCCTGAACACGGCGCTGGAAACCTCCTTGTCCGCGCTCTTCAACGCGCGGCTCACCAGCACCCCCCGCAGCTTCTCCATCAGCGGGTACGAATCGCTGGTGGCGTCGTCGGCGTAGCTGAACACCGGCTGCCGCTCCACCACCATGAGCAGGTCCTTCTCGCGGCCTGATGGCAGAGGGATCCGTCGCTGGCCATGAACAGCGTCTTCTTGGCCACCTGCGCCACCACTTGCTTGACGGCCGCCTGCATGGTCTCTTCCACATGGCGCAGGGCGATGGCCTGGCACAGGGCCACCAAGAAGGTGGCGCTCATGAGCTTGAGAATCTCCATGGCTTCCTCCGTCTTGCGGGCGGACACCAGTCCCAGGGAGTTGGCGTCCTGGTTGTGTTGCTCCGCGCTCTGGACGTGGGTGGTGACGGGGTTGGCGAGGTAGTTCATCTCCGACAAGTAGGAGGCCATGGCGATCTCCGCCCCCTTCATGCCATAATCCAGGCTGGGGTTGGGGCCGCCGCTCAAGTTGGACGGCAATCCGTTGTTGTAGTAGTCGTTCACGAGCTCGGAGAACTGCGCGAACATGAGCTTGGCGATGGCGGCCAGCGCCAGGCGCATGTTGTCCATGGACACGCCGATGGGCGTGCCCTGGAAGTTGCCGCCGTGGAGGGCGATGCCCCTGGCGGCGTCGATGATGGGGTTGTCGTTCACGGAGTTGATCTCGCGCTGGATGGCGTGGGTGCCGTGGCGGATGGCCTCCGCCGCAGGGCCCAGCCACCGGGGACGTCCGCAGCGCGTACCTGTCCTGCTTGGGCTTCCGGAGGGGGTCGGTGTCGTTGAACTTGGCGGGGGCCTTCATGAAGGAGCTCCCGTCCAGGACCCACTCCATGATGGCCGCGGCCTCCATCTGGCCCGGGTGGTGCTTCAGCTTGTGGGTGAGCGGGTCGGCGAACTCGGGCTTGCCGTGCATCACCTCGCAGAACAGCGCGGACAGGACCTCGGCGAGGAGGACCATGATGTTGGCGTCGTAGCACACGGTGGAGGCCAGGGCGGAGCCGACGGCGGTGCCGTTGACGAGGGCGAGCCCTTCCTTGGGCGCCAGCTCGAAGGGCTTGTCCACGCCCGCGATGCGGAGCGCCTCCAGCGCGGACACCTCGCGTCCGTCGTGGGTGACGGCCCTGGAGTTGGGGCGACCGGTGAGCAGGCCGGCAATGTACGACAACGGGACGAGGTCGCCGGACGCCGTGATGGTGCCCCGCAACGGGAGCTTGGGGGTGACGTGCGCGTTGAGGAGCTTCTCCATGGCCTGGAGGATCTCCCAGCGGATGCCGGAGTAGCCCTGCATCAGCGTGTTGGTGCGCACCAGCATGGCCGCTCGGGCGGTGTCGGCGGGCAGGGAGTGGCCGTTGGCGATGACCCCCGCGTTGAGGAAGCGGATGGGCTCGCGCTGGAGCTCCACTCCCTGCTGCGTGCGACGGTGGGAGGTGGCTCCGAACCCGGTGGTGACGCCGTAGATGTCCCCGCCTTTCATGATCCTGTCGAGCACCCAGTTGGAGCTCTGGTCCACTCTGGCCTTGGCGTTGGCAGCGTCCAGGACGACATCCACGTCGGGTCTGCGAGCGATGGCGGCCACCTGAGGGGCGCTGAGGTTGGCTCCCTCGATCACCACCTGGGTGGCGTTTGGTGCGTGTCCACCATGCGCTCTCGACCTCGTGGGTGGCTGCATTCCACGCTGGCCTTGGTTTTGGCCAGTTGGAAGGATCCCAGCCGTGAAGCGCTGCAGCGCGGAGCTTGGCGGTGCAGTGGGGCGCGAGATCATGGTCGACCGCCATGTCCGAAGACGGCGCAGTTAGTGGCTCACCTGATCCGGCGACATCAAGCTCCCCAGCTCGTGGCGCCATTGTTGGTGTGGAATCCGCGGCGGTAAATCGTGGAGATGGAGTGGGTACGCACAGCAATGTGGTCGGAGTTGGAATTGGTGCGTGGAGGTGGCAGTCGAGGAGGCAGTGAATGACAAGCAGGAAGGAAGAAGGAAGCAGAATCAGAAGCAGCAGTGTTCGTTCAAGGAATGGAGGGGGGGGGGGGGGGATGTATTACTGAAGTATGGGGTTGG